>OZ022594.1:4167632-4327896 GCA_963669155.1 Arbacia lixula | reverse complement strand
TTCTTATTGACCGTCTTCAAGTTTCCCGTCACTTTCTATTGGATTTATTTCACCGTGACGTGGGCCGCATCTTGGATGTTTTGAGCTCGTTTCGAAGAAGGAAAGTTCGTTGCATGCTCGCTACTGGTGAGTTGGGTGGTAGACACGTTAGTGATGAAAACTATCACGACATGTGATGTGGAACACATGTATAAAGAAGGGTAGAATGAAAAGAAAGTAAAGAAGGGGGAGATGGGTGAGAAGGCGGGTTAGTATGAGGAGGAGGAGGAGGAGGAGGAGGAGGAGGAGGAGGAAGAGGAGGAGGAGGAGGAGGAGGAGGAGGAGGAGGAGGAGGAGGAGGAGGAGGAGGAGGAGGAGGAGGAGGAGGAGGAGGAGGAGGAGGAGGGCGGGGGGGGGGGGGGCTGAAGGAGAAAAAAGGAGGGGGGATTATTTAGAATTTACTTTATTTCTCTTTAAACGGATCATGTAGACATTTTAACACGTTTTAACCAAATGTGCGTGCGTTATCAGCATAGTACATGTTAGTTTCTTGGTGTCATATTGGTGATTATTTGTGTGTGTATTTTGGTTCTTTTATTACGTCTGTGAGGAAGATTATAAAAGAGTTAGGAAGAAAGATGAAAGCGGCGAAATAACCCCCCCCCCCCCACATAGTATACATAGTATATCCCTGGTGGATCTTTCCGCTCCATATATGGTGCAACCCCTCCTCCCCTCTCCACTCCTCAAAAACTGCCCACCTTGGGTAATATTGGAGTTTCTATAAAGGGACTCTAGGTTATACGGCTGTAGACGGAAGCTATGCAACGACTCACAGGAAATTGGGGGCATGGGGATGATCAGTACAACAAAGGAGAGCAGGAATTTCTGCTTTATCTTGATTGGTCGGCTTGCTTCATCTTGAATTGTGTGACAGTTTGTGAGCATAGACGGTGAGGGGGTGGGAACACTTGCTTGTCTGTCCCTTGTTTTGGAGGAATTTACATGCATGCAGGTGGTCAATGCCCTTTCCGTACTTCCATCTGATTTGGTGATCTTGATTTCGTCATTATTGTACTCTTAAAGGATATATCCACCCTTAAGTTTAGGTGGGTTCTTTTTTAATAAAATGCAGAAACATGAAAGAGAAATATAATTAAAGGTCTTGATGAAAATCCGTGAAATGATAAAAAAATAAGATTTTTTAAAGTTTTGATTTTGTGACGTCACGTGCGAGATGTTCTCCCATTTGTTGTGTTTCATTTTTTTTAAGTGTCAATTTTCTCAAAAGGAGATGTATTAGTTTACCTATGTAGTTGATATATCATTGGGCTCGCGTTCTTACACATGTACCTCTATGAAAAAGCTTTATTCCGTAATAAAACAACAGGAAAAGAGCTATTTATGGAATCATACAGCACACAACATTATGGGAGAACACCTCACACGTGACGTCACAAAATTGAAACATTTAAACGGCATAAAGTTCTTCTCTTTTGAAGAAATTTCGTCAAGCCTTGATAAATATATTTCTTACATGGTAAATATGTTACTCATTGCAGATAAATCGCTAGTGATAATAGTTTGTCTCGCAATGTGTGGACAACAATAGATCTAATAAAGATCACGACGTTTCGTGCGCCGTTGCAAAAATTCGTCAGGTGTGATACAAAATTGTAGTGAGTGGGGGTTTAAATACCCTTTGGTCAGGGCGGTGCACTAACCTGAAACCCACCCCTAAACGTTTAAAGGACAAAGCCCAAGACTATTGGCCGGCGTACTCGGATGCTCGACCAAAATGTTCTTACGTGTTTCTAAAAATCAAAACCAACTTATCTTCAGGGTGCCGACTATCCCTTTAAGGCGCTTTCATACCTTGCGAAAAAATACCCATCCTTTCACATCCTTCGTCTTTTCATTTTCGCATTCTCCTTCCTTCGTTTTTAAGATCAATGCATCGTAATTATCACACACACCGTAATAAACCTTGCCTTTGCCGTAGTTCGCTCTTTCAACACGTTTAACTTGGCACAACAACATTTTAAGATTAGCATATATCCGTCCTCTTTTAAATTGCGCACAGTTCTCACATGTTGCCATAATATATATTGTATTCTAATTACGACCCTACCACACAATGCACAGTAGGATAGTTCTTCAGCAGACACGCACTTTGTATCAAAACATGCAGCTGTATTAACATGGTTTTTATATTACAGCCAATATTAAGAACTTCCATTGTTTTGACTGAAGGACTGTGCATTATCTATGGGAACTAGTCTTTTCTTTTCAGGGGCATTGCTGTCCAAATAACAGCATGTTGTGTCTTGGTTTAGCCATACGCATGCTCGCAAAAATCACCATCAGGCGTTATGTATTAAGCCTCTGCGTGTCAGACAGAATGGGATTTGTGTGATTTGTGTGATTACAAAGGCATACATGGCATGTATACTGCCCTACTCTGACAAAAAGAAGCAACTAACAAAAGGGACTTCTCTTGTAAATGAGCAAAATGTGTCTGTCATTTGCATTGGCATCAGTGCAACACCACATCATGTCAGATTGTATATTTCTTGTCCAGATTTTGGCCGTATGTAGGGAATGCTGGGTACAATCTAAGAATACCAAATTACCAATTACCCAGATTTTAGTGATTTGTCACGTACTTCCTTTCGTCAGAGTAGGGCAGTATAGAGTTAATCAAATCTAATGATTTATCGATATTTGATATCTAAATTCAGATGTGAACATGTCATTTTTAGTGAAACTTGTATACAACGACCGCTCAAAGAAGGCAAAAATTGCAGTCTTCATAATCAGGTGATCTTTATGTGCAGTTTAAATTCAACGCAGGTATCAATGAGAAACATTGCTCAATGGAAACACAACGTGTGGCCTTTATAGATTTGTGGTTGTTCTGTACAGGTTGCCGTTAAAACAGGTGTCACTGTGACGAAAAATAAATACGTGTTGACTGAATTGAATTATGTCTAATCTATTGAGAACCAGCGTGTAACCGTCTATCCGGAGTTAATTCAACGGTAACAGTCATTGGTTTAATAATATACCTGCATGTGTTGAGTAATAATATAAAGTATATAGGCTGTACCTCTTTACAGGCATCGCTATTACGTAATGTCTGCCCTAATTGATTCAATTGAATCAGATTGGTATACAGTACGGAGCTTTCCACAATTGACGCGTGAAGTATTCCGGGGATACTACGAGCGCATGGTTCTAAATGACACTAAATGGGAACAGATATACATGTACAATTACACTCATGGTTATCTAACACTTCCGGACTCGTATATATGGATCTCAGGACGTTCACCGTATTTTTGTTTTTATTTAATGGGGGTTGTCATAAAAATACACGCCACAATGAAAACATTTTTTTTTTCTCAAAAAGAACAGATTAAGCTCAGCCCTTGCTGTGGTGAATAAAACGTCATTCTATAGGATTTATGTGAATATGTGAAAAAGTTCTGATGCGACACAAAAGAGTTGCGCAGTACAGTACTGCATTCTGGCAGTACTGTAGTTCATACAACATAAACTAGAAGAGGCCGGTTAGTGGCTAGCCCGTTCATGCATAGACCAATCACATAGAGTACCGCAATGTGATGTCAAATGAGCACGTTGTCATGACAACTGGTTCTAAACTATGTGAGTAGAGCAATCATTGGTGATTTTAGCGGGGACTCTCATTATGAGTGCCCCACGCCAGCCGGCTAGGCTGAAGTTCAGTTGGTTTCAATAAAAGCAGAAATATGAAAGAAATATATCTGTACACGTATTAGTAAAGGTCTGACGAGAATCCGTCAAAGAATAAGAAAGTTATGATCTTTTGAAATTTCAATTTCGTGAAGTCACGTGCGAAATGCTCTCCCATATGTTGGGTTC
Organism: Arbacia lixula; assembly: GCA_963669155.1. NCBI lineage: Eukaryota > Metazoa > Echinodermata > Echinoidea > Arbacioida > Arbaciidae > Arbacia > Arbacia lixula. Next base: position 4,324,011 of record OZ022594.1, on the reverse strand, counting down.
TGTATGATGCCTCCTGTTTTGATGAAAGATTACTTTTTCTTCAAAGTGGTATTTTTGATGGATTACTTTTTCTTCAAATTGTTGTACGCGTTAAAACGTGTTTGTAATGATGTGTCAAATTCACAAGTAAAGTGATGCACATCGTTTTTGAGAAAATTGACATGAAAAAAATAAACACAACATATGGGAAACTGAGAGCACCTCGCACGTGACGTCACAAAATCAAAACTTTAAAAGGTCATAACTTTCTAATTTGTTGTCGGACTTTCATCAAACCTTCACCTAATCATGTTTCTTTCATGTTTCTGCCCTTATCAAAACTAACATAATTTCAGGATGGCCTGTCCCTCTAAGGATTAATCATCAATCTGCCGCTAGGGCATGTAATCGGTTCGAGAAATACACACAGCTCAAACAAATACAGCGGAATCACTTTGTGTAGCCCGCAATGAACATTATGACGTCACACACTGGAACCAGCACAACAATGATCATTATAGCCGGTATTCTGAAGTCGGGTTCAACTAAGCCGGGACTAAAGTTAGACTCGACTTAGACCCGGAGTCGGGTTTAACTTTGTTTAAACCCGACTTCAGAATACCGGCCAATAAGTACACACTGATCAAATGAAATATAGTATAGAAACAACACATTGAAAGTATAGTTGTAAAAATGGGCAATCCATTCTTTAATATGATTTTTTATTTCTTTACAAATTATTCACTATCATATTCGCTATATCAAAGTGATCACACGTGATATAAAATTACGAGGCTTATGTAATGTATACACACAAAATGTATGTTTATTACTGATTTCTTAAGCCACTCATGTATATATTTATGTATGAATTTGTGTTTGTATCAATTTCATCACGATTGTCTTGTCAGTCATGTTTACGGCGTTGCATACTTGGCACAGGGCCCATCTAAAATGCCACGTACAGTGTACAAGGTTATCCTCAAGTATATTGGTATGTATAAACACATATTACTATACAGGAAAAATTATGTTGCCAATTTGGAGATACACTAACCTACAGAAATGCAGATAACATGGACCATACTAATGAAACCTTACTAACCTATTAGCTATTTGAGTTGCATGCTCTCTAGTAACCAACGAGGCTAGGTAGGGTTTCATGAATACGAACGCAGGTCATTTCTAGAGTTTTCAACGTGGTAATACCAGGCAGCTTACAGTAATATGTAACCACGGAGACCCTCATATTTTCTACAACGCGTATAATACAAATATACATATCGTTTGTTTTTGTAATTGATAATATTAACATATTTGCGTCACTATGTCTAATACCAAGATCAAAAGTAGTACATGTATTTGTGGTTGTAGCTAATAACAGTAGACAAATCTGTTGCAATTTCGCATCACATGGTAAACATGTACAATATAGTACATATCACTCAATCTCATTGAAACATTCAGCCATTTAAACGTACATTTTATTGCGCATGGTGATCATTTCTCTGGCTCATTCTCCCCGACCAGTATTGCTGAATGTAACGTAAACTCTTTTAACCAAGATACAAAAAATGATAAGAGTCTTACTGATTGTTTATTTTGTTCCACCTGATCATTCCTCTACAGACAGTAGTTAGTAGTCATATTTTTTTTAAAATATCTGTACACAGATATTTACTGAATGAATTAAAAAATGTGTTTAGAAAGTTAACACACAATGCAGCATAAAAAAAGAAAAAGAAATCAGAAACTGCTCCTAACTGCCAAATCACAATTTAGGATTGTAGGCTACTTAAGTCGAAACCGAAGTCATAACTAAAGTTAGTTTTAAGAATACCACTCCATATATCATTACATGGCCTTGAACACAGTCCAACACATACATGAATGAATCACAGATCACACATTCTAAACCCAATATGAACACACTGATTCATTACTTTATCAGAAATATTGACAAAAGGCTCTGTTGGATATTCTTTAAAAAAATGTCTGGTCAAATTTCAATTCAATGGAGTGGTTATTTCACTCTATCAGATTTATGAATATGTACATGGACTATCAAATAATGTATGCCGTCATGTATACAAAAATATACTCCTATATTCTACACATAAAACAACATTTAACAACAAAAACAACTTCATTTGAATAGAAAAAAATTATTATGTACATATTATTCAAGATTATAACATATAAAAAAGCTCATAAAGCAATTCCTAAGTAGACCTGGAACTACAGTCATAGTCCATATTTCAGTAATTTTACATTTCTGAACATAAATAATATAAGACATACTGTATAGGTACAACATGTAAATTGAGATCACCAAACTATGAACACTTTGACAATTGTGAGCTTTAAAAAATGTGACTACCTAACATTCTATAAACATGTTGTTCATGGACTGATTAGATAAGCACTTCCTATTTCGTGCTGTTGACGGTTTTTGCATATTAATTCATGGGCTTAACTGCCAATGAATATCATAAGGAGAAAACAGTTGTGTATATGATTTCAAATCATAATTAGTCTTCTTTTAGGGATAACATCTCACCCTTGTTGCCAATTTGACAAATGGCCATTTTAACATTTGAAATGGCCATTACTCTTCTTCATTTCATGTCCAATTTTACTCAAACTGATTTGCTCCTTTGATTCTTCTGCATCTTTAGAAAGATTTTTTTTTTTCAGTCTGTACTGACCCTTTAAGAGATCTAATCCTGCTCTTACATATGCATACGCCATATATTTTGGCAGGGGGGGGGGGGGGGGAATTTTGAGAAATTTTGGGAGTTGGGTGCTACTAGCGAATTTAACAACACAAATAAAATATAAACTTTGATCCCGACATGAATATGACTTGCACGAGCACATGTACTACTATTACTAAGTACTTCATCATGGCGAATCTAACCACTCGCAAAATTGTCATAAAGTCCTGATTCTCAAAAAATTACACTCGTTAATTAGTATATGGCATATACAGTAATTGAAACAAGAAGCATTACTTCATTTCATGAAACCTTACTAATACTAGTATGTTGCGTAAGTGCATACAGCTACATGCATTTTGATTTATTAACTAGGCCAGTAAGGTTTCATGAATATGGCCCCTGGTGTTTAATCATTCACTACATTAAATCAGACCTCAGTTGAAGTCCATTCATCAACCAACTATTGACAGTTCACTGGTATCAAGACATCTTCAATTTGACGATTCACCCACATAAAAAAAACATCATGTTCACAATGCACCGATATCAAGACCTATCTGTAATTGATAGTATACATTCTTCACCAGAGTCTAATTCAATTTAGTGACAGAAATCAACACCTGTACAGGTGTTATGTGCTAGTGACCACAGCTAATAGGCTGTTTCATCAACCTACAATTAACAAATCACCAACACAACCTAATATCGATGATTCACAGACATCAAAACCTAGTTGATATCGCATATTCTTCACTGAATTCTAGCTGTAGTTAAAAACATCAATCAATGCTTGGACAGGTTCAAAGTAAAACCTGCCAGTGACTAAAGCTAACAGTTTCTTATCAACTGAAAATTGCTCATTTATCAACATCATCACCTAGTAAATACCAGATATTCATTAACAGCTTCAAGCTAACATATGCCCCACATATCAACAATTGTATTTGGCTACAATCTATAGAAACTCAGTGCAATGAAGCACTGAATTCACTGACGTTAGCGACACAAATCAGCAATTGTATTTGGCTACAACCTAGGGATCTCAATGACATGAAGCACTGAATTCGCTGAAGTGAGAGACACAACTTGACTAGTGTACTTGGCTCCAATCCAGAGAAGGCTACAGGCCACAAACCACTATCTTGGCTGATGTTACCTCCCTCGCTTACCACAGGAATCCACTGAAGTTAGGCGCTCAATTTGTCATACGAGTCTGGCTATGGTTGGGGTTAACCCTGTGCGTGGGAGACAAAATGCTCCTCATGTGGACTTGTGTGTTATTGATGGTGAAATAATCCACTGTCGCATGGTAAGGGTTACATATGCTGGCACTGACAAGGGCTACTAGTGTTGTTGTTTTCTCGATGGAACATTGGCGAGGCAAGGTGACAGATTTGGCTGAGTTTTAGACGCTGGAGTCATCATCGGATCCTGGCTGGGGCCACGACCGTCCTTGCTCCAACAGGGAGTCTGTTCCTGTCACTCGTCTCTCCTGGAGGGCAGAGGGAGGGAGAGAGAGAGAGAAGGAGGGAGAGAGAGAGAGAGAGAGAGAGAGAGAGAGAGAGAGCGAGAGGGAGGGAGAGAGAGAGATTGGGAGAGAGAGAGGGAGAAGGAGAGGGAGAGAGAGACAGAGAGAGACAGAGAGAGAGAGAGAGAGAGACAGAGAGAGACAGAGAGAGCGAGAGATAGAGAAAGAAAGACAGGGTGGAGGGCAGGTGGAGGGAGAGACAAGGAGAGAGAGAGAGAGAGAGAGAGAGAGAGAGAGAGAGAGAGAGAGAGACAGAGACAGAGACAGAGAGACAGACAGACAGACAGACAGACAGACAGAGTGTGTAGGACAGAGAGACAAAGAGAGAGATGGAGATGGTGGGGAGGGAGAAAAGAGATAGAGAGGATGGGGCAAAGAAAAAGAGAAAGAGAGTGAGATAGGGTGGAGGGCAGAGAGAGGGAGAGAGAGAAAAGGTGGGGGAGGTTAGCAAAGAGAAAGAGAAGGTGGAAGAAGGAAGAGGCAGAAAGGAGGAAAAGAGAGGAAGAGGATGAGAGAGAAAGAGAGAGAAAGAGAGGAGAAAGAGAAAGAAATTAAGTAAATGATGGGGGGGGGGCACAGAGAAAAGGAGAATAAGAGAGAAAGAGAAAGATGAAAGCAAGGGTAAGAGAGAAAGTGAGGTAGGAAGAGAAGGATAATAATACATGAGATATACAAAGACAAATAGTGAACCAACAGGGAAATGAACAGAGATGGAAGGGGAAGGGAGAGGGGGGAGGGGTAGAGCAAAGGGGAAAGGTAAAGAGGAAGTGAGAGATGAAGATAAAACAAGGGAAAGAGGAAAGAAAAAGGGAAGAGAAGGGGAAAAAGGAAAAGAGGGAAGAAAATTGTAAATAATATTACATTTACTACAAAGCATCATATATCATGAAATACAGTGAAAATAGTAAAGATGCCTGTGCAGTTTGTATGTGCTTAACTATGTCTGACAAAACCAAATAGCTACATTATCAATATCTAAGTACATGACTGAATACTTAAAGGCACGGGTGAGAAGTGGTAAGCCCAAAGTCTGGCTCAAAAACTTTTATTTCATTCTATTTCCATCATGTTGAACTAACATCTACCATTTATTTCTACATGAATGTACATCTCCTCAATTTAATTGGTAAACTGAAAAAGTGGCAATTTTCCTGGTGATTTTTAATTTTATTTTTTATTATATTTTATTATTATTATTTTTTTTATTTTCGCGAATGTCACGAGTCAATTACCGTCAACATTTCCCCGTTGGTTCATGTCCATTCACTCTAATGAAACATCTCTAAAAACATTAAAAATAGCACTCGCAAAATGTGAGATTTTCTCCCAAATCGCAAAAATATTGGCGTATATAGTTATCTAAATGAAGGATTCTGGCCTGAATTCACAGATCCAAGATACATTGCACATGAATGGCTGACCTCCGATGTAGTTGACGTGACGGAGTGCGTTTCCCATCGCTGTGACGACGACCGAACCTCCGTGCTGGATTGCATGCGGTACGTGGCGGCGCCCTCTACTCTGCCCCCCTGGGACTGGGAAGAGCTATGGAACAGCTCACTGGCTTGGTTGGATAGGGCAAGAAAGAAATAACCTTCAATAGAAGTACAGTCAAACCTGTCTTAGACGCCACCTGTCTATAGCAGCCAACCTGTCTATAGTGGCCACTAAAATCATTCTCCCGGAGAGAGATCATGTGTTAAAGAACCTGTTTGTAGCAGCCACCTGTCTATAAAGGCCACAATTTGTGTTTCCCTTGGGTGGCCACTATATACCGGTTTCACTGTATTCTCTTTAAAGGGGCACAAAATGGGAGGGATGTTTCACTTCTCTTGAAATTGCTGGAATGTGCCACAATAATGCATGCTTGCTTGGCTGAATGGGGTAAAAACGAAACAACCTTCAGTTAAAATATTATCCTTAAAAGACAAGGGGTTGAAGTGGGGAGGAATTTTTACTTCTCTTGAAATTGCTAGAATGTGCCACTAGAATGCATGTAATTATTCTGCCCTTGTTGATTTTTGATTTTTGTTATTATAGTGAACTGTCCCTTGAAGTAGAAACCAGCCAAGAGATGAAATCTCTTAACACAGCCAATTTTTTTGTTTTTGTGTTTAACAATTACAACAAAGAGATTACAACGAAGAGTTCGAAACAGAGAGACAGGTAGATAGAATAGTATCAAAATAAAGCATGTACAACAGAAAAAACAACCCAGACATCTAAAAAGGCCTAAACTTACTCGTGTGTCATACTTCGAGCAGTTGCTGATTTTCCCTGATCACCTGAAACAAAAACAAAAACAGAAAATGAAAGGATTGGTAAACTTTCACAGCGATGATCCGTTTGTTTATGCATGATGGATTACGACACATGCTATTCCACACTCACGTCACGTACTTCAACAGCTGTCATGAAATGAATTCATCCTCAAGTTACCTGCCTTAATAATGTTGTGAAAGTGCATCATTTATTGAGATTATTTACTTGATCATAAAAAAAGCATCGCATATAACAACATGATAGGAAAGGAATGTGTGGATGATAATAAAAGGACACATTACAATAGAATACAGATGACAGGATGAGATAGCGAGTGGGATAGGGTCCACACAAGTGAAGGTATTCACTATTGACTGAAGATACATGAACCCACACATGCTGTCTCAACTGAGATGAACATGTGCAGTCTCTAAGCAGGGTTCCCAGCATTTTACGAAAACAAAATTCCCTGATTTTACCCTGATGAACTCTCAAAACTCCTGATAATTGATAATCATAAATTAATAATAATAATAATAATAATTATTATTATTATTATTATTATTATTATTATCATTATTATTATTATTATCATTATTATTATTATTATTATCATCATCATCATCATCATCATCATCATCATCATCATCATCATCATCATCATCATTATTATTATTATTATTATTATCATTATTATTATTATTATCATTATTATTATTATTATTATTATTCTGTTGATAATTATTTCAACTCATTTCCAGTTTTATGGTGTGAAAGGAGAAGCAGCTCTGGAGGAAAAGGGCGCTAATCCCTTTTTGGCTTTTCATTACAATCATGTTCAAAGTTAGAGGCCATATCAAGGTCATGCACTTCAGCGACTTGTACTGCAGTCAAAGAGGCTACACAAAAACCACCCCACAGCCAATCATCCAATGGACATTGTTTTGATATGCAACAAAATATAAGAGTCTGACTGACTACTTTTGATTTTGGGCCATTTTTGTCAAATTCCCTGACTTTCCCCCGACTGCAAAAAAGTAAAATGATTTTCCCTGATTTCCCTGATGGGCTGGGAACCCTGCTCAAAGTCATTCAGTCTAAACTGATGGGTCTGAAGCTGCTCAGACTAGCTCTTAATATGTTTGTGCATGCCTCCAGATGGCATATCAAAGTGCTAATCGTATGTACAGCAACACGTTTTGAGAAAGTGGCTCAGTTGAGTATTGGCCTGCACAGAGTAGATTGTAGTTACCGGGTAGTCCACGATGCGTCATCGCTTTGACTACCGGTAGCATGTAACACGAAACCGATTTCGAATTTCTTTTGACAAGATGAATAGCATAGAATCAATCATTAATCAGGACTGAGAGAGTCGGGATTAGTACCCTTTGAAAGAATATGAGCGAGAGTGTGAATGACATAGGGACAGAAATGAAGAGAGAGGAAGATGGGGGGTGGGGGGCGAGAAAGGAAGAAAGGGGGAAAGGAAAGGGAGAAAGGGAGAAATGGAGAAAGGAGTGGGAGAGAGAGGGAGAAAGAAAGAAAGAAGATAAACAAAACGGGTGGGTGGAGAAGGAAGCAGAGAAAAACCAGGAAATAAATTTCTAAAATGACAAAGACAGATGAAGAGAAACAAGATAAATCTTACCTGAAGTTTTTTCCCAGGCCATTGGTCTCTGTAAGGTAAAAATACATAAACAGAATAATGATTACCACTTATAGACAGAAAGTTACTACAGCAATTCCACTACTCATAGTCAAGGAATATGACTCCACCTATATGTTAGCTTGAACTATTTTGACTTCATGATATTCTACAATCATGAAAGTTTTAATGCTTATTGGTCTTTGAGAAAAACTGTTGATGAACAGATTCTAAATCTACACTTTTTTCTTTAAAAACCTACTCTAACATCTTCAAAACTATTTACTTTAGCTTCACCTGTGGTGGAATAATCAGGTACCAGGTTTCGCCAAAAGTAGCAACTTGGCTTTACATATTTCATAATTTCAAACAAATATGGATGTCTTGTTTGCAAATTCATGAAATTTGAACATTGCTCTCTGAGGGTATGACAGCAAGACTCATCAGTTCACCTTCATTTATACCAGGTTTAGTTGAAATGGGTTCATTGCGGATTTCTAGCTATAGAGGAAAAGATTCATTCATGGCAAAACTTCATTGACCTGTGACCTTCTACCTCTCAAGGATACTTCCTCAGATGTCAATCTACATGTATTTATTTATATCCTTGTCCTATAAAAATGATAAAGATATTAATGTGCTTGCATGAGGTTCACACCTGTTAAAGCTCACGTCAACTCCCCACAACTCGGCTAAATGGGAGAGTACCTTAAAAGGGTACGACCATCAGTATAGATGGGGAGTACAGGTGCGTATCGGTTTTGAAAAAAGGCCTGTTGTCCTGTACACATCGCTCGCGCATGTACCACGATTGTCGGACGGGTAACATGATAGAATGAACTCTGTGAAGTTGACCAAAGCTACACGAAGGCTCAGTCCGATAGCTATGCTCCAATCCTTGTATGAGCGTACATGGCAAGAGCGGTTGCGTATAGCACGTGCTTGAGATCGCGACTGTCAAAGTTTGTACCTACCTTGAGGATGGGGCTGACAGAATCACTGCCGAACGCAGCACCCTCTATAAACAATATCATACCACAAGAGCTCATTTGTCTGGGCCTTTAAAGGGCATATACTGTACTGGGAATGCAAAAAAACCTTCAAAATGTAATTGTTAGCAATCTTCTTGCTAATGGTCTTAAATTCATGTATTGTCTATTTTTAGAAGCTTGCTGAAAGTTACTTGCCCTCAAATGATCTACATTTGGAGTAATGAGTGATTAAATCATAAATCCTCAAAATGCTCGGGCCGAACATTTTGAGGATTTAATCATTAATCATTAATTACTCCATATGTGGATCATTTGAGGGCAAATACCTTTCAGCAAGCTTCTAATATAGACAATACATGAATTTAAGACCATTGGCAAGAAGATTGCTAACAATTACATTTTGAAGTTTTTTTTGTCTTCCCAGTACAGTATATGCCCTTTAATATTGTACTCACCGGTCCGCTGACTTGCGAGGCGCTCTCAAAGTCTGAGCTGGAGCTGTGAGACACCTCGCTGGAGCTGTCGATGCTGGTGTAGGCTCCATAACCCTGGGTGAAACCAGCCACCGTACTCCCAGAATCCCCTCCGCCCATCACACTAATGAGAAATCATCAAAATATGGGCGATTCCATTGATATACAGTGGCAGTTTTGTGATACTTTCACATCATTTATCTATACAGAATACAGTTGAACTCTTGTGTGTCAAGCATGTATTTTGTCACCAATAATCAAACACAAATCCCATCTAGCTGCATTTTCTCTGGTACAGATAGAGTTAAAGGGAGGAAGTGGACCCGGAATCAATGGAGTGCAAATCTGTCAGGTCTATGGCTCCCATTTTTGTTTGACTTAAAGGTAGCCCATCCCTTTTGCAGACCTAATTCTAAAAGTTCCCTGACTTTGTCATCATTTGAGAGACAGAGTGGAGATAAAACCTTTCCCAGGAATCGACAAAGAGTAATATTCGGTTTTGAGGAAATAATCTTCGATGATTGATCAAGCTTTCTTTTTTCGTTCCACGAAAATAGTCAAACCTCAGTGAAAACTAGTTAGATTTTATTTTTTTCTACGAGAGTTATAGTACCTCTGATCTTAAAATTTCATAGTTGGTATCCCAAAGATACATGCTAAATATGTGCAACCTTTCATGAAGTTTGCAAATGTTTGTAAAAGGGATGGGCCATCTTTAAGGACAAATCAATAATAACAGTATCAAATCAATACCATTTTTGACATTAAACAAAATCCAGAAGTCGTGATGACAGCAGAATGGTTCAAACTTAAAAACATCCAAATAAACACATATTTCAGAGACTCGGCCGAGTCTCTGATTGACTTACCTTGCACAGCGGCTGCAGACACCAACCTTCACTTGAGCTGGTGGGGGCGCTCTCCGACGAACCTGAAATGAAATCACAAAAGGGAGTCAATAAGTAATAGACTGTTCAAACTGAGGCACAGTAAGGGCATGACGACCAGTAGACACTTCTTATATACAGGAATGTCTCCCAATGACAGAGTTTGCATGTGATGAATGAAAAGATCATTGGCAGAAATTAGCTAACTGCCTGGAAATAATATTGGTATTTGTAAATAAGAAAAGCCATCATCACCGTAATGTCTTCCTCCATTGTTTATTTCTGTTAAAAAAATAATAATTTCTTGTGTGTGTGTGTTTGTGTGTGTGTGTGTTTGCATACCATAATTGCATACCCAATACAAAAATAGGATATCATTAGAAACAAAAGTATAAAGGATTTCAAATGGCAACAAGTCATCAGATATTGAAGGACTGAGAAAGATAATAAATCACTCTTGAGAAGGAATTAGTTGAATCAAACTTGATACTCTCCGAAACTGATACTAATTTGCACTACTTAGCTAACCTTGCAGTAACTTCATTTCGTTGTATTCTTTCAAGATACTTGACTCACTTATTGGGTGAACAATACAAAGGAAACAGAAAATAAATCAAACAAAATGAAAACAGAAGGAAAGGGTGATGAAGAGAGCTGAACACAAAGAACAAAAGAAGACAAAGAAAAGGGAAAGGGCTTTGCGCAGAAATTTTGTAAGTTTGTAACAGACTTTTGGGTTTCTTTCGATATCAAAAAGAAAGAGTATCAGTATTAAGCTTGTGTTGTTCATCACATGAATATACAAAGAGAAATTTGAGTTGTTGATTTTTTGAGGAGTTTAGAGAAATTCCCTGACCTTTTGTCCAGTGCTCTTGACATCAGTGATGCCTAAATCCATCAGGTCACTCGCATCCTCTGAAAGCAGAAATTATGTGGGAGAAAAACTTCTTAGCGAACAAAACTTGACATAGACAAACTAGAGCAATTCGACTGCCGCGCAGTCAATAAATATGCCTCCGCCTCTTTGCTAGCTCTATTTACATTTATTCTCAGAAAACCTGTTTGTTGGGCAATGAACCATTTAATTCCTATGTGAAATGAAAATATCATATTCTGTTTTTCCATGTTTGGCCAAGTTTGGCAATGTTCATTGACCTTTGACTTCCAATCTAATCAGTCCGTCTAAAGCCATCCTTGTATCAAGTTTGTTTAAAATTAGCTAATCTGGGGGTAAAGTTCATTGACCTTTGACCTGTCAGAAATTTTACCCACACTTTCACTAGTCTACCGCCATAAAGTGATACATCTCTGTACCATGTTTGGTTCAAATTGAACCATTAGTTTTGCATTCAATGTGAAAAATGTTAAATTTGGCACAATTTTTGGCCAATTTTGGCATAGTTCATTGACCTTTGACCTCTGACCTTTGAGAATTTTCACCAGAAATATCATCAGTCTACCCCCAATTAGTGATCCATCTTTGCACCATGTTTGGTTGGTATTGCACGATTGGATCTGGATTTATTTTGAAAAATATTACTTTGGCGGCAATTTTTTAGCTATTTTTGGCAAAGTTCATTGACCTTTGACCTTTCAGGTATTTTACCCAAACTTCCATCAATCTACTTCCATGAAGTGATACATCTCTGTAGAATTGCACCATTGGATTTGGGTTCATTGTGAAAAATATCAATTTGGGGCCAATTTTTAGCAAATTGTTGCCTTCCAGGAATTTCACCAAAAAATGTCACCAGTCTATTCCCAAGCAGTGATCCATCTTAGTACCACGTTTCATGAGAATTGCATTTTTGGATTTAGTTTTATGGTGAAAAATATGAAATTTGGGGTAGTTTTTAGCCAATTTTGGCAAAGTTCATTGACCTTTGACCTCTAAACTTTCAGGAATTTTATCACAAATGTCACCAGTCTATTCCCAAGTAGTGATCTATCTTTGTAATATGTTTCATAAAAATTGCATCCTTGGATTTGGATTTATTGTGAAAAATATAAAGCTTGGGGCAGTTTTTAGCCAATTTTGGCAAAGTTCATTGACCTTTGACCTCTGAACTTTCAGGAAATTTATCAAAAATGTCACCAGTCTATTCCTAAGTAGTGATCCATGTTTGTACCATGTTTCATGAGAATTTGATCCTTGGATTTGGCTTTATTGTGAAAAAGGTAAATTTTGGGCAATTTTTCACAAAGTTCATTGACCTTTGACCTTTGACCTCAATCAGAATTGACCCCTATTTTACACACTTCATTGGTTTCATGCAATACACTTATGTAACAATTTTGAAGCAAATCTGGTTAACAGTTCTCAAGATATTGCCTAAACGGATTCGGGACGGACGGACGGACGGACGGACGGACAACCCGAAAATTAATGATTAATGATGAAATCCTCAAAATGTTCGGCCCGAACATTTTGAGGATTTGTGATTTAATCAGTCATTACTCCAAATGTAGATCATTTGAGGGCAAATAACTTTCAGCAAGCTTCTAAAATAGACAATACATGAACTTAAGACCATTGGCAAGAAGATTGCTAACAATCACATTTTGAAGGCCTTTTTGTCTTCCCAGTACAGTATATGCCCTTTAAACTGTAGACTGCTCACCAAGCATATCGGTGGCTTCTTCGTATCCCCCTTGGTCAGGGTCGTTAGCCTCTCCTCCGCTGTCTAGATAGCCCAGAGTCTCCACCTCTCTCTGGGCAGCCACCAGCTGAGCTAAGGCAGCTTTGTGCTTCTTAGACTGCGCCCCTGGCTTGGCCTTCCGTGCCTCTCTGCATAGGGTAGGGAGGGGGGGGGGGGAGGGAAGGTTTTTTAAGATGTTAATACACGGTCATTACTCTTGAGTTCTTCTTAGCTCTTCTTAGCTCTTCTTCAAAAGTTCAAAAGCCTTGCGCTTCTAAGCCTGCGCCCCTGGCTTGGCCTTCTGTGCTTCTCTGTACAGATTGGATATCAAAATAAGGTTTCTAATTGTTTTCCCTCCTTTTTTTTTTTTTATTGATTTATTCGTTTTATTATTATTTTATTTTTATTTCTTTTTATCTATTTTTATTCATTTATACATTTATTATTATTTATTATTATTATTATTATTATCATTATTATTATTTTTATTATTTTCTTTTTTTTTTTTTTTTTGGGGGGGGGGGGGGGGGTCAAAGCACCCCTTTCCCTTGTGTGGTTCTACACTTTGGCTGCCTCAATTGCAACACAGATGGTTGATTGGGCTAATTATCTCTTACACTTTGGCTGCCTCAATTGCAACACAGACGGTTGATTGGGCTAATTATCTCATACACTTTGGCTGCCTCAATTGCAACACAGACGGTTGATTGGGCTAATTATCTCTTACACTTTGGCTGCCTGCTCCTTGGCCGAGGGCTCCTTCTCGTACTGCTTCATAAGCTTGTCAGCAGACAGCTCCTCCGCAAGGAATGCCTCCTCTACCTGGTCTGGGGGCTGGTAGGGCTTGGGTGGAGGCGGGTGGTACAGCTCAGGCTCCTGGTAAAGGCAAAGACAGATTGAAAGGTTAGGATGTCATGTATTTGTGCCCTCTGTGTTGTTCCTCCCTCATTCTTTCTCCCACCTCCCTCTTTTTCTTCCCCTCCTGTTCTCTTCTCTCTTTCTCCCCTCCCCTGCCCCCCCCCCCCTCTCTCTGTCTAGTAGAGTTTGGGACTTTGAGTGGAGGGGGTAGAAATCTGGCAGCTGCTAGTACTACAGCAAGAAATGTGTTAGGGCTAGAACATCAATTTTTCTGTGTGTTTTTGCCCTTTCCCTCCCTCTTCCCCTTCTCTTTCTCCTCCTCCCCTACCCCCTCACTCTCCCTTTCTCTCTCTCTCTCTCTCTCTCTCTCTCTCTCTCTCTCTCCCTCTCTCTCTCTCTCTCTCTTTCTCTCTCTGGTATGGTTGATAGGGGGTGATAGACCTCAAGCTTCTGGTGGTAACGTTGGAACGACAGGTAAAGGGGTGTTCCTTACATTATTGAGAATTAATCTGAATTCTTTGAAAAATGAGAAATATATATTTCAGAAAAATACAGATTTAGAGATATTCTTTCTCTTCAAATGAGCATGTTATTAGTTAGGTTTCAATCCCTTTTAAAATGGAGGAGATCACATCCAAACTTACGTCCACAACCCAAGCTTGAGCAGCTGTGAGGTGATAAAACAACAAAAAAACAAACATTCAAAGACATGATCATAATATAGTATATAAATGTATCAAACTGAAGTGCTTTGTAATTTATCATATTTATACGCATACCATCACAGTGCGTTACACTTGTATTATGTTGAGCTATTTACTAGGTATTAAACCAATTACGTAATCTTCATAGCGCCACCTCTATAAATAATTTTGCGAAAGGTTTAGTCAGTGACTACAAGCTCCGGACAATTGCTCTCAGGCCTAGCTGTGCATGTAAAACTTACTGAATTTGTAAATGAAAAGCAGTTTGCCGAGTGCAATGGGTAAAAAAAATGTATGCTAAGTATATGTACTAAGTATATGCTTCTGTTAGCATTTCCCTGATTAATGTACACCATAATTGCCATTATTCAATTATTACTGGATCTGCTACCTGATTACAATGTATACTTCAAATTAGTAAGATCTTGAGGTTCCATAAACACACCTATGTATCCACTGAAAATGAGTTGAAAACTAGACATGTACATTTAGCGCTTTCCATGACGACACAATTGGAATTTAAAATGGATAGAGCGCTGGTGGGCCTACTCACTGAAAGGAACATGCCATTTCCATGGGAATGAAGATGTCACAAATACCATGGATACAACCCACCACAATAAAATGTTATGACGCAGCAAGACATTGATGAACAGAATTAGCCTGGCTTCAAGGCTGCCGGACATTATTAATCCAAGCTATTATAAGTTTAAACTTCGGGTCTGGTAGTGACAAGACTAATATCCCTCTTATCCAAGTGTGTCCTTCATTGGAAGAGCCAGTGAAGAAAAAAAAGACATTAAGTCTCCTGGAGCCAGAACCGTTTATTTCAAAATTTGGATTATATTTGTCCAACAGTCTGGGAGCCAGACTAGAAGAGCACATTCATACATTGTTAAAACACACAACAAGAATTACTTTTACATGCAGACAACACTCAAAATCAAAAGGAATAGCCATAAACATAGCCAAGGTACTAGGCTGTGAGGTGCATGGACACAACCCCGTCTGTTAACAACTATGTCTGGTAACACAGACTATGCTCCAATCCCATACTCGCTCCTTGAAGAAGCCAGAGGAGCTATGATGTCATTAGGGTGTAGTCTGTGTTACCAGACCTAGTTGTTAACAGATTGGGTTGTGTCCATGCACCTCACAGCCTAGTACCTAGGCTACCATAAACGAGAAAGATACAAACTATGACATGATTTAAAGGGACAGCAAGCTTGCAGAAATACACATGGACAGGTATGACATACAATGCGCATATTTAGAGTTTGCGTTATTCAAACATTTTACGTACCGGGTACCCGATGGAAAACAGGTGGGGGACTCCTGTAAGAGAAAGGACCAGTCATATTCCTGCAATCTATTTTATAACCTACCTGGATCTGGCTGACTGCGTGGGTCCCAATGATTTCAACTAAAAAATTATTGTAACTAATATATGGTGGACAGCCAATGAGCTCTCTGCTTTGGTGGCCTACCTATGAATACTTACATGCACCGTCGCTTGTCAGAGTCGCAACTACTTGGGACGGTTTCAGGTCTGACATAATCATCCATCTTGGCACAAAAAACATAATTTACACACTACTCCATAATTATATCTTCTATCTGTATAAGGACTACCGGTAGCCAACAACAGACCATTTTCGTAATGTGTGCAACTTTAATGTACGTCTTTCATCCCAAAGCTTGTCTGAGGTTTGCCCAACTAGCACCAACTAATGTATTCAGAGTGCATTCCAACCATTGACATTAAAACCTATATTATAGTTAGTAAAAATAACACATTATTACAGTTATGGAGGGGGGGGGGGGGGGGGAGGAGTTACGATTACATTTAATCCAGAAATGGTATGTTGGTGATACACAGGTTTGATTCATGTAGTGTGACAAGTATTTAATTCCTTGCAAGTGCAGTTTATTGTAGATCTAATAATACTTCAGGAGCATAAGCTGTAATACCTCTACATCGTGTTTGTTAAAGGATGGCAAGTTTGTTTGGCAGAAAGAGGCAGAGGAGTTGGTTTCCATTGTGATATATATGCGCTTCTTAAAAGTACAACTAGCTTCTCTTCTTATTGACTATCTTTCTATTTCAAGCTCTAATCATCTACTCACCCAAATTATATAAAGGGCCGAGGGCTTTGACCAACTTTGGACACCGGAGGCTATTTTGGAAGTGCATCAATACTTATCGTGCACCTATGATATATTAGAAAAGGGTACGATGGCCTAGATCTGGACCTGGAAGCATACGCTCCTGGACCAGATGGTAAAGTGCATCGGCAGAGAGGGCATGATGACTGATTAGTCGTAGTGGAGAGGGATTTTGTCAATCCTGCTCCTGAAGATTTTGATTGATGAGCTATTTATAATGTCGGGTGGGAGGTGATTCCAAGCCAGGGGGTTGCTCACAAAGTAAGATTGTTTCTATTGCTTTGTGTTACAATGATGAATCTTGAAACCTTTATCGTGATTTATGACTTCTCTTTCTAGTATAGTTTGGGTTTTATGATCTTTATATTGTCTAACTTTTATACAGTAGTACTTTTTGGTCTTGCTTTAACAAGAAAAGTATCAATGGGTAATCCTGGGACCAACCCTGCATTCTGGTCTAAAGAAAAAAACAAAGGCACTCGTAACTTGGCTTTGAATATATGCTAACGTCAAAGGGCATCAAAGCTACTTTTAGGATATCCAAGCACTAACTGGTCTTTAATTGCCTTGGTAATAAGTTTGTCATGTAAGGAGTGAGCAAAGGAAAGAGAAAATAATCAAAAATTGTATTCATGTGGGCTACATCTCAAGCTTGATATCTTCTGATAAAAAAATCATAGGGGTGCTTTAGTAGTTCGAGGGGGCTCATTTTTTGGAAGGGGGCTAATTCTAAATGGATTGAAAGGATAGGGGTGGGAGGGGGGGGGGGAGGGGGTTCTTACCTGTATTCTGGGACACCAGGAGGCATTAGGCAAGGCTCTAAAATTAATCCTACAATAAAAAGTAGTCACATGCAGCAGTTACGTCTATAAGACTGCTTTTTGGGGGACAAAAAGTAACTCTTCTGTTACCTGGGTTACTGAATTGTGGCCGTGGTCTGAGGGGAGTGTGCTGGACCGAGGCATCAAAGATCTGTTCTACGTCCATGTCCGGCTCGCTTGAGGGGGTGGACTTACTCGAGCCATCCCCACTGACGCTTGAGCTTTTACGCAGCCTCCTCGCTGACCGGCAAAATGAGGTGGGGTTTTCAAAAGATTTTTGTTGTTTTTAAGTTCAAGAGGATACTTTTTATACACCAAGTGGTTTATCTACAATGTACAGGTCTGTGTAGTTCAAATATACGTGCAAGTTGTCTGATTATCAATTCTACCCCCCAAAAAAAAACTACAAAAAAGAAAAGGAAACAAAACGGAGATGGACACATCAGCTTGTGTGGAAGGGAGGGGGAGTGGGGGATGTAAAGTTAATAAAAGTAAAAGTGAAGTAATTCTCAAATCAATTTAAAGAATTATGAAAAGGTTACTTACATACACGGCTAGTTCTGGAGTTATACATACATGAACACGTAGTAAAAGTCATTTAGCTTCTTTCCAAATTTAAATCTAAACATTTTATGTACCCTACAAAAAACACATACATGTACATGTAAAAAGCACACACTTGATATGCAATGAGCAGAAAATAAGTGGAAGTCTTGAAACCAGGCAATCTACAAGATGACTTATGAGTTAGAATCAAGAAGTGTACTCCCCTGTATTAGAGAAGGTCGATATGAGACCCAAGTTAATACAGACCATTTGAAAAAGAACTTTTAAACAATGTCCCATGAGTATTAGGCTAGGTGAATATTACACCAAGTTTGGAATCCTGCATACCATTTGGAAATGAGTGAAGAAGTATCTCATGAATAATAGGCCTTGTGAACATTACACCAAGTTAATGCAGGTCATTAAGTAATGAGCTATTAATCAATAATCCACCAGTACTACATGTTAAAAAAAGACACTTTTGAAAGATGATTTTAAAAAAGTTCGAAATTAAATCAAGCTGAAATTTTCACATCATAAAGTCAAGGGATGTCAAAATTTTTAGAAGCAGGGTTTGTGACATTTCAGTAATCACTTTTTTTTTTTAAATAATCCAGTGAATACTTAATGTGATTTTCACTTTTGGAAAAATGTGAATCAAATTTCAATCAGTAACATATAATTAATTCAGAACACTACAATGACCATTGTGCATCACACATTTCAACTCACAACTTCCTTTCTGCCAGAAGCATGATGCATTATTAAAGACAATGTGATAACAGTTGCTAGCGGATTGACAGGTGTGACACACAATGATCATTGTTGTGTTCTGAATTAAATATCTGATGCACACGAAGTAAAGTTTTTAGTCCAAATTTGTCCAAAAGTTGTCCAAAATCTCATTAAATATTCACAGGATTATCAAGAAAAGGACGATTGATCAAATATCATGTTTTCTGCTTCAACAAAATTTGACATCCCTTGATGTTATGACATCAATTTCAGCTTGCTTCAAGTTGTAACTTATTCTAATAAACTTTCAAAAGTGTCATCAAGTTTTTTTGAACACCTAGTGATATATACCACAACATGATTTGAACGGACAGCAATGCACAATAAAACAAACAAGGACCCTACAATATAAAGAAATCTTGCATCTTACTTTCTCACACAGACATGTAATAATAGGAAATAAGCACTTCTAAATGGAAAAACACATTTCAAAACGTCCCCAAGTCACCCTTGATGTTGCTATTTAACCATCAACAAAACCTATGTAAATAGTATGTTGTCTATTGCTCAGGAGAGGAAGTGAGAGTGCTTCTTTTTAATGTGCTTAATATCATTTATTTTGGTGGCCAAAGAATATGAAGGTCATTTCTGTTGAACATGCATTAATTTTTCAATATACATGTGCCAAAGGAAGAACGTACATGTATGGTGTGATGCAAAAAGGTTGTGGAAGACATTACAATGTACATGGTACATTATGATTATGAGTGGTATACAGCATAAGTTTTGTGATTGGGGATATGATTTGTGAAGAAAAAAGAATGTTCAGGAGGCAAAAATGATAATAGAAGAAGCACAATGTCAAAGAACTGTACACGTAGAAGGACCCCACCCCCCTCCCTACCAGAGAACAGAGAAGAAAATTGAGATCACGTATCAATTAATACCACTAATAATTCACTGTAATGCAATAGCACCAAAGACAATAGGGACCATGAGAAGGTGAAGGAATATTTGCCCATCACCACTATACTTGACAATCTAAGGAGCTAAAAACAGCACATAAAGACTCTTAGCATGAATCAGGGTGGTTCCCAGTGTGTGGAAAAATGCGCCACTTTGCAAATACCATGCATCAGGTCTAGAAAGTGATTGTGTATAATGCGTTGATTTACTGTGTTGAAACAGTCAGTGTAACTATGCGAACAATGCTCTTGCTTGACTTTTGCCTTTTTGTGTTCAGCACCCTGCGTTGAAACAGTCAGTTTGACTATACTTACATTGGTTTGGCTTTCCTTTTGCCTTTTTGCGTTCAGCACCGGAATCTGACAAAAAGTGACATTCTACTCTTTTCTATGGCGCGTACAAGATTTTTTGGTGACCACCCTGAATATCAATACTTTTCATTGACTTATTTTGGAAACAAGACAACAGTACAGAAGGTGTGCGGGAGAACATGAAACAGACTGTAAAGTTTATACACACAGTAAAATAAACCAAGTTATTCATGTTATACTGTTGTGTAGAACAATCACACTGAGTGCAAATCAATGTATTGAACATTCTAGTCTACAGCACACACAGATTGCCATAAAGAACTCGTGTAAGAATCTCACACAAAAATCACTAACTATGAAGAAGATCTTGGGCAATGGAAGTTGACAACAACTTTTAGATGGTAGAAAATTTTAAGGACCCAGTGTGAAAACAAATCCTGAAATCTTTTAATTTCAAAACATAAATATAAAACTTTTTGATCACTGTAGTGGAAATTAAGCTTAGATAGTTTGGAAAGTAGTTTGTCAACCCCATATCCCTTCACATTTAAAACACAATAAATCAATCAAACAGTTTGAAAAAAATGGTTAATAAAACACATCACTCAATTAAAGAATGTGAACAAACAAGATGTCAAACAAATTTTTACAAATCATGCAACACAAGGACACAATAAAAATAGGTCAAACCGTATATAAATGAAGGTGCATATGCGAGAAATCCACACAAGGGAGAAAAAAAAAGGAGAACATAACATTCTTTTAGTTCAATGCAGAGGCAAAATCCAAAGCCAATTCATGTTTTTTTTTTTTTTTTTAAATCATGACAAATTCAACTCATGATTTAATTTATCAATATCTGAGATTCAATGATTCTTTTTTGGGGGGAAAGTACTAGTCAACATTTTCATAGCAGGATGAAAACAAACTTGGAAAAAAAATATGGACAAGAAAACATGAAAGTGGTAGAGCAATGCTCTCTTTTATTTAGCATTTGAAACTTTACATTTTGATGTGACTATAGAAAAGGGACACACTATCGTAATAAAACAAAAATATTAAGGGTCAAATAGTCAAATGAAATTCGTTCAACAAAAGGGTGCATTAACAAAACATGTAATGCAAGATGAAAACGTGAATGAAAATGCAATTTTGTCGTTAATAGTGTGAGAATCATGCAACAATTTTATGCATTGGTATTCACATTCTTAAAAATGCAACATACAATTCAGGTTATGCGTTCAGTTAATCCATGCTACATGGTATGCACTTAGAATGTATTACTTGAAATATGGATTTTGTGGTTCAATTCAATTATAGCAACACTTGTGGATTGAATGGGTTGAAATATTTACTTTCACTTTGGGGTGGTATATAGGTACACTCAACCAAAAAAGGAAGTTCCCCCTAGCATTTTTTTTTTCAATATATATATCAAAAAGTATTTTACTCATTTTGATCTTTTATTAAAGGGCATATACTGTACTGGGAAGGCAAAAAAGCCTTCAAAATGTAAATGTTAGCAATCTTCTTGCCAATGGTCTTAAATTCATGTATTGTCTATTTTAGAAGCTTGCTGAAAGTTATTTGCCCTCAAATGATCCACATATGGAGTAATTAATGATTAATGATTAAATCCTCAAAATGTTCGGCCCGAGCATTTTGAGGATTTGTGATTTAATCACTCATTACTCCAAATGTAGATCATTTGAGGGCAAATAACTTTCAGCAAGTTTCTAAAATAGACAATACATGAATTTAAGACCATTGGCAAGAAGATTGCGAACAATTGAATTTTGAAGGCTTTTTTGCCTTCCCTGTACAGTACATGCCCTTTAAAACCTTAATGAATGTATAGAATTTTCTTATGTACAAAATTCATGGCATATTCTGCAAATGAGTGCCATCATTGGTGTGAAATCATGCATTTTATGTTAAAAGGTATGAAAAAAAATCTTGGGCTTTGTGATTATTGACAGCTTCTTCACAGATAATTAAAAAAAAAACAATTATTGCACAACACTCTATCTAATACTGTTATTAGCATCGCAATGACGTAATTGATCATAATAATAATAATAATAAATTATAGGTCCACCATCTGCTTTGGTCAACACATCTTTAGCATACTGTTGATTTAGGTTTGTTGGCTTTATTGGTCCAAATTGGTCCAAGTCCTCTTCAAAATGTGCTGATAGTCTTTATAATATGAAAACATTCTAGGGGAGGTGGGGGGACTTTTTTTTTATTGAGTGTATACCGTGATGTAACAAACTTATGGTGATGTGCACATTCCATGCATTAGTGCAAGCAGGCAATATGTTATAAAGCTTCTCTTAGACTTCCTCAAAGTAGTAGACAATTGATGTGTAATGTTGTACCTGTATATCACAAAAAAAAAATGGACACCTGTGGGGTGTTTCACCAAGCTGTTCGTAAGTTACGAACGACTGGTGATACCATCTTGTGCTAAATCAGATCCTCAATGAACAAAGTGTGGTATCGCATTTAGCACAAGAAGGGATCACAAGTTGTTCGTTAAGTCGTTTGTAACTTACGAACAGCTTGATGAAACACCCGCCTGGCTCTACAATACAGGAGTAATCTCTATTGCAGAGATGCCCATCTTTCCCCCCATCCTCCCCCCCCCCCCCCATCCCCAATTTTGTTTTTTTAAATAGTAATCACAATTCACAAAAGCTAAGAAGAACAACAACAAATTCTAAATTATACTCCAATAGGGAAGAATTGTTACAAGCCCGAATTGTACAATGTATTTCGCAACCTGGAATCACATTTTGTTGTTAAAAGACACAAACATCTATTCTAATTTTAGTATTAAAAAAAAAATGAACCTCAAAAAAGTAGGTAGAGCCACCAAAAGTTAAATATTACGTGTGTAGTAATTTTCCATACCGCATATAAGGGAAAATCATCCCATGATGCACCTCACAGCCACATGGGGATTTTGCTTGCGGTCGTGTCCGCTTCCGATCTAATATACTAGTGTATGGGACTGGAAGTGAGTATGTACAGGTACCAGGAAGTAAAAATACACAAACATCTTCAAGTCTGTTTGTGTTTGTTTTTTTGTTTTTTTTCAAGAGAAATATTTTGATATAGTTAGCTTACCTTTGAGGGTTGCCTGTTCAACCTTGATCTTCTTCATGTTAGCGATCCAGGGGCGTTCATACCCCCGGTCTTCACCATACACACCTGCCAATGCTGCAGTGCACAGACATAGGGAGAAAACGTAAATCAAAACATGAAAATAACATAGTGTGAACAGAGGTGAAAATAAAAGTGGGAACAGTTTACAGCATATTTCATTGACCTGTACACATGTTTTAGACCAGAACTGTGTAGGTGAAGTTTTTACAGAATATGATAAAAATGGACCCGTGTGACTTTAGCCTACATGTAGGTACTAGGCTGTGAGGTGCATGGACACAACCCAGTCTGTTAACAACCGTGTCTGGTAACACAGACTAAGCCTTTAATGACGGCATAGCTCCTCTGGAATCTTTGGTGAGGATGGGATTGGGGCATAGTCTGTGTTACTAGACACAGCTGTTAACAGACTGGGTTGTGTCCATGCACCTCACAGCCTAGTACCTAGGCTAATGTGACTTGAATTGATTGCAACTTTACTGCGATTCTCCTCATTACAAACATTCACTTAATTCCACTGGTACTATACTACATTAAGTCCTATTTCAAGCCAATGTCTATTTCTGTAGTCAGTTGTGTCATTACGATGGTTCCATAAAACTTCTAAGCAATATCCCTTGCAAGCTACAATGAACAATACCATCATTCAATTGATCATTAAATATATTTGATTTAGGGCCCTAGCTTGCAAAGGTGCGACATGTACACTACAGCTCAAAGGAATTGACATAGGGAAAGGGAAAGGGAAGGAGCCGCAGTTTTAAACTGCGGTATATTTTGTCCAGTTCAGCATGAAACATGATGCTCTTTAGGCTAAAGCATTGTGTTTCATGCTGAACTGGATACCGCAGTTCAAAACTGCAGTTCCTTCCCTTTCCATTTCCCTATGCCAATTCCTTTGAGCTGTAGTGTATGTTTATGTCCATTTGTTCACCTAAATGAGTTTAGAGACTTTGCTTGAGTTTACAGTATGCACCAATGGAAAGAGGAGTTTTCTACATGCACATGTACATGTATTTCAAGCCTTCATGTCTTCAACCTAAGGCTAAGCATAGAGGAAAATTATACAAACTTAACACAAAACACATTATTACAAATTTGAAACTATTACATTAGTTCAATGTATACTACAGTTCAAAGGAATTGGCATAGGGAAAGGGAAAGGGAAGGAGCTGCAGTTTTAAACCGCGGTTTATTTTGTCTAGTTCAGCATGAAACATGATGCTTTAGCCTAAAAAACATTATGTTTCATGCTAAACTGGACAAAATATACCACGGTTTAAAACTGCGGCTCCTTCTCTTTCTTCCTTTTCCCTTTCCCTATGCCAATTCCTTTGAGCTGTAGTGTACTTTTAAGCCTTCATGTCTTCAACCTAGGCATAGAGGACAATCATATATACTAAACACAAAACACATTATCACAAATTTGAAACCATTGAATTAGTTCAATATGTGTGTTAAATGAAAATCTGCCTGTTAACTGTAACAGAGTATATAGTGTTTAGTTGAATAATTATGTATCATGACTTATAAGTAATCATCAAACATTAATGTAATTCTAAATATGTTACATACATGTATTGCGGATGTAAATCACAAGTGATAAATCATTTGTCTTGCAATGAATGGTCAACAAGGAAAAAACATGACGTTTCGTGTGCCGCTGCAACACTTTTTGAGGTGTGATACTGAACAAAATTGTAGTGTAGTTTGGTCGAACATCCGTGTGTGCCGCTTAATAGAATTGGGCTTCTTCCTTTGTCCTTTGACCATTTGGGAGCGGGTTTTTGGTCAGTGTTCTGCTCTGCACTGACCAAAGGGTATTTAAACCCCAACTCACTACAATTTTGCACCAAACCTAACAAAGTGTTGCAGCAGCACATGAAACGTCGTGATCTTTTTTTTAGATTCCTCGTTGACCATACATTGCTTGCATAGACAAACAAATATCACTAACGATTAATGTAATTATTTGACATCATGGAATCAGACACTTGAAAGCATACCCCTCTACATATTAAATGTCCATAAGAATATGATTTCATATGTACATGTACAAAATATTATCAAGAGATGAAAGTGAAAGTTCACAGAAAATTACTAAGTTCTGAAAGTCGCAATCACCAGCCTTGAGATCTTGCATTAGTCACGCCAATTGCCTGTTATACGAGACACTCCCAAGTAACTTATATTGCACACTTGTCAATAAATCATACAATGCATTGCACTTGAGGATCCGCGAATAGATGCAACAGCACCAGCTTGTTCTAGTGCTTTCCATTTTGCAGTATTGCCAATACCACTGTGAAAGATCGCACATGTAACAAGGGTGCAATAACCACTGGCTTTAATACAATAAAGTCTGCTAAAGTCTTAAGGAATATGTAATAATTAATGTATTTGTACACATACATGTCATGCATGCACATGCACATGTACACATTATGCATACTAGTTGTGTATTACAATTTTAAATTAGAAATGCTTCCACCCACAACGAATTACACATCAGAGTGTAACAATTATACAGTCACACTGTATATGAAATTCTCCTTCCTGCTGGAAATATAAAGGCATGCAAAAATATGCATAAATAGACACCACTGCAAAGATTATGCGCTGATTATTCAACTGTTTGAAAAATACCTACTGCATATAGACAGACACAAATTACATGCATGAGAAAGAAAAACATATATATAAACAGAAATAAAATGACATGTTTGGCAAAGAAGGAACTGTTTCTTCAACCGTAACAAGAAATTATATGAAAAGGTCTTGTAAAAGTAATGTAATGGCTATAACGAGAGGATCAACTACAACAATCTAGAGAGTATACAAAGAGCAGAAATAACAATGCAACATTGAGAAATTATAGATTATATAAGGAGTTATATATAAGGAATTACATTGGAAGATAAAACAATAAAACCTGTGCATTAGACCATGAAAATGATGACTTTTCATGGTCTCATGCACAGGTTTTTATTGTTTGTCCTCCAATATGGCTGCTCCTGGGAATGCTCTGGAAAGCAATATCAAGAACATATCCAAACACTGTTTACATAAAAAAAAAAATACTAGGATAAGATTACAATACAGTTAATACCAATACTGAAAAACACACTTGCATACCGGTCACAGCAAATTTTGAAAAGTACTAAGCAGTGGTATAAAATGCTAAAACTACATATTTTGGGATGCGTTTCTCAAAACCATGGTAACTCAAGTGTGATCTAATTGTCTACCAACATGTAGTGGAGAAGGACACTTTGGGATAGATTCAATGCCACTATAGATCAGATTGTGATAGAAAGGTATTGGGGTCACCCCTAGTACATGTGGATGAAAGTAACAATTTTAATGGTGAATTTAAATATTACTGGGAAAATCTGGTCTAATATGAATTGAATGAACACTACTCTTGACACTTCTTTCTTCAGTGGTTATATGCTTTCCCCCCTTTTTTCATGCTATTCAACTCTGGCTAAGAACTCATATACTGTACACTGGTAACTGCCTTAAAAATCTGGAAACTTGTCAGTTTCCTGGTTGGCTGTTCTACATACAAGAATTCCTCATTATTTGTAGCCCAACTCTTTCATGTCTTAACATTACTAAGATGTTCACTGCAAAGTAAAGATGAGGTTATTTAGTATGGGTAAGGGTTAGGAAGAACACTGACTTTCTAATTTCACTCTTATGGTTGCATTTTCTGTTTTATCATTAATCAATAATTTCACACTTATGGTTTCATTTCCTGTTTATCTATAATCATCAATCATATGAAAGAAGTTTAGAGTTCCACAGTATAGAAAACTTTGATCAAAAATACAATTACAGGAATATTACAGACAAACACTAAAGAGAAGAAGTCGTAATAAAAATCATGCTGAAGGTACATTTAGCAGCAAGACAGAATCAGTCAGTCTCAAATAGAATTTGGCATGACTTTGAAATAGAAGATCAGTGTCCATAGATTAGGAATGGTAGAATGATGCAAAGAGAAGAAATTATTTCAAAAGGTTGCCTGGTGGTGTAGCCATTTTGCAAAAGTCATGAAACTCTGTATAAAGGATCAGCAGTACACCCTAAAGATAACGTGTCTAAAATCGAAGTGGTAGCTTCAAGTACCTTTTTCGGTAAAGTGCAAAACTATCCTTGTTTATACAGTATGCATTTTGTAGCAACAAAAGTCTACATTCATACATATATACAATATTGCATCAGTCAGAGTAGCTCAGCTAGCTTCCACGCATAACTTCGGAGAGGAGAGCTGCAATGCGCACTGTAACAGTCTTTGGCCTCTAGGCTAAAGAAACCGTTAGGTTTCGCACAACCCGTCCAAAACATCCTCAAAATCTACTTATCAATATAATTCCACTCAAAATCAGAGACTGGTTCTAACATTTTGAGGGAATCTCTTAAAGGTAGCCTGTCCCTTTTGCAGACCTAATTCTGAAAGTCCCCTGACTTTGTCATTACTTGAGAGAGAGATTGGCTACATAACCTTTCCCTGGAATCGACAAAGCATAATATTCGGAAATAATCTTCAATAATTCTATCTTCGATAATTTTTTTTTTGTACCACGAAAATAGTCGTAATTTCAAATTGTGTTAAAGATCGGCAATCAATTGGAATCAAATCTCAGAGAAAACTAGTTAGATTTCCATTTATTCTATGGGAGTTATAGTACCTCTGACCTTAAAATTTCACAGTTCGTATCCCAATATTGTATAGGTGCAAAATATGTGCAAACTCTCATGAAGTTTGCAGATGTTTGTAAAAGGGACGGGCCATCTTTAAGAACGGTATTTTTTTCCATTTTCCGTGGTATTTATAATTTAATTTTTTGACTTGCAAAAGGGCTACCCAACTGTCAACACACAGACCATCACTTCCACACCATCACTATACAAGACAGCTGAGAGTTAAGAGATATACACAGTATTATACAGTTTGTTGTTGAGTATACATGTAGTTCGCTGATGACTTACGAGTCTCCTTCATTGCACTAGAGGCCTTTGTACGTGGTGTGCCTCTATCGGTCCGACGAGGAGCAGCTAAAAACAATTTACAAATCAATTCAGAGTGCAAGTAGCCTTCATCCTGCTGGAGAATCTTAAAATCTTTCCGTAATAAATGCTTGATTTTTTTTTGTCATCAGCGACTTTGGTACAGAACCTCTCAAAAGTTTATTGTAGTTTGTGAAATATTTATGTAAAATGTATGATTTATGTCACCCTATTGGTACTAAGGTGTTATGACACTATTGGTTATAACATGGTACAAGAGGGTTAATACAATAACAATCGACTGATTAATTCTTTTGAAAGTACTGTATTCCCATTCTTAAAAAGAGATCAGAAAAAAAATCACAAATCATGTAATGTTAAGTCTTCATGTACATGATCTTGGAGTGCATCAAGCATACATAACCTGTAACGATTCATTCCCAAATAAGACCTCAAAAGAACAATCCCATTGACTAATCATACACGAAGAAGCACTATTTCAGTAGAAAAAACTACATAATGTAAGTCTTGACCTGACTAAAAACATGTCCAGTACTTTTGTCATAAACTTTATGACGTTCCTGACAATAGCTCTTGGGTAATTTTCATTGTTCTTTAAAACATACCCCAGCATGCTCTCCCACTTGAGTTGGTAGTTTCACTTTTTCAAAGTCAAAAAGTCACTTGTAACTGTTAAGCGTTTACAGAGAAGATGGCAGAATATCATTGTCCTTCAGAGCTTAGATGGCTGATTTGCACCTGAAAGGTGGCACCCCTATCTGAGGTCCTACTCACATGACGGCTGCCAGGAGTAGCCAGGTGGGCCCCCTTTGGCCCCCGATGGCTCCTTGGCTAGGTTGGAGGTGGAGCGGCTCAGGTGCCCTGTGCTCTTCGAGAGAGGGTCCTTCTTGAGGGAGGTGGTGCTTTTAGAAAGGGGGTCCTTTGGCCGGACCCTTGGTGCGGTCTTTGAGAGGGCAGGGCTGGGGGCTTTGGTCTTGGGTGCGATTGGGTTCTCCTGGAACTATACAAACATGAAACATATTTATCTGAACAAATTCATCTTTAGTGAGCAGGGCTTTGTTAAAAAGATGGTTCACCCTGAAATTATTTTTGTTTCAATATGAGCAGACACATGAAAGAAACATATCAGTGAAGTTTTGATGAAACTCTGTTAAGGATAAGAAAGTTATGATCTTTTAAAGTTTTGATTTTGTGACATCACAAGTGAGGTGCTCTCCCATATGTTGGGTACAATTTTTTTTCTTGAAAATGTACATGTACATTATCTAAAAAAATATGCATCCTTTAACTTGTGCATTTGATACATCATATGTTTTTACACACATACCTGTATGAAAAATATTCCACTGTCAAAAATAGAAAAGAGCAAGATATGTCACTACACTGTACACAACATATGGGAGAGCAACTTGCATGTGATGTAATAAAACTGAAATTTCCAAAGATCATAATTTTGTTATCCTTTGACGGATTTTCGTCAAACCTTCACTCATATGTTTATTTCACATTTCTGCATTTAGTGAAACCGACTTATCTGTAGAGTGAACTATCCCTTTAAAATGGCCAACATGGCCATGTGAGCATGAGATCCAGGTGGCCAAATGGATTTTCATGGGGCCCAGTCTGTTCAGACTGTGAGGGATGAGCAATTTTTTTGGTGGCCAGCCCGTCCATCGATTCAAGAGTTTCAGGTGGTCCGACCAGGGATGTGTTATGGAAGGATATGAAGCAACTTTCTCTCTCTGAACCCATGTGCCAAGCCGCTGAAAAGTTATGGTGTTCTCAACAGGCGCTGTTCAGGTATTTGAACAATTATGAACATGATTGTGTGGCAACAGCTTCTCAGAGAGAACAAAAGAAATGTACGGTCTCATTTCGCTTGTCCCGTTCTGTTAATGGAATTAATACTTCCATGAGCATAACAGGTATCAGCAAACACAAATAAACAAAATTTTTAAGTAAAATATCTCCGCTGCACGCAAACCCACACAAACACCGTTAATGATAATACACAGCTTAACATATCATTTTCAGAATGGTTAAATCCCACAAATGCACAAGATGTCAGAAAGTGATGAAATTGGTCAATTTTGTAAGTAATGCAAATATCTTATATGTCCGTTTTTTCAATGATTCCTCATTACTTTTCGAAACAAAAGCAGAGTTAAGGATCTGTCATAAACTGTGATTAACTTCCTTAGAATTTGCAAACAAATTTGTCAAAAACAAAGCTTCTAGAGACAAATGGGCAATTAAAGAAATTTCTTTTTCAAATTGACAACAGCCAAATGTCGGCCCGGCACATGGAACATCAAAGCATTGTCATGACTATGGAATGCTTTTGACATTCATGAGCACGCTTTAGAACCATACAGATGTTTGAATGTATTATGCTTGAGTTTCTTCTCCTTCCTAACACCTCCCTGGTCCGACGGCGTTTCAGATGACCATTGGCCTTTGGGCCACAAATAAGGGCTATTCCTGGCACTGACTCGTGCTGCAGCTTGTGCAAGACAAGGTAAAAGACTGAGTAAAACTGTGTGAAGAATCACTGATGCGACGTTTCACATCAGTGAATCTATTTCCATTTTTTTTTTATTGAACTTCCTATATTGATCTCAACTGGATGAATGATATGAATTTACATCAAGTTATGTGTTAAGAATCAAAGCTAATATCTATTTTACTGTACCAAGTGTGCAGTATCGATTTTTGCTATATTACATCCACTAACATTCACAAACCAACTCTTGTCATTCATTTCCAAACTACTAATTACCAGTTTTGTAAATCATGGAATGGTTTGATTGCTTTTGTGGAGAGTGTTCTACTCATTGCACAGTACATTAACATCATCCACATTCATTATAAGCACTGAATTATGAAAATACAAATGCTATCAATATATTTGTAGAACAAAAGGAAGAAGAACAGAAATAAGAAACAGAAGGAGAAGAAGGAGAAGGAGCAGGAGAAGAAAAGAAAGAGAAAAAAAGAAGACAATGATGAAGAAGAAGAAGGAGAAGGAGAAGACAAATGAAAACTAGAAAGCAGATATTGATAAAGAGTAGTTCTTAGCAAACAGAAAAAAAATGAAAAAGATGTTAACACTATCTGTACTTTAAACTGCCTTGATATAAACTTTAGGGAACAGAAAACATACTGGTTTCTTGGCTTTCTCATCAAACTTCTGCAGGATTTTGATGAGGTACGGGATTGGTTCTGCTGGCGTGTTCTTGATCAGGCGAGCCATCAGATCCTGTACAAATAATGCCAAGACATACAAGTGTGAGGAAAGTGTCCCAATGGCGCAAGAAGCGATGGGGGAGTTGATCACAGACTCACCTGTACAATACATGTAATGTACACATGTATTGGCACTGGCAAATGCCTCCCCATTATTCAAAGTAGGGGGGGGGGGGAGGGGTACACTGAAAAATCAGTCTCTGTAGGACGTTGGATCCGCTGAGATTGCATCTGGCTCCTCTGAACGCCGTATTTAGATACTGAACATTGCACCTGTCTACTTTATGGTGATCAATGCAGGTCGCCATTTTGAATATGAAAACGCTAATGCTAATATAATGCATATAATATATGAATAATAAATTTCGCGAATGCACACATTTTTTTCCCCGCTCGTATGTCGTGTGCTATTTTTTTTTTCGTCAAACTGATTGACGATTTAAATATTCATAGCCCACAACCCGTCGAACAATCTGATTGGTCAAATTTATGTCAGACTCGAGCAGATTAAAAATGTCTGCGATAAACTTTCTACTCAACGCGCATTGAACGGTACGTTAAATCAAATCGCCACTGCGCATTTGGTGTGGATATACCATCTCTATTCGGGAGGTTTGTCCATAAATGTAATTTTGATTAAAGAATGCCCCGAATGAGACGGTTATTCCTGTCGGGGGGGGGGGGGGGGGGGAGGGGGGGAGTTGCCCCTATCCCCTAACCCCCCCCCCCCCCCCCCAAAAAAAAAAAAAAGAAAAAAAAAACATGCCTTAATTCTCACAAGACAAAAATACCAATAACCAATAACCAATAACAAATATCGCAATAATATGCAATTTAACAAACTTTTTAAACTTAAAGGAAAGCTCTAAATAAAATAGATCTTAACTTTTCAGTTTATGGCCCATGCCCTTGGGCAGGCTGAAAGTTGAATTGAAAGTCAAAGTGTTTGTGCGATTGCCAAGGCAATAGGATGTGTAGTCTGCAAATTGTGCAAAAATAAGTGAACACTACTAGTAGTACTACACTCGGCCAAGTAACATGAAATATTTCGGGTGGGACTGAAAAACAGAATTTTTGGGAAAACTTACCTCAAACAGAGCACTAACTCGGTGCCTGTCAAGATAAGATTGAACTTTCTGTTGACTGGCCATGATTCTGAGCTATAAAAAGAACAATATAAATAGAAAAGTGAAGTCAAACGTCCATTCTTTTTACAAGATTATAGACGCTTATAATTTCGGCGGTGGCGAAGAAGAAATTGGAATTTCCAATCAGGCATAATGTTATTGCGTCCTCGAAGGGCTCATCCAAAAAAGAAAAATGAATTGTGCCCGAAGCACTCTATTTATTTTGCTCAAAGGTTTACTCTGATTATATCTGTTTGACGTCCAGATTGTTAAACTAATCACATTCTTTTTATCTCTTTGTGCTCTATGAACGTTTATAGAAGTTGAGATACATAAAAAAAAGAATACTACCTGAGATGTAAATCTCAAATAAATATAAATAGGCCACAAGTCTATACATGCACAAATAATCAGTAAGTTGGCTACACGACATTATAATCCCTTCCGTGCCAGATGTAAACTGCTGCTCTATGTGATTTGTGTGTATTACTTGTGAAAAAGTACTAGTAACATGCAGCACACACATGTGTACTACTGGAATAGTCTACATTCAGAGAGAGAGAGAGAGAGAGAGAGAGGGGGGGGGGGGTTAAACGTATGACATAGGAACATGGGGGGGGGGGGGGAGGGGTTAAACGTATGACATAGGAACAGAAATGTACCAAAAGCGGCTTTGACTAACATCAAGGTATGGACCTTAGATTACTATAACTTAATATCAAGATATGTGCTTTAATTGCTATGTCGCTAATCTTTATTTTTCTGGAAGTATGAAGGAATGTGTTTTACCATGAAATTAAAAAAAAAATGATATGATAAAAATTCACATTCGTTGCCTCGAATGTTCCATTCAAATGCTATCTTAAATAGTGGTCAATACCACATTTTCACGGCGGCCATTTTGAAAAATGGTGGCATTTCTTTCCAGGAGCATATTGCAAAATAAGTCCACCTAGAAATTCTGCAGACTGGTCCCCCAAACACATTGATATCAATCAACCTTTTAGAACAGTCCATGTAAGGTAAACGTGTATTTCCCCCTGGGTATAATAGATGTATGTATATTTAAAATCAATTTCACTACTACCATACCCCCTTTCTCTCTTCTCTCTCTCTCTCTCTCTCTCTCTCTCTCTCTATCTCTCTCACTTTCTCTCTCTCTGTCTATCTTTCTCTCTCTCTCTCTCTCTCTCTCTCTCTCTCTCTCTCTCTCTCTCTCCCTCTCTATCCCTCTTTTCCCTCTCTATCTCTCTTCTCTCCCCTTTTTCCTTAATTCTCTCTGTCTCCTCCTCGCCTATTTTTTACTACACTTTCTACTCCCCACAATCTCCCCAGCCCCCCCCCCCCCCTTTTCTCTCTCTCTCTCTCTCTCTCTCTCTCTCTCTCTCTCTCTCTCTCTCTCATTTGACGCGTTTTCTTTATTTCCATTATCTTCCCTCATCTCCAATCGGTTTGTTTTCTCCCTCTGCCGCCTTTCCTTTGACATCCTCACCTGAATGCTCTTGCTGCTTCCACCATTTATTCCCATTTATCTATACATATCCTCGTTCATACCTGGTCCCACTTTTGCAATTTTGAGTCATTTCCATGCAAGAACAAGGTCGTGCGGGTGCGTCGAAGTTGAAAGTCTGCGCGTGCGTCAATACGTTTTTGTGTGCAAATACATGTATAGTAAAAAACACGACTACATTCAATCGGCCATAGCTCTTCAGAATGGCTGGTGACCCCCCATTTTTTTTTTCTGAAAGAGTGGGAAATGTAGATGCGATTTGATGTTCGATTTACCTTTTAAATTTATGCTGATGTCATCATATTGCCATATGAATCGAAAAAACGATTTTTCATGTATGACGTCATGAATTCTTTTACCCGTTTTTGCGTATCTCAGTAATCCTTGGTCAATTTTCTCCCAAATTTCACTATATTGTAGCTGAGACCTTGGTCTATAGTAAAGTTGCCTTTATTTTTCATTTTGATGACGTCTTCATGGTGTAAATTTCATTATACGCATTAATGTCAAAATCGGACGTATCGTGTTATGTCAATGGAAGGGGTATTTATGAAATGACATGACGACCTTCTAGGAGCTGTATCTCGCTTATGTTTGAATCTGTTACTCTGAAAATTTAGTATGTTGTAGCTGAGTCTACTAGCTTTCGGGGATGTCATCTTCGTTTTTTTAATCAGATGTCGGGATCATGCCGAAAATCTCCATTGAAGCTTGAAATTGTGGTATCAAAATCGAAACGAGATAAACACGTTAGCTTTCGTAGAATAATGCCATCTACAGTTTAAAATATTATACATGTAGTTACAATAAAAACGCAGACGCTGACAGAATCTATATAAAAAATTTTCTAAGTCTTTTTTCTCCCAAATTACTGATTGAATCTTAATGAAAATTTCACAGTATCTTTGTTTCATAGACTTGTACAAAATGATTTAATTTCAACGTGATCAGTCAGTCGTGACGTCATCTTGGTGGCATTTTTTGTTTTTACCATGAAAAAATGTTATTAACGATGGTGCA
The DNA here is from genome assembly GCA_963669155.1 of Arbacia lixula. Classification (NCBI taxonomy): domain Eukaryota; kingdom Metazoa; phylum Echinodermata; class Echinoidea; order Arbacioida; family Arbaciidae; genus Arbacia; species Arbacia lixula. The sequence continues at coordinate 4,288,668 of OZ022594.1, read as the reverse complement.
AATCATCTTCATGGCATTGTCTGGAATGGGTAGGGTCATTACATACTTCATTCCTTTTGCATTGTGATTTTTGCCTCCCTCTCGTATTATTAACCTTGCTGTGTCCTTCTCTTTGATATTTTCTTCACCATTTTCTTTCTCTCGTCCCTTTATTATAAATGCCTATTATCTACATTTTGTGAGTACTAAGACCTGACCATATCACGCAAATCTCTGAAATATTAGAATGTTGTAGCTACGTACGCTATGAACTTTCTTGAGCATTGCCGCTGATTTATAACGAATACGTGGTGTCACCATAGCCCATACCTGCATTAAGGCAAGTCTGTGAAATGTTAGTTTGTTGAAGGTGTGCTATGAGCTTTCTACAGCGTTGCTCCTGATTTTTAATGACTAAATGGTATCACCGCACATTTGTCAGAACTTAGCATGATGTCCATTTTTGACAGACCACCTCATACTTGTACACAAGTATCTCTCATTAAAATTATTTCTTTCAAGTCTGGCACAACTCTTGACAGTAATTTCGTATATATCTCACATACCATTCCTAACTTAAACAAAACAACGGAATCATACATCGGCTTAAAATTTTGACAATTTGCTGGATTACTGGCTATAAAACTGAATGCTGCCTATACGGCTTATTACCCTTATAAACCTATCAATATCACTTGATACTGAAATACACTATCGATTCCAAACGCAAAAGACAAATCATAACAAGTTGCAAACACATGAAATACATGATAAAATTCACAAAACAATAAAATACAAACAATGAATTTGAGGCTTCCGCTTCAACATGGTGTAAAATGTTTTGACAATAATAAACATGGCAACTACAAAGACTTATTATTTCAATTCAGCCTGAAATGTTTAAAATGCAGAAACTTGAGTTCCACGATTTGAGCCCTTTCGGAGTTAAAACCATTGTTGAAATGAGAATCCCCTCTTACATACTAACCAGATGGCTTCTCTCCAGTGTGGGTCTTTTGATGTGACATTAGAGATTGTTTACGTGAAAATCCTTTCCCACACACTTCGCAGACAAACGGCCATACTCTCGTATGGATGCTACTATGTGATCTTAAACTTTCCTTTTGTGATAACCTCTTATCACACACATTACAAGCAAATGGTTTTTCCCCGGTGTGCATCCGCTGATGTTGTTGAAGATTTCTTTGCCCAACAAATCCTTTAATGCACACTTCACAGTATAATGGCCATTTTCCACTGTGTGTTCTCTGATGCATTTGCAAAATTCCTCTCGTACCGAATGCTTTTCCGCACGTTTTACAAACATATGGCCTCTCATTAGTATGGATTTTTAGATGCCTTTGAAGACCCACCATACCAGGGAATGTCTTCCCAAATACTTCACAGACATAAGGCCTTTCCCCTGTATGGATCCTTGTGTCTTTCAAGACTCGACCTCACTGCAAACCCTTTTCCGCACACTTTGCAGACGAATGGCTTTTCTCCACTGTGTGTCTTTTGATGAAATTTCAGGTCATAATTTCTTTAAAATATTTTATTGCACACTCGACATTCATAGAATCGTTCTCTAGTTAATCTTATTTCCGGGTTGTTTTTCCAATACAGCCACCCTGACCGCATGACTACATGTATAAATATTTCCATGCGTTTGAGTGATAGGGCTTTCGTAATTGCAATGCCCCATCCTGTAAATGAATGAAATACCCTGTACAGAAGATTGCCAGATTTTTGTCCGACTCGTTTTTCATTCATTTACAGGATGGATCAGGCTGTTAATATTATTACTAGGTGTAATATGCGTACCATTTCTTGCCCAGTTAGCAGTACTTTACAGGATTTTTGAACTACATGATGGAACACAAAAAATAGGTCTTGTAGACTTGAAGTCCTGACATGCCTGAAGTGCACCTATTTATTCTGGGGCTCTTTGCTCACAGCAAGATTTTCTCGCACGAACATAATTTACATGAAGTACATTTGCATATTCAAATGTAGTAAACAAAAAAAAAAGAGCCAATATAAATAAAAGGAATGGAGCAGGCCAACAAAATGTAGGAACCCTATTAAACAAATAAACCAATGAAAGCTAGAAGGAGGATGATGATGGGTAATGATCTGAGTGATTATGTAATCAAGAATGTTCAACAAAAGAGCCAGGTGTGAGGATGGACTGACGAGCACATCTGAATAGGAAAGAAATGCAGGTGATCAGAGAAGTAGGATAATGACTGATAAGATGAATACGAACATAATTCCTAAGAGAACTGAACTAAATACCAACTTCATTGAACTAAATACTAAACACGACTAAAGATAAACTAAACACAAGAACATACAAAAGAACAAATAACCACCCTACAGTAGTATTCTTGACTGACAATTTAAAAGAAACGTGGTCAAGAAATGTATTGGATTAGTGTGGGTTTTATACGCTTTCTTATAAAGTCACTTGCATTCATAGTGAACGGTAGTTGTGCTCACGGAAAGGGCGGCAGAGGGTGGAGACCAAAACTTTCTCCCAGTCGTGCCAGTCGCGACTGTCGTGCCACTTGTCGCAGTTGCCCTCTCTCAACTCCCTTCTCTTGATCTTTTACTCTTCTACTCTCATTTTCCTTCTACTTTATCATGTTTATTTGAATCATAGTAAAGCTCATGCTCCTCCCTGTAACTTTCCTCTTCTCATTTGCCCTATCTCAACTCCCTTCTCTTAATCTTTTACTCTTTACAGTGTAGACTGTAGATGTAACATTTTAAAGAAACAGGTTTTGTGAAATTTCATCAATTAATTTCCTTGAAGTAATCATCAGATGACTCAAAATCTCGAGAAATCCCAGAGTATGCGGGAGAGAGATCGTGCAAAATGTTCCTTTTGCACAATCAAGAGTTTTCTTGAGATTGACTCACATCCCCCTAATTTTACCCTCCCCGGCCAGTTACCCTCCCCTCTCTTTCTCCATGTTTCTGTCATGTCTGTCTCTCTTTGTATGCCCCCTCCCCTCCCCCTCTCTCTCCTCTCTCCGTCTCTCTCTCTCTCTCTCTCTCTCTCTCTCTCTCTCTCTCTCTCTCTCTCTCTCCATTCACTTCTCTCTTTTCTACCGCCCTCCTCTTCTTCTTCATCTCTTCTTCTTTCTCCTTATTATCGCGCTACGCTATTTACCCTGTTCCTTTGTCATTCCCTCCACTCTCCCATTCCTCTTCCCTCTGTCCTTGCTCGCATAAAACATCCCCTTTCACACGATTCTTTTGCACAGACAAATCCACAAGTTTCCAAGATACCGTTTACATTTATTCACGTTTGCATTTGTTATTATTGACAGTTATAAATCAACCTACAGGAATAACATAAACATGCAACATGAATGATATGTTGTTTTACATGTCTGCAGAATAATGCATGTCCATAGTGTTCCGCTACCTCATTATCATGATTATGATGATATGAAGGGTACCGTCGTAAAGCTGTATGGGACAAATTCTCTCTTTGTAGGCCACTTGTACCTTTAAAAAAAAAAATACACCCCTGTACTCACAAATCCCATAAAGCAGCTGCATTTTATCTGGCACACAAGGGTTGGTAATTTTATGGATTAATGGCCATCAAACATTTCGGTTTTTCTCTCAAATTATGTTAATCATAATTAATCATAATTATGTTAATCATAAACGTCGTGATCTTTTTCGATTCCCTTTACCATACATTGCGAGACAAACGATTACCACTAGCCAATTATCCGCAATGATTAACATAATAGCATTATGTTAATCATGTTTCAAACTTCCATTTCTTTCACATGTCTCGCTTCCATGTGACTCAGGGACAGTTTTAAAAAGTCACGAAACTTGACAGGAATGAGCAGTATACCTTAATAAAAAAAAAGAATATGAAATCTCACAGTCATAGCTTCACGAACTCATTGAAACGTAGCGAACTTGGTCTACATTCCCATTCTGTATTACAACGCTTCTTCAGCGGTGAGCCGCAGTTACCTTAACACATCACTGTGTGGTGCGACAAGCCGTAATGTGCGCTACTTCGGTCTCTAGGCTACGTGTCGCTAAGTTGTGGAGGATCCGCCTAAAACCTACTCGAAATCTAATAACCAATGAAAGTCAGATTCCAGTTTTATTATTGGGAGGGAGGCTCTTGTAGAGTATTTCTTCTTTCTTCTTTATTGAAACTAACTTAACTTATCTAACCAACTTTTTTTTTTTTTTTTTTTGGGGGGGGGGGGGCAGCACCTTCACCCTTTCTTATGGCATACCGCCTATTTTGGCCAATCACAAGTGAAGGAATAAGGAGTCAAAATGGTGCTCTTTGGCACTGTGTATCAATAATTGTAGCCTAGGTACAAGGCTGCGAGGTGCATGGACACAGCCCAGTCTGTTAACAACTATGTATGGTAACAGATTAATATATGTCCTAATCCCATCCTCGCTCATCAGGGGAGCCATGATGTAATTAGGGCGTAGTCTGTGTGACCAGACACTATAGGTAACAGACTGTGTTGTGTCCATGCACCTCACAGCCTAGTACCTGGGCTACAATTAGTGAAGCCATACATTTAGTCCATGTCTATGTTATAAGTGTCAACCATTTTTGCTTGGTTTTTAGCTGCGAAGTTCGCCCCCTCGGTATCTTCGATTTCTGCGTACACTGTCTGGTTTCTTTCGACGCTTGAGTAATCCATTTCCGTGTAAGTGTTCTCCATAGGGACGTATCCAGATTCTAGGTTCCCCTCCATCGACATGTACTTGTGATAAGCTACGGAAAGAGAAATCGGGAATGCCCCTTGGAGGGCCGCGTCGGGCTCGTCCGTGGGAAAGGGTATGGACGCGTAAGCTACATCTTCATCCGTCGTTGAGGGCGCGCAGCCTGATTCTTCAACCTTCTCGTCCTTGACAGCTTCGTAAAATTGGGCATCCTCACGAAGGACGCTATTTCTTGCTTCTCTTTCCAAATCATCATTGGGTGGGCTGTACTCAGAAATGATGTGGATACCGGTCTGCGCTTCACGGTGATCATCGACGGTTTCGTCTTCCTCATCCTGTACGTTGTTAGCTGCCTCCGGTTTGACGTCGTCCTCCTCATCTTCCTTGCACCTATGTTGACGAGACTCCGTGGCACTGCAATATGGAATAAGAACACAAGTTATCAACAAGTTAACCCTTGACACGTCATGTGTGAATTTTTGCACAAATAATGCACACATATCCCACAGAGCAGTACTTTGTCAAGCGCACAAAGGTGGGAAGAAAGATTAGTATCAGTGTAAATGTGTGTGTGTGTGTGTGTGTGTGTGTGTGTGTGTGGGGACAGGGGGACGGGGCAGTTACACCGGACATGGGGGGGGGGGGGAGGATGCGGTGGACTTACATGTTTTGTGTGGGGGTGGATATGTTCGGGGGGGGGGGGAGGGGAGGTATCAGAAAAGATTTCATTCTTATGGATTTGATTTATTATCATCTATAGATATCTATTAGTATTATAATGATTATTATTTTAGAGGAATGTGATTTATAAGTTGCATATATATTCAGGAGGAATATGGCACATGTACATATTTATATACAAGTGGTAAATCATGCTTTATTGTGTTTATCGAATCAATAGAAATATTACGTTTATGTATTTGTTATTGTATGTTATAAAGTGAAATTGTTTATTTTATCATGGGAATGAAATCAAATAAAGAATATGGAAAAACAAAAAGTGTGTGTGTGTTTGTGTGTGTGTGTGTGTGTGTGTGTTTCTGTGTGTTTGTGTGTGTGTGAATGCGTTACTAAATATCAATGTGAGGAAAAGCAAGACAAAAATAAACGCAGCGTTACTCGAGCCTTCTGATTCTCGATTCATGACTAAGGATGAAACGGGAACCCACACATGAATGGTAGTTTTATCCTGCACCGATGCCAAAACTTGCATTATGATTAAAAAAAATACTCCATAATTACTCGATACGTACCCATAATGCCGCAAGCTGAGACATATCCCCTTCTTCCACATACGCAACACCACTATCACAACGATGAGGGCAGCAAAACCAGCAAGAGACGACGTAATGACGACCACGTGATGTTTGTTTTTAACCAATCGTTGACCAGCAGAGTCGTTAGTTGAAGCGGGTTGTACGGGCTGCAGCGGTGAAGTTGGAGAAGAAGGTGACGTCAGTTTCGGATTTGTGTCAGAAGTCATGAATGGAATTGTATAAGGTGTTGTGCCTTTATCTGTAAATATTTGAAGAAAAAGGGAATAAAGAAGAGAAGAGACGGAAATGGTGGAATGTGGAAGACTGGAGGATGGAAGGGAGGGGTTGTAGTTGAGAGGAATAAAATGAGTAGAGTTGGAAAAAGAGAAAGATGATTTTTCTCGCTCTCTTCCTCACTTTATATCATCCTACTTTTTTTCCTTCCCCTCCTAGTCAACTGCCTTGTCATCGTCTATCCCTTACCCACCCCTCCCCCTCCCCCTCCCCCATACCACTTTATCAGCCTCCTTCTCCTTTTCCTTCCTCTCCCAGTCAACTGCCTTGTCACCGTCTATCCCTTACCCCCCCCCCCCACCCCTTTACCAACCCCTCCCCCATACCTCTCCTTCTTCCTCCTCCATTCCCGCTCCTCAACCTTCCCATCCTCCGCACTCCTCCTCGTCCCCTCCCTGTTCTCACCCCTCTCATCATCTCCGCCTCCTCCTATTCCTCCCCCCATCTCCTGCTCCTCCAAATCCCACTGAGCAGCTTTTTATCTGACACAGCAGGGGTTAATGTGCTTACCCGTGCAAGGCGGTGTGGATGTCTTGAACAAGGAGGGGGATGAAGACATTGATGTAGCTCGTTCACCTGTCGTATAAAGGGGTGAGGTTATGCAACTTGAGCAAACGAAAGAGAGTGCATTTGCTTTATCATTAGTTATGTTAGTAAATTCTCAGATTTTGTGGTCGGTTCCAATTTGATAACTGTCACACACACGCACACACACACACACACACACACACATGCACCAGCTGACATGCACACACACACACACACATATATATATATATATATATATACTGTAAATCAAACCATCCATATTGTCAATATTGCCATGATTGCGTTAACATCACAACATCACTATACACGTGAACAAAATCTTAAATATTTGTAAAAACAATGAGTGTTTGAAAAATACACTGTCACATCTCCCAACAAGATTTGTTACAGGGATACGATAAGAGATAGTAATACATATTCCTATAATTGGCAGTGAAAGGAGCAGAGAGTCAGACAGTAAAGTAATTATTCATACGAATCAAGTATGTCCGAAACTTAATATTCTCAAGTTTTCCAAAGTAACATCGAACGTCAATCAAACAATAGTAAGCAAATAATCAGCGTTGGTGAGGGTGATGGGACGAACTATCACTACCGAGGCGATCTGCATGTAGCTATCTTTCCGAAGCGCAGCTGAGGAAAGATAGCGTATACATTCAGATCGCCGAGGAAGTGATAGCTCGTCTCATTGCTTGAAACCAAAAGTTGATTATTTGCTTTATATTCCACATCTGAAACCAACTATCTATACCAAAAATGACAATTTGACGTAAAAAGGTAATGTTTACTTATCTCCATAACCCCGAGCCGCTGCCATGGGGAACACGCGTTAGGACGCGCATTAGGACGCGCATTAGGACGCGTATTAGGACGCGTATTGGGACGCGCATTAGGACGCGCGTTAGGACGCGTTAGATGTCAAGTGATAGTCCGAGTGTAACGCACTTTTATTTCGCGCGTACTCAAAATATTTATCACGCATTAGGACTGTGAGGAGTGAAGAGATCAGCGAAACCAAAAAGTACTATCACCTAGAGTGTAACGAACTTTTATCCTCAGGTGATCTGATAGGAAAAACTACGCCTCATCACGTGATCAACTCTTGACCAATCATATAGCAACATTCTTAGTATGTGGAATATAATACAATATAAATCAAGGGTCAGCTATTTTGGATTTGTTATGTCATTAGACACTTGAGTATTAACGAGAAACGAATCCACATTGTGATTGTCTCACTCTAAGTATCTATCAATGGTACCCCCTCTCTTTCTTTCTCTCCCCCCCCCCTCGCCGCTTCTCCCTCTCTCCAACATGTCCACCCTCCTCTCTCTCCCCTCCTCTCTCTCTCTCTTCCTCCCCCTCTCTCTTTCTCTGTCTCCGTCCCCCCTCTCTCTCTCACTACTGTTCTCCCCCTTCTTCCTCCCTTTTCTCCTTTGTACGTTTTCTCTTTCTCCATTTTAGTTTGTTTTTCTTCTTCTCCCTCTCCTCCGTATACCCCATATTATCTTCTTCCTCGCCCATCCCTTCCACTTATTCTGCATCTTTTACACCAGTGGTCATATCATTCTCCATGAAAAAAGTGCCGTGAAGTCTTCAACGTAAACCTCTAAACATGCTAGAATTATATTGCACAGTATTACGCCCCTCATGTTTGTCTATCTTTAGAAAATTGGAAGCAACAGAAACTGAAACAATTCAGAAGAAGTACTTGAAACACTCTCACACAAACCACTATGGCCACGAAGGTAACGCGTCGTTTCCCATTCCAGTCTCGAGCTTCCAGCTATTTGATTGATTGAAACTACAGATGTCAGATCTAAAATATTACTATTATTATCATTCAACCCTTCTGTTGATTAAAAGGCAGGAAATTGCGGTCGTTAGAAGCCTCTTCATGTCAAGTTATGAAAAAACCCTCTTTCACTATTCATGAGAAGTCTGGAAAATAATCCGTCTGCTGAACAGGCATGGCGGGTAGGAAATAAATGGAAATAGAATGAAGGAATACATCGGTAGCTTTTTAACTATTAAAGTGTCATGCACCAGTAACACACTTTGATCTGATATTGTAACACATCGAACTAAAGCACTAACATGTCAATCAATTTCTTTTATTTTTCTTTTTTTTATATTTCAAAGCATATATTTTTGCACCTACTCGTGGGAGCCGGTAGTGCGAGTTCGCTATACAACTTCATTTGATTTGAATGTCGCATTTTCTTATCCTCCATCCCTAAAATACAGTCAAACCTGCTTTTCGGCCATCTGTATAGAAAGACCTCCTGCTCATAACGACCATTGATGATTCCCTCCTGAAGACTTGCGCGTTAAACCCCATGTTTAGAACGACTATCTACACTACGCGCTTACAACCATTCATAATGCCTCCGCTCATACACAGAATGGCCATATAAGCGCCATCAAGTGCGTTTTAACAACGTATACATATTTATACTTATTCATACATATTCAATACTGAGTCAACAGTCGAATTGCCTTCGTAGAAGCTTGAGCACTATCGTATTTCATCCTAACTTCTCCTGATTTGTTTGGTTTTGTTTGTCTATTCCTCGCTCGCACACTTTTCTGTTGTATTGCTGGATTAATAGTACGCCTTTTTGTTGTTTATGATTTCTTTTGTTTATTTCTTTGGTCAATTTGTTTATCCGTACTCCGAAGTGTTCTTTTAATCCACATTATTTTGGGGTCTATACGATTTACAAGCTTGCTTTAAATAGGCCCCATTCATATTTCTTTACCTATATCCACTGTATGTTTGATATTGACCATTATGTAATATTTTGCATCATTATACTAGTTTTGTTTATGTCAAAGACTGACTATGCTGATGTATCATTGCTTTTATTTTACATGTATTGAACAGAAATATGAATAAATTGAAATTGAAATTGAAATTGAAATTGAAATTAAATAGCTCTTCAGGGCACAATAATCGTCCATTCAAACTTAATGGTAATTAGTGAATGAAGTCGAACGGCCAAATAACACTCGTAGATCTCAGCAATCAAGAACATACTGAAGGGCTTTCGTACACATTTGAGGGATGATTCGTTTCATTGCATTGCGCCTTTTTGATTTTGTGAGTGATCAAGAGCAGTCCCATCTCTTCATCACATAAATGGCATTGTTTATGTTGCATTTGCCCCCCCCCCCCCCACCCCCACGCACACGATATCAAAGCTACGACAGTCTAGTTCACTTAAGTATAACATATATGAATGGTAAACAAACTTTTAGAATATTTTTCCTAATAAAAGATTTTGGACAAAATTTGTTTTTCGTTTTTGTTTTGAGGGATAACTCATCCGTTATGATTTGTCTCGTGTATTGTTATACAAAAAAATGAACACAAGGTGACGACATTCAACGGTGCTACCAACAATCAGGAAGATTTTGGGAAATTTCACTAGAAATCAGGGAGATGTCTATCAAATGCATACAACATAATGACAATAATCTATCAATAATCAGGGAGATTGGGTTTTCGGGAGTCTCCTGCGAAATCAGGGAGACTTGGCGCCTCTGCATTCAATATTAGCACGTGACTGTGTGAGCAATAAACTAACCCTTTGTTGTTGGGTTGCGTGTGGTGGATGACGTCATAGTGGAAATGACAGGATTCCTCTGTGTCACGGGGGCAGCTGATGGCCATGAGAAGAGAAGAGACAAGGAATGGAATTGATGTTACTCAGTTTGATTGTCATTCATCTTGTCATACAACATCCTTCCTCCTTTGATCAAATGCTAAAAACAACTTTTAACACTTTTGAATAATAATTGCAAATAAGTTTAAACTCCAATCGAGCTCATCATTGAGACAACACAAAGTCTTATGATGTCACTTTTTTCGAAGCAGGTTTTGTGATATTTTATCAATTACTTTTTTGTTATAATCTTGTGAATATTAAATGAAATTTTCACTTTTGGACAAGTTTGGACCTAAACATTTGTGTGCATCAGATAACTAATTCAGAACACAACAATCATGACAATGACCATTGTGTGTCACACCTGTCAATCCACTAGCACCACTAGCCATTAGCCTGTAAAATTATCAATAGCCAAAACTGCTGATTTTATGTTCATGTGGTAGTCATATATTCACGTTAATCGTGTTAATCGTTTATTAAACTGTTCAAAAATTAATTAGCTTACGCGTTATTCTGACACAGCTCCTGTCATCGACTTTTTGAAACCCCTCACAGCATACTTGACGAGTCCGATGCCGATAGGCGACTCGTTGAGACATATAATTCGTTCTTCGAAATTGATACAAAAGAGATATCACAAATATTAAAGAACATTGTAAGACCTTTTCTTTTCGATTAATGTTGATGTAAAACACATCAACTCAAAACTGCAACACAACTTGGACAGATATGAATAGAACTAGGTTTTCAAATACCAAAATTACATTGTCATCCTTACCCTCAATCACTTGTAATTGTTTAGAATGTATAATTGACGTGACTTTTTTTTTTTTATTAGTGATCATAAAATGATGAATACATCGCATCAAAGTGAACTACGCGATTTTGCTTAAGGTTGTTGGGGTGTTAGAAATCGGTATTGAAACACATCAACAGAAAACAAAACACAATTACTATATAAAGTTCATCATTGATTTCAAAGTATTTCTCAGTAGCAGTCAGAAATGTTGCTTTACCTCTCATAATGGTAACCATAGTTACACTTTTTCTGGTAGAGCGGGAACCGGCTTTTCAGTTCAAATAAAAGTGATCATGATGATAATGTTTATTTTCAGTTACAAACTGAGATATATTATCTTTCCTCAATTTTAGATCATTTTTTCCCTTCAATATATATCTTTTCTATTTTTTGCGGTTACAGTCCCAAATAAAGATGTAGTTTGAGATCACAGAAGCGAACGAGATTTATCGGTGGACACTACTGCAATAGGTGTAAATCAAAGGCCTATCCATGCATACAACATCTAACATGTCTAAAGAATATAGATTAATGCTAAACTCTTGAGCCTAGTATATATTGCCTTTGAATTGATACATTTTGTTGCTCTGTCTTTTCCCAGTAATCGTCTTTGATCGATACCATTTACTTCAAGTTGTGTAGTGAGAAAGGGAACACAAAATGAAATGGGTACATGGGAGCGTGAGAAGGAAACAAAAATAGACAGATACAATAAAAAAAGGTAGATAATAGTAGTACGAGAGAGAGAGAGAAAAAAGGAGAGTGAGGGGGAGAGGGAAGGAGAGAGAGAGAGAGAGAGAGAGAGAGAGAGAGAAAGAGAGAGAGAGAAACAGGGAGAGAGAGGGAGAGTGGGGAGAGGGAGAGAGAGAGAGAGAGAGAGAGAGAGAGAGAGAGAGAGAGAAAGAAAAAAGGGGGGGAGAAAGAGACACGTACAGAGAAAGAAAAGAGTGCGCGTGACAGAAAGATACAGGGAGAGAAGGAAAGAGAAAAGGAAAAGAACAAACGATAGATATTGAGTTCAGGAGACGTGGGAGAGAGATGGGTGGCGAGGGAAAGTAAGGAAGGTAAGAGCAACTTACTCGGAATTCTTGGTTCTCACAAGAATGACATAGGCCTGCCTGAGAAGGAAAAGAACAAGTAGCTCCAATTCAACATGAATTAAATGATATACAAAGGGTTCAAACGATACATTAAAATTAATGCTTCTTTATTATTTCATATCCTAAAATTTAAAAATCACAAAGGGATGCTATACTCAATTATAATGCAAATGATGATCAAACTTTCACTGTCGGCTGAACAAACCATTTGATCTGCCTAGTCACATTCTAGTAGTGAACTAGAAAATATCTACCGCTCTTTAAATAATCCAAATGACCACTGTCACAAAATACTCTAAAATAAAAACAACCTTCATTTTTATATAAATTTATTACAAAGGTATTATATATTAAGCCGTTAGCAATACCATAAAGAGTTAAACCCGCTCGAGGGATCTAGACAGTTCGCATTCATGATTCCTTAGAACTTTCAAAGTGAAACCTTTATCAACCTGCATAACTTTGTATTGACCGCCTCCTTTATATGAAGGCCGCATTTTTTCTTGAGCGATCTTAAAGCAGGTTTCACGGTACTCATACCTGTATATCTGCTTACATGTCCCTGTCCCAGGACTATCTGCTGATATTGATGATAGACTGAGAACAATAAGTAACCATGGAAAAACGGCGAAAGCGTGGGAATTCATCCTCTTCAAATATGCCGTGTCTGTCGTTGATCCTTCCTTCAGCGTTATGGTGGTGAGATGTTTAATTTGAGAAATGAAACCGAACGCCACAAACTGAAATTCCACATTATGTTTCTTGGTGATAGGCATAACGACAAGCAGTTGATTAATAAGTGAAAGTGAAAGAGACATCAATTCCGTATTGATGATTCACGAGACAAGTATCTATAGGCCTACCCCCTCTCCAACTACGCACACACACACACACACACACACACACACACACACACACACACACACACACACATTCACTCGCCTAAATACACTGCTTCCGTCGCGTTGAGACCATCACAGATGAAACGATTTTGCAGTCATGCAGTATGCAGTCATGTGTGACGTCATGATCTTGCGCACATCCAATCCTAGGACACAACCAGTCGCAGAGTCGTACGATAGATTGGATCGTGCCACTTGCGATGGCTTTTCCAGTTTGCGTAGTATGTGCAGGAATGTGTTAGGAAGGGGAAACAACTCGAGCATAGCATATTCATAAAAATGTATAATACAATCATTATAATGCTTTGATGTCCCATGCTCAGCACCGACATTTAGCTGTTGTCAACTTGGGAAAAATATCTTTAATTCCCTGTTTTGTCTCTCGAATTTCATTCCCTGTTTTGTTCCCCTCCTCCCCCCCCCCCCCCCTCACTCCATAAATCTCTTCCCGTTTATTCTTTCTCCAGTCTTTTCCATCTTCCTCAATGTACATGATGCACCCGTTACTTTCTTCTTTCTCATACACCCCCCCCCCCCATTTCTTCCCATTCTTTCCCCCATCCTCCCAAATCGCATCCCATTATATTTCGTCCGCTTTTCTGCCCTCCTCAATTTACTCCTTCAATTTCCCTCCTATACGCCTCACGTCACCCCTACTTCGATTCCACTCATTCGTTTCTTTTAAAGGGCATATATTGTACTGGGAAGGCAAAAAAGCCTTCAAAAGGTAATTGTTAGCAATCTTCTTGCCAATGGTCTTAAATTCGTGTATTGACCATTTTAGAGGCTTGCTGAAAGTTATTTGCCCTCAAATGATCTACATTTGGAGTAATGAGTGATTAAGTCACAACTCCTTAAAATGTTGGGCCCGAACATTTTGAGGATTTAATCACTAATCATTAATTATTCCATATGTGGATCATTTGATGGCAAATAACTTTCAGCAAGCTTCTAAAATGGCCAATACATGAATTTAAGACCATTGGCAAGAAGATTGCTCACGATCACCTTTTGAAGGCTTTTTTGCCTTCCCAGTACAGTATATGCCCTTTAAACCAATCTCTTTTCATTAATTGTCTTCATCTTGCCTTCCTCGTCAATCTACCTCTTCCCCCCCCCCCCAACTTTTACAATCACTTCTTCTCTCCATTCCTTTCTCTTTCACTTAAATACCGCATGTCTCCCGGTTATCCTTCGTCACCTTTTCAATCATCTTTAAATTTCCCCTTTTCCATGTTTTCTCATACACTTCACCGACATCCCTCGTGCGTTTACCAGAACTTTCGATATTCCCGTCATATTCATCATAGTTACTATGCTCAGGATATATAACTATTATACACATAAAAGACATATCAAAACACTGATTTATAAAGCTTAAATTAAAAAAAACAATTTTATTTCGTTTCAAACATTTTGATTACAATTATTTTTGATCGATTCACAATTAAAAGCAAGATATATCTTAAATAGGTAAAAGGCTACCATTTCTGGGATGCTTCACAACGTTCGTGTTTTTGAGTAATTGTACAATTAAGCATTCATCATACCCAAAAGAATTCAGAAAAACCGTTCTTTTGCCCGCACATAATGCGGTGCAGGTCAAATTAACAATGCGGGCATCGGTCAATTCGTGCGCTAGCAAGTTTCATTTGATCCACGAAGAAAGAAAAGACTCCCGGTGACGGTGTCGTTGTCGGACAAACCAATATGAGAAGTAATGAAAGGCTGATTTGTCATGTTTGTAATAAGCAGTCCTATATTTTTTTTTTACATTATTCCGTTAGAGGGGCATTCCGTTTAAAAAAGTTGGTCTCCATGGAAACGCTGACAATTGGCTCTACTTACAAAACTGTGCAAGCAAGATTTTTTTTAGAAATCTACTGTTATACCTCCACCACCACCACCACCACCACAAATCTTTTCCTGTCCCTGTCGTTTCTGGGTAATTTGAGGCCGTCAATTTTAAGAAATTTTTACTTAGAATCACTTATTTTGTATACACAGATGGTAACCATGGTAAAGAAATACAAAACTACGCCAAAAGGAGTGATAATTTAAACTCATCTATCCTAAGAAATACGACTGTGAACAGGAAAATATATAAGTGTGCATTTCGAATCACTGGGCCATTAGTTCGTGGAAACCTCGATTATCTGAATGTAAACTATTGGTTTGAAGTTAATAGATGTTCCTCTGTTCGAGCGATCTTGTGTTCCTCTCCCCTCCGTTGCTATCGGGAGCTTTCCCTGAACGTCGCGGACGTACTTCTACAACGCTCGAACTCCCCGGGAACGAACGGATAAACGGCCGTCGCACAGAAACCGTCTTCGCGATAACGCTGGATAAGGTGACATCGCTTTTCGGCGATTGCGGAAGGACGCACTGCAGTGCATAATTAAATTACGCAACGCCGCGCCGCGCAGGCGCGCTGATGGGCTGTGGATTCACTTGCGGGGCAGATAGTGAACGGACGTGATTTCTAGCACGGACCGTCACAGAGCTCGGTACCCCATGGAACAGTTCGCTGTTGCTATAGTAACTTCTCGATATTGCACATGGACTGCAGATTTTTTTGGTTCTCAATGGACGGGCATCGTACAGCGAAAACTCTCCATTATCGACATGATTACGCATACATATGGTGTCCAATATATTCCTGTCACTCCCTTTCAGATATACACAAGGAAGTTAAAGATGATAACTTTGTGCTAGTGATCATAATTTTACAATACCCCCAGTTTATTGTAACTGTGTCTCATTCAATTACATTTTGCGCCGGGCTCGTTTTCCGTTGTAAGAGAGCGTACAGTCATACAGTCATAGTACATGAAGGCTTAGGCCCGAGGGCGCATCTACGTTCACAACGCGCAGTTTAATCACGAATGTGTTCAGGTTGTTGTTGTTATTGTTGTTGCTGATTGATTTTGCGCGCGTGTTCAGTCACACCCGATTATGTACACGCCGGCATTGTAGTGGGTCGAATGCAGCTACTGGAACTAGTAGGCTCGATTTTATTGCTGACTCAGTTTTGCTCGTTCCCTGCGCACACCAATGAACGGACCAGCGCACGGTTTGAGTTCGCCATAAATGCCGATTAAGATTATTCCTCCATACCATTGAGGGCGCAAATGCTTTAAAGCACGACGTCATTCAAGGTAATTCTTTCAGAATCAAACTTTTTGGAGGCACGATAATGGGCTTCCCTTCAGTAATCATACCGTCGTACATCCGCGAACCAAAATCCTCGTCAAACTCTGCATAATCCGTATAGTTGCATTCCTCCCCAACGCGCGCGCAATCAGACATTGGTACGTAGTATGAACGGTCTCGCGTCCCCAGCGCATTCTCTTCCGCGCCCGTCGCTCCATACGTCACATTCTCTGGCTTCGCTGGTGCAAGAGGTGGAGCGTCAATTTCCGCGTAGTGGTGCACGCTCGGAGCCGGTGTGTCGTAATGCCGGTCGAGTGTTTGACTCTTCAATTTCGCGCTGTTTCCCCCGCTGGATATTTCTTTCATTGGCATGTAATGATGATGGTCTATCTCCACGTTGAGGGCGGTGTTAGGTGTTCTGTCATGAGCGGTCGTTTCCACGGAGAGGTTCCCTGGAGTATGATGAACGTTGGCCGACTCTTGATCGACTTGGCGGAGCTCGGCGTGGATCCTGTTCCCAGATGATAAGAATCAAAGAATACTTATTTTCTTAGCTGCTGACACGGTCTCTTAAATAAAGGGATTCACATCGAACGCAAATGCAAAGAACATTAAATATGTTAAAGTTGCTCATTGGACAGGCTGGAAAACCTGCATTCAGTTATTTTACGTTAATATTATGCATTTAAGGTACTGTACTCCTTTCACCAAATCATGGTCACTATTCGTTTTGACTGATGACCTGCGTAATATGTCAATGTGTGGACTCTATATCGGACATAGATAAATCGCATTCTCTTACTCAAACTATTTCGCTTCCTGTTCTATTCTCTTTCTCATTCTTTCATCACTCTTTTTGAAGTGATGAATTTTGTTTTACGAACAAATTACAGATTTCTTACCCGAGTGTCGTTGACTTCATTTTCACTGAACGCCTCTTCTGCCGGCAGGTAATCAAAATCACTGTGACGATGGCACTTACAAAAAGAGCCGTAGACATAGCAATGAAGACTGGTGTCATATCTTTGGAACTACCGGCCACAAGTGTGTCCGGAGTAATTGCTGGAGATGTGGTATGTTGCGTGCTTGTTGTGAGGGCGTCTGTTGTTATGTATGTTGTTGGATCTACGTGAAAAATAATGGTTGAATTATGGTTACAGAACTATCTTCTTTATCCCTTTAAAGGGCATATACTGCACTGGGAAGGCAAAAAGCCTTCACAATGTAATTGTTAGCAATCTTCTTGCCAATGGTCTTAAATTCATGTATTGACCATTTTAGAAGCTTGCTGAAAGTTATTTGCCCTCAAATGATCCACATATGTAGCAATTCATGACTAATGATTAAATCCTTAAAATGTTCGGCCCGAACATTTTGAGGATTTGTGATTTAATCACTCATTACTCCAAATGTAGATCATTTGAGGGCAAATGACTTTCAGCAAGCTTCTAAAATAGACAATACATGAATTTAAGACCATTGCCAAGAAGATTGCTAACAATTACATTTTGAAGGCTTTTTTGCCTTCCCAGTACAGTATATGCCCTTTAAGGATCACTATTCCAGCTGTATTTAAAGTCATCGTATCCCTGTTGGAGACAAAATCGAATCAAATGGGACCCTGTATGAGCCCCAAGATAAAACAATGCAATGTGATGTAAAGTTGTGAAGTGCGAAACAATAGACCATTTTCGTTATGTATGAAAATTGTATTCACGTCGTTCAAACAAAACGTTACTAATGGTAACCCGAACGCTTGTCCGAGGTTTGGCCGTGTAGCGATAACTTATAGATTCAGAGTACGTCACCTGGCAGTTAGGGGGAAAGCTGTGAATACATTAAGAAAATGGCTTATTGCGTATACATTGTAGTTCAAAAAACCCGATATTTTGAAGCTTTTCTCTTGGGCTCAGCTTCATTTTCAAATGCAAAGTTAAATTGAGATCCAAGTAAACTTTGATCTGTCTTATTCTTGTTCAAAACCTAACAAGAAATGTGCCTGGTAACCATATTGATATGATCGGATGACTACCATGACTACAAGGCTTCGATTGTGATAGTTTTGTCAGTACAGTGATATGCATGTTATTATATTATGTTTTAAGAAGATTCAATTAAAAAAAACAATCTAGCGGAAGCCTACCAGTCTCCATGTGCGTGGTGGGAGAGTTATGCTTTGTTGAGAGACATACGCGGGCAGTCGACACTTCCTGGTTCAGTTCTTCTTTCAAGGCCGCTGGAGCCGTCGTTGCTGTTGAGGGATGAGTGAGGCAAAAATGATGCACATGACAAGGGAGCCATGGGAACAGATACAAGGAGAGAGACAGGGAGTGAGGGATGGAGGAGAGAGAGAGAGAGGGGAGAGAGGGAGAGAGAGAGAGAGATAGAGAGAGAGAGGGGGAGAGGGAGAGAGAGAGAGGGGGGGGGGGAGGGAGAGAGAGAGAAAGAGAGAGAGAGAGAGAGAGAGAGAGAGAGAGAGGGGGGGGGGGGTAGAGAGGGAGAGAGAGAAAGAAAGAGAGAGAGAGAGAGAGAGATAGAGAGAGAGAGATAGAGAGAGAGGGGGGGGGGTACAATTCATTTTTCACGCTCTCTGTGTTTAAATCGTATATAATTTTCAAGAGTATAAACATTAAAGTGGGTACGAAAACGACATCATATGAATGTATTTAATACCCGCCCTTGCTTTGTTTTTCATAAATAGTTAGAGACAAATAGGTATCACAGGAAATACTATTGGAAACGCAACCAACCCGGAGCAAATGTATGTATCTACAATATATGAGCACGTCCACAACTAACTTTCTATCAATTTATAAACATGTCTTCATGCGTTTGAATTGAAATTGAATAACTAGGAAATCTTTAACAATATTCTATAATCCTATCGCATGGAAGGTGCAATAAAAATGCTAGTGCGCGTTTTCGAAAGTATTTGTATGATTGGCTTTTTTTTCTAGAAACTAGAATGCCACCCGTTCCCCACCCGTAAACCAGCGTCCTTTAAACGAGCGTCCTTTAAACATGACAAAGCTGTCATTACATGCTTTAGAAACGAAAGATTAATGATAGAAATTATGTGAATGTACTGACTACGTGTACATGGTGTACATCTTAACTAAGACGGTAAGTGCTTCTGTGTCGGGTTATAATCAGGCTTCGATGTAGAAACATTGTATTTTTATCTTCCTCTCCAGACACATTCATCTTCAACCTGAGTAGTTCAGGTGATGTGGTGACAATACTACCTATTTAAATCACCACCATACCTTGTTCTCGTGTACAGTCTCCTTGCTCCGTCAACAGAAAACCATTGCAGCATACTTCGCGTTCAGCATCTCTCGTTTGTTGTTGTTGGGCGATGCGGTAGGTTACTTGGGTTCTTAGATTGGAGAAGTAGTGGGAAGGGGAGGAATGATGGACGAGAGAGGGGGTGGTGGGGGGGGGGGGGGATGAGGATGGTAATTAGATGGTAACGAAACATAAACAAGATGTTACGAATGTGGAACGAGAGAGATGGACTGTATATATTTATCTATGATATCAGGAGTCAGACGGCAACAAAATAAAGATTCCGCTAGACTACTAGAAGAAAATTATTAGTTTCTTCATTTTGAGAAAAGTTTTTCATTGTATTTTTTTCGATACACCCGGTGACATGTACACAACTTCAGAATTTGCACATAATAACGGAATACCCCAACTTTGAATGAATAGGGAAAGCAATGCACAATATGAATTAAATAAAGCCTAGCAAAATGTATTCAATGTTAATTGAAATTCTTACATTTTATTATCAAGCTTTTCCTTTGACAAACGCAAACATAATATGGCACGAAACCATACATTGCCTACCTATATTTAGTGCACACGCCACTGAACCAACAATTTTCATAAGTGGCCACTCGTCTTATCCTAGAAACTGCCACCGTCGTCATGAAGGCTTGTCTGCGGAAAGATATAAAGGTGCTTGTTAAGTTTTTAACAAGCGATATATGTGAAAGGTGTTTTCTATACATGTACATATGTGAATAGGACGGAATGACTTAAGTCGTATTGCTAGTCTGCTCAGTCATACTATGATACTGTATGTCATGAGCAGAATGTCATCTTGTAGACAGCTGTAGGTATCTCAGACCACAATATAGTTTAATGTTTAGTATGTAATCGCATCATGTAGTTATTTGTAAGAAGGAGAGTGACAATTTTTATTGGAATTATCATGTTAATTTTCGTACCTTTTGCCTTTACTATGGAAAGTCTATACCTTATCAGCTATGCTTTTTTTTTTTAGGTTTCCCTTTATAATAATTTGTACAATTCATTTTGTTTGCCAGTTCAAAATGAACTGTCCTAAGATATATTCGTTTATACACAATGTACCTTCTTAATTCCTTGTATTCCTTGCATATTATTGTTGAAAAATAATAAAAAATATAAAAAAATATGGAAAAAATCAATCAAATCAAATCAAATCAATAAGAAGAGATAGACAAATACACGAAGAAAATTGCAAAAGAGAAAGAAAAGACGTAGTGAATCAATATCATGACACGGCAGTAATAAAACGATGAAAAAAAAAAATTTAATATGGAAACGATGACAGTGACAATAACAGTAATAAGATGAAATATGACACAACTGACATCATATACGTAAATTGATTGACCATGGTAATGGTAATAATGATGATGATGATAATACAAAATAATCGCATACATTGAAGTTCATGGTACGTACTTATATTTTTCTTTGCAGAATCCATTTGAAGCTTCCATCGCAATAAGGCGCTGCCATAGTACGACCATGATGAGATTGAGGGCGCAAGATGTGAATTTCATGATCAGTTGATATCCCAAGAGTAGTCCAGTTACTGGCCGTATTTTATCGAACGCTTATTCTCCCATACACAAATACGCCACTGATTCACATAGTACACACACCGCGCCAGACCACTGATTGCGCGACTCCACGAATCTGTCCGCCCGCGAAAAAATAGCTGAGAAAGTGGAGGGCAGACAAATACATCTAGTTGTGCGTGTCCGCAATGCGTATACGTATACAGCGCTTCAACTAAAACCGTCCAGGCAGTGGACTATCCCAAGAAGCGTGGATGCAGCTATTGAAAAGAAACACCCAAGCTCGTGCAAACGTTTTGATATATCAGGAACAAATGTTTAATCTGGATGCACCAGTGATAAAAGATTCGTCAGCTCCTACGTCATGTATACGATACTGAAAGACTAAACTGTGCTTCTACGAAATGACTTTCCGACTTGCAGATATCGTCCATTGCTTTCTACTACAGTAGGCCGATACTCCATTAGAATGAATGAGACGGGATATTTGCAATCTATATTTAGTTTGGATATCAAGGGCTTATCGTGATTGATTGCAACATTGCCTTACACTTAGCCTTGTTTCTAGGCTGAGGAGTGCATGGTTACAACTTAGTCTGTTAACAAATATGTCTGGTAATACAGACTAGGCCCGCTAATCCCTCTGACTGCTCTGGATCCTGTGGAGCGGGAAAAAAGAGGATCCAGGGCAGTCAGATGATATGGGGGGGGGGGGGGGGGGGCTTGTCTGTATTACACGACGAAGTTGTTAACAGACTCAGTTGTAGTATAAGTACCTCAGTCTAGTGACTAGGCTACCTCACACTCAAATTAAATTGATATATTTTGTCGATGTATATGCTTGAGATCATGTTACAAATTGTATATTTACATCGAAAGTAAAAGATCTCAAACAGCACTTTTCAACAGCGACTATACTATTAATGATAAGAGAAGAACATGAAGGAACTCAAAAAGATCACCGCTATATATTTATCTATCCGCCCCTCTCCCTCCCTTTCTTCCCCGTATCCTATACACCCTTTGCTTCTTTACCCTTGTACCCCTTATCTCTCACACTTCCCCTCCCATTATTCATCCCTTTATTAGCCTGTTTCTCCTCATCTCTCTCTCTCTCTCTCTCTCTCTCTCTCTCTCTCTCTCTCTCTCTCTCTCTCTTTCTCTAATCATTATTTATCTGCCATTCCCCTCTCTCATTCCCACCGCTCACCCCCTCATCGTTCATCACTTTCTTGTTGCTAAGACACACGAATGACGACAGTAAGCAAAATGTATTTTGTGCATAACAGAGGGTGTTTTTTTTTTGTTTGTTACAGATAGGCCTAGTCTAAGGTTTCTCATGCATAACGTAACAATCGATGAAGCGCGTCTAAACTGTCAGGTATCAATAATATCCTTAACATAGTAGTCTTTACCGTAAAGCTACCAAAACCTACTGAAAGACAGAGTGTTCCTTTTTGCAGGTCAAGAAATGAATACAATTTTGTGAACATCACGAAAAATGGAAGAAGATACTGTATTAGACCTTCCCTGAAAACAATAGAACTGGAAACTGATTTTGAGCGAAATTATAGCGATCGCTAGATTTTGAGCAGGTTTTTGGCTTGCCGTCCGTAAATAGCTTGGCGCTACGCTCCGCGCCTGTCCGCTCCACATTGCATGCGTTCAAAGGGACCAATGTCCGAGCGCGCTGACAGGAACAATACAACTGTGAGCGTAGACTAACAAACAGAAACGAGTTTTGTTTACTTTTTCCTGAAATGTTCGTGAAGCTGTGACTATGAGTTTTCATTCACATTATTGTTAGGTTCCGCTTTTAATTTCTGCCGGGTTTTTATGACTTTTGTAAATGGGACACCCTGTCTTTAACTGGCTGATTATGCTTGGCAATTTGGAACAACGAATGACCTTGGTGTATGACAGCTATTGCAGAAGTATAAAATTAAGGCTTTCCTACGTCAGTGTATATGTATTTGTGGAATTGTACATGTGTTCATATTATCATAAGAACTTAGGCATTAATGTGAAAAATCCAGAGGTAAACTTATTAATATCAGTACAGACGTACGCTAAGTGAACAAATGAGACTCAATTGGAGTTACAACGACGGGTCTTCAAACGAGAACCAATGCATGATAACAATAAGTTTAATGTGAATGAAGACAAATCTCTAAAGAAAATCAAAATAGAGGGTTTAGAAATATGTATAAGAAAGAATGATATGTGTTTCATTGACTGTGCGGAATACATACGTATCCCAACACTTCACCGGCCAGCTAATATTTCTGAAAATGCTCCAAATCAGGGCTATTAATTATGATGTTTTTCGTGCAAATCTCGTAGGTTTATAAGAATTTGTCAGATCACCAGTTATTGGTATGCACAGGACGGATTTATAAGAAATCCGGCACTATAATTCACTGCCAAACGTCATGAAATTGACGGAATGTTAGGAGATGCATGGGCTAGGGAAGAAAATATTCAATTGCGTATTGTTTTCTCGTTTGTTTATTTGTGTGCAAATCAATCGTTTATTTCGTTTCTTTTCAGACATGACAGATTTCACAAGAATACGTACTGCATACTTTTCAATGAGTTTAGACGAAAATGAAGGGGCGATATCTTAAAGATTTGGCACCATGTTCAGCCGTTTTTGGGTGCGAATATGATTTTGATAAACCTTGATTTGAATTAAGCATCTATCAGTGGTGGAGTACGGGGTGGGGGCGTAATCCCCCCCCCCCTTCCCTTGAGATCTCCCATTAACAATGTTTCACGCAAAATCTTACGCTTAGCTGGTCTCTGAACTTGGCATCTCTTTACAAAAACTGTAACCGACCCCCCCCCCCCCCCCTCCCTTGACAAGAAGCTGAATCCACCCCTGTGTACAACGTATACAGAGGAACTGAGTAGGAATAACGATATGATGATGGCGTGGGAATATGCAACCACACAAAACCGATACCAAACATTTAGCGTTGCGTTGGTTACGAAATCACCCCAACCTCATGATCTTTCACACCACTTTGTGCTACAGAAGAAGTGCTGCGCTGTCACGTATGTAGACATTATGCGCATTACGTGCAACAGTACATCGGCGCTACATAGAGATGATATCTAAAGAGAGAAAGTCAAATACGTACATCAAGACAAATAAAACGGTTGAATATCGTACTGTTCAGTTTATATACAGCATATTTGCATTCTAAAAATTAGTGTGGGTGTATTGTGAGGTCGGATTAAGCATTTCATAATGGCGTAGGGTCTGGAATGCCCAGCAATAATAATAAATTGCCAGAAATTTGAAACATGCTTCATGTTCACAATTTTTTTTCGGTAATGATATTTTGTCCTCGGTATAAGCTTTTGGGAGCAAGCTGATGTTTAAAGGCAACCCGTCCCTTTTGCAGACATAATTCTGAAAGTTTCCTGACTTTGTTATCATTTGAGAGAGAGAGAGTAACTACACCTTTCCCTGGAAAAGCGTAATACATGTATTCGGTTTGAGGAAATAATCTTCGTTAATTGATCGAGCTTTCTTTTTTGTACCACGAAAATAGGCGTAATTTAAAATTGTGTCAACGGTCGGCAATCATTAGGAATGAAATCTCAGTGAAAACTAGTTAGATTCTCATTTATTCTACGGGAGTTATAGTACCTCTGACCTTAAAAATTCACAGTTGGTATCCCAAAGATACGTGCTAAATATGTGCAAACGTTCATGAAGTTTGCAGATGTTTGTAAAAGGGACGGGTCATCTTTAATACTGTTCTATATGGTCCGATACATTTTTACCCAGGCCTCAACTAAATATGAGCCAAATAAGCCGGAATATTGACACAAGTATGACGCATTGACTAAATTAGAACAATTTCTTCATGTCACTGATTCATAGTAGTAACATATTATTATTTTAGTGAATACGTTGATTTGATTAGTGATCGGGCAAATACTCCCGTAGATACGTCTGACATAAACATTCACATTTAAATTCAGAATTGTCAAATAATTCAAGCTGTTTTTTATTTGTAAGTGTACTGTTGCGTATGTATGTGCGTAGGTGTTTGTGTGTGTGTGTGTATGTGTGTGTGTGTGTGTGTGTGTGCGTGAGTGTGTGTGTGTGTATGTACGCGCACATGCACATGAAAGGATATTTTAAACGAGCTCTAACATTATCGATTTGCAAGTCAGTTCTTTATACAAATCGAGATATCAATGTACATAGAATACCTCTTCCCCACGATATTCATCGTATTGAAAAGGGGGAATAGAAAATCGAGAGTTAAATTCCTACTCCTCCTCCTCCTCTTCCTCAGCTTTATAACATATATCCAGAATACCACCAGTTAAATGGAAAATCCATCCTTGAATCAAGTTGGTTTTAATAAAGACAGAAACATGAAAGAAACAAATGTGAAAGAAACAAACATCCGTCAAAGGATAACAGACATATGAAATATCAAATTCCCAATTCTGTGGCGTCACTTGCATGCTACTCTGCTACAAGTTGTGGACTTTTTTGTTTAAACTTTCCATTCTCTCAAAAGAGACACCTGTTTTTACACACACACCACTATGAAGAAAATGTATTCCTTCATCAAAATCCATAAAAAGGTAAATAATGGAATCATACACTTAAAAAATGTTTTTTTTTTTTGCTATTAAACCAATTTGAATTCAAGGCGGATTTTCCCTTTAAGTGTAGATTATGAGGTTTGTGAATGTCATGGTAACGAACCACCGATTACAAAGACTCATTTGAGTAGTTGTAGATGACGGGAGAGAGTTCATGAAGATGAACAATGGGGAGGGATAACAACACAAATACCACAATCAAAATGTAGTGAAGATGGTGAGTCAACGATGGCGATGATGACGACGACAACTTCGACGACAGCGATGTCGATTACTCCGGTGCTGGTGAGGAGAGCCTGTCTATAATGGTATAGATGTATGGATTCAGAGCAGAGTTGATTGGCAACACGAACACCACCAGCCAGGCGTAGATGTCCGGTGTGACAGTGATGACGTTCGTTTGGACCAGGATTCCCAGGATGATGATGGGCATCCAGCAAAAGAAGTCCGTCCCGACCAGCAGGAACATCTTCATGGCCATCCGAACCTGGTGTGTTAACCACAGGGTAATGTACCCAAAGTCAACTTTAACCAATGATAACGATGTAAACAGACGAAACATAATGTGAAAATCACCTGTTTGATATGAAAGGGAAAGTCACCCTGAGATTAAATAAATATCATTTAAAATAGACACACGAAATAAACATATCAATGAAGGCTTGATGAACATCCGTCAAAGGAAAAGAAAGTTATGATATTTTACAGCTTTGATTTCGTGACGTCACGTGCGAGGTAGTCTCCAATATGTTGTGTACATTTCCTCAAAAAGATATACACCATTTTACTTGTGCATTTGAAACATCATTAGAAATACGTTCTTACAGACATACCTGTTTAAACAAAAAAAACGTCGTGCAAAACAGAAAAAAGAGCAATTTATGAAATTATACTGCATACAGTAGATGGGAGAGCATCTCGCACATGACGTCACAAAATATATACTTTCTATTCCTTTGACGGATTTTTGTCAAACCTTCAGTAATATGTTTCTTTCATGTTTCTGTTTTTATTGAAATCAACTTATCTTTAGGTTGAACTATCCCTTGAAGCAAGTATTTATTGCAAACCATGTAAGATTCAATATACCACAGAGGAATTGTTCATATCGTCATCAAAGGTTCAACATAACGTTCTGCAAGAATCATGGAGTCAAGGGATTAATGAACAAGCACACTAAGTTTGATCAAGTTTGTCATGGCGCCCCTTCTTCCTTGTTTTTTTTTTCTCTATGGCAGCCAGTAGGGTAACTACAGAAGGATGGAAACGACACACACAAACAAACACACGCGCGCACACGCACACACACATACACACACACCCACACACACACACTCAAACACACACATCCGACAAGCACGGGTGGAAAGAGAGTAACAGTAATGCGCAAACGACCGGAAAACTGCCGAGAATGAGACTAGGGAAGAAAAAAAAAATCATTGAAACATGAGACAAGATAAAGCTAGCAAGGGAGAATGGAAGGGAGAGTGAAAGTGAGAATGAGAGATATCAAAGGGTGAAAGAGATTAAATCCAAAATACGGATGACTGATTGTAGACATCATTTTACGGAATAGTTAGATTTGTACCTCGTTCCCACTGTTGGTTTTCCGCCCGACTCCAGCACCCGAGAAGCGAGCCTTGAAGAAAATGAGAACGTACGAGACGAAGATGACGACAAAACTGATGAGGTTGATGCCCATAAACACAGCGATCGAGAACTGCCACGTAGACGAGGTCGATCCGGAGGTCGTGGTGAAGGAGGAGATACCGTAAAGGGCCTTGGTGATTGAGTCATAGGTAAGATGTAGATCGATCTGCTTGCGGACTAGCGGAAGGCCTACGCAGACATCACTCAGACTATACGCATCTGGGTTGACCGCAGTAAGGATGATTGATGTCATGCTGATCGTCAGAGACGCCATCCACAGACAGAAAGTAGTGATCTTTACGGTTTTCAGAGTGAGACGACGGGTACTGAAGGGGAATAGGATGGCAACGAAGCGATCCAGAGTGATCAAGGTCACAAGGAACACTGATGACTCGCTGCTTAGCATCGAGATGAACCCTGCCAGCTGACAAGGCATTGAGGACCGCCACTCTTCCGACCGACCCTCCCAGAAATACGATTCTCCGATGTAGATGTCCATCGCGGCTAGGAACACCATGTAGATACCCATCAGGAAGTCCGACATGGCTAGGTTGGTAATCAGGACAGACTGTACGGCCGCAATTCGACTGCTTGGCTTACTGCGCAGCCGCATGATGAAAACGTAAGTATTGCCGATGAGGGCGCTCACCCCTATGATCCACATGAATGTCTTGATGGCATAGTTCTGGAGAAATGTTTTGCGACAGGTGAAGAGTGGATGATAAGGCTCAAGGTAAGAGCACGAGACGTTTGCTGCAGTAAGGCAGCATAGGCGCGGGTCTTTAAGATAACTTTAAGAGAAACAATAGAAAAGGAATAAAAGTACACAAAATATAAGACAAATTGAGGAAGTGCTAATTGCAAGGCTCTTTACTTGAAAATTGTTTCAATGACAGAATGAAACAAATTATGTTTGCTTGTCCAACCTACAAAATGAGTATCATAATGACTGATCTTTCAGTCTAAATGTTAATAGTATGTGGGAGTACCTTAAAATTAAAATTTGTATAGCTTTTATTTCTAATTCTTTTTGAGGAATTTACCGAAAATCTTAAAGGGATAGTTTACCCTGGAGAAAAGTTTCAATAAAAGCAGAAACATGAAAGACACATAATAGTGAGGGTTTGTGGAAAATCCGTCAAAGGATAAGAAAGTTATGATCTTTCGAGAGTTCAATTTTGTGACGTCACGTGCGAAGTGCTCTCCCATATGTTGTGTGCAGGATAATTCACTGGAAAAAGGATGCATATCTTTTTGAGAAAATGCACATTTTAAATCATAACTTTTTTTATCCTTTCACGGATTTTTATAATTCCTTCACTTTCATGTGTCTGCTTCTATTGAAACCAATCTTATTTTAGGATGATCTATCCCTCTAAACGCATGTCCCTATTATCGGCAAAAGACAAATCA
The DNA here is from genome assembly GCA_963669155.1 of Arbacia lixula. Classification (NCBI taxonomy): domain Eukaryota; kingdom Metazoa; phylum Echinodermata; class Echinoidea; order Arbacioida; family Arbaciidae; genus Arbacia; species Arbacia lixula. The sequence goes on along the minus strand of OZ022594.1, from coordinate 4,259,677 downwards.
TTTCAATACATATTGGTTTATCAGATCTGATGCATAGGTATTCCATAAACATGATAAAGGTTTATACCAATGACCATCAAAAACGAGCACGTGGCTGGACCTGGACGTTACAATAGTCCATGCAGATTCAACGCCACATTCGTAGTTGCGACAAACTATAACTCTCGACGTGCCAGTTTATTTGAGTGTGACTATGAATTTACGCTTTGTTTGTTTGTTTTTAATTCCGTAAATCAATATACAACGATAAAAACAATATTTCACAGAGCACGCCGGATAGCTCATTTCATCGGGAAATAGCAATTTACCGCTGTTTTTTCTTCATTGGATCCTATATACAGTGTACATACATATACATAATGATTTGAATATGGTATTAAACTGTCAAAGAGCATAACAACAAAATGAATAAGAATTTCATCTAATCTATCGTGAACCAAACGCTCTACAATCAGTTTGTCTTTTCGGTGGGCCTTCGACATACATTTCTCACTTTAATTGAGGGGAGCGAACCATTCATATTCAATATCCCTTTGACACTTTTTCTCATTTTCTGTAATGTACATTATTTCAGAACCCCCCCCCCCCCCCCCCCACAAAACTACATATGTAAATACACTCCAACACATTAAAACATTTTTCAAAATGTTATGTATTTGAAATATGAAGTATTGCACAATTTACTATTCGTTATGCGCTTATGTTCATGTATGTGGTGATGGTGGTGGAGTGGGGGGGGGGGGGGGGGGGGGGTAAGGAATGTTTGGGAAACGAACTTCAACTGGCAGTTGAATGACTTATACACTCACATTCTCTTCAACGATGTCAATCCTACAAATGTGTCCGGATAAAGACGGATGATACCTGTAGATTGAAATCGGCTTCAGCAACGAAATGAAAAATTTAAATGCAATATAACGTATAAATTTATTCAAACTGTGATATCGGACTGAGGAAAAGAGAGCTAATGAGAATATTTTCGACAAAGTTGCATTTTTATCAAACTTTGTACTGCTATTACAATTGCTACCTTTCTGACTTCAAGAAAGAGCTGAAGAGTGAAATGAATGGTGATTTTTTTTCATTTATTAGATATTTAGATAATTAATAAGCAACATTAAGCAAACACTAACCAATGACTCAACAGCATCAACAAATATTATTGCTATCTTGGGAGGCGAAGTGAAATTACGACTGCGAACGTACGAAAGCTTCACGCACAAAAGATGGGAACAAATCTGAAAACAATTCACGTAAATTTTTGTACATTCGTTCATCATACTGATGGTACTACTTCTATTACTACTACTACTACTACTACTACGACGACGACGACGACGACGACGACGACTTTTACCACTATGACACTCATAATTATGATGCTGCTTCTAGTGTTTAAAGGCTACCACATGTGGCGGATTAGCCGCAAAAATGGAAAAATCCATTCAGATACATTCATTAATCACACAAAATGACACTGCTGGTGATTTGCACGTCCTCCGTTCAAATTTCTCCTTCGACATGCTTGTTACCAATCCACTTTTGCCTTACGGACTCTAACCGCAGAACTGCGGATTACCAAGCCGCTTTGGGCTTGTTGCATTGCGCTTCCTCGTGCAAAGTGAATGGAAAGTCGGAACCGCGACCCCTCCGCCCAAAAGGCCACCTGATAGATGATCTTGAGATTGCTACATAGAAATAGTAATACAAAATCCTTACCCATTTTTAGAGAAGGTAATGTAAACTTTAAAATGAAGTCGCATATATCGCATTTGGATCAACTTACATATCTTCGACGGCCTCCAGCTTCTCGAAAGTTCTCCTGCCAATATATTGCAAGGGATTCCGCTCCAAATTACTTGTTCGGGGAATGAGAAAGAGAGAAAGAGAGAGAGAGAGAGAGAGACAGAGAGACAGAGACAAAGAGAGAGAGAGAGAGAGAGACAGACAGACAGAGAGAGGGGAGGTGAGAGAGGGCGGTGAAGAGGACGATGAAAGCGAAAGAAAAAAAAAACAAGAACTATAATTATAGCAATTGTGGAATATTTCTCTGTTCAAAGTCATTCAAGTATCAGTATTAAGGAGGGGGGGGGGGGGAGTAAAAAAAGAATACAAAAAACAGCACACGAACACGATTTCTTAAAAAAATAAGATTATGCAATGCAGAGTAATTCATTTTTATTCATTTAGTTGTTTCCACCGACAGTATAAATACCTTCTCCTTCGCTTCACAAAACTGAAGGGGCTCCACATATTACATGCAAGTTATAAATGTGATAAATGTAAAAAATATAATAAATGTAAAATAAATATAATTGATACAAAGAATACTCTTTGTACTGCGGGGAGAACAAACAAATAAACACACTTATATGAATGTATCATATAGTTTAATGATTGAAAAGAATGTTGGAGGAAAAAAACAGGTTTTACAATCCTGATACGGCCATTGAATTCACAAAGCTTTGGTTACTATAGTTGACTCTTTGCCTAGAAAGTTGAAATGAACATGACGAATTATTTATTCTATAAATATATTTTCTCTGTTTAAATCTGGGATATAGCGATTACAGGCGGAAAGCATGGTTAAAAATCATTTTTCTTTATTTCCAATGGACACCGAAGCGATTTCGTAAAGCCTGTGACATCTTACTTGAGGATCAGTCTTAATACTGTCGTAACAATTAATTGAACTGTTTTTATTGTGTAATACTCGTAATCTATGCAGAAGGGATTGATTTAAATTGATCCACACTGGGAAATGATGCACCATGCGGTACCCCGGGGTACCGTTGTACCCCGGGTACACCTTTGTACAGCGCCATCTCATGTCGTAATAGTGTACCGTTACATAATCCGGCGGAATCGAATGATATAGTCATTTAAGTATTCAACAGTTTCTCATATTAAACCTTGGTAGGCCAGACAAAATGCTACTCGTTATTGGATTTGAATGTATTAATGTGCAAAGATGTATCGATGATGCTTAAAGGGTTACTAAATTATAAAAATAAGTTCCCACTAATCTATGTAAAATTATCCACTAAAAACGAATTTCACATTTGTTTGCCGCAATAAAGTCTCATTTTGAAGAAAATGTGAAGAAAAAAAACCCACACAACTCAAAGTGACGTCAGAGGAGTCAAATACCATAAAAGACTCCGCTGTTAACTTAGATTGTACGGAAGTCAAGAGTAGACCATTTTCGTAAGGTATTCACAACTCACAACCCTAACTGCGTAGGAACGCGTTATTATGGTTATTGCATTCACAGGTATCTTGTCATTCAGATTCAATGCATGGAATGCACTTTAAATAGATTAGTTGTTACTACTCGGACAAACCTCGGACAAGCTTTTTGGCTCCCATGGATAACGTATTGTTTGAACGGCGTGAATAAAATTTGCATACATAATGAAAAAGGTCTATTAGAATGATTGTTGACTTCCCTACAATGTAAGTTTAACAGCGGAGTCTTTTATGGCATTTGACTCCTCTGATGACACTTGGAGGTGTGCGGGTTTTTTTTTTCTTCAAATTTTCGTCAAAATGAGAGTTGATTGCGGCAAACAAATGTGAAATTCGTTTTTACTGGATAATTTTATATAAATTAATGGGAACTTGTTTTTTTTTTCTAATTTAATAACCCTTTAAAGGTTTAAGCCTTTGCGTGCTAGACACGATTCTGCTCTGTTGGATTGCGTGTGTTGATTGAGCGGAAATGCATCGCTTGCGCTCCGAGAGCTATTTAAGCGTCCCGGTGATTACCTAGTCCAGATTTAGGACGTTGTTTGTGAACATACGATAGCGCACATCATCGGTACATGCCTTGATTTGCCTCAACGCTTAGCTGCGCGCCTCATTTGCTACGCCTCCAAATCAGGCCTTTGTTTTCACCGACCTCTACGGTGGCTGATTTGTGCTGTATGTAGTATATTAATAGAAGGCCGTACGGGTAGCGGACTAGTGATTACCAAGCTTTCCTACTTCACGTGTGACCTACATAATAAGCAACATATGGACATCTTTTACGTCTGTTATGGGGTTGACTTGGTGCATGTGAAAGGAAAATCAACCGAGTGACTTACATAGTAGTTAGATGCCGCTCAATTCCAATGAACATCGAGGCATTGATTGAAGAAATACTGTTGTTCGCAAGAACACTGAAGTTAAATGATAATAATATGATTAACAGTTGTAATGTCCCTTTTTTTTTAGTATCATGACTTGATGCGATGTTGGATTTGGTATAAATAGTAGTAGTAGAAGTTAATTTAGTAGTAGAAGTAGTAGTAGTAGTAGTCAGGTAGTAGTAGTAGTAGCAGCAGCAGCAGTAGTAGTAGTAGTAGTGGTCGTAATAGTATTAGTAGAGGTATAGAAACATCAGTACCAGTAGTGTCACATTGCAGCAGCAGCAGCAGCAGCAGCAGCAGTAGTAGTAGTAGTAGTAGTAGTAGTAGAAGTAGCAGTAGCAGTAGTAGTAGCAGCAGCAGTAGTAGTAGTAGTAGTAGTAGTAGTAGTAGTAGTAGTAGTAGTAGCAGCAGCAAGCAACAGCGGCAGCAGCAGCAGCAGTATTATAGAAGTAGAAGTAGTAGTTGTAGTAGTAGTAGTACTAGTAGTAGTAGTAGTAGTATAGTGGTAGTAGTAGTAGTAGTAGTAGCAGTAGTAGTAGCAGCAGTAATACTGAAAATGATGTAGAAGAAGTGGTATCATGAATATCATCAATGATCATTGTTAAGATGAATATTATCTGAATTGCCTTTTATTATGATTTTCATAATTATGGTCAGTATTGCTATTTGTACTCATTTATCAGATAGGCAGTTCATACAGTTTACATTTATACGTCTAATTTCAAAACAAATATAAATATAGAATTACGACCACACCCTGTGAACAGTATGGTGAATGTGGTCCTGGCTGCCTCTATTCAATTATCTGTTGTACTTCTGGCAAAAAGAGTATCTAATTTGCTTTTACGGTATTTTCTTACGCTTTTGCTACCATTATGCCATTTATGTAATTATGGTAAAATCTCTGTAATAGTAACATCGTGAAGAAGTACTACTTCTAGTCACAGAAATTACATTAGCCGTATCATTACAATTATAAATAATTGGAGTTGAAGAAGTATTAGGCAACTCATAATGTAGTAGTAATATTGGGGAATATTATATACAATACATATATATATTTATACAAATAAACGTCAATGAAAGGCATAAAAAATAATCAAGTTTGAACTTACATTATCCGTAATGAGGACAGGCCTTGAAAGGACCCAGGTCTAATGGATTGAAGCATATTCGTCTCAAAATCTCTGAAAGACACACACATACGAGAACAACGTGAATGATGTGGTGACCAATCATACAAACCCCGGATAACTTCTTCTCTGCCAGACTCCATACTGCCCTATGGAAAGGTGTATTACCAGTTTAACATTACCTCAATGGCGCATAAAGAATCAGTCGAGTAAGTGGATAGTGCTTAGTAATAGGATGAGAGCCTAAAGTGTTCGTCGATAAAACACAACATGTGGTCCATCTCTCCCAAAGTGAAATAGGGACCCATTAATTTGACATTGAAATAAGGCTCTTTTCCCAAACTACTTATTACATCAATCCGAAGGTTCGTTATTTGTAAGGCCTGTCACTCCGAATGTTCTTTATTTGGAAGGTTCGTTATTTTAAAGATTCGTTGACAAAATAAATTTCTCCAATTATAAACTTGCGTTCGTAGTCCAATCATAAAATAGTGTGTGTTTCTAAGAATGTTCATGTCATTTCAGTAATCCAATGGTTTATTATTAAAAAAAATAAATTAATAACACAAAAAGTGATATGGTCTGCTTCTCTGAATATAAAAATGGCTTCGCTTATTTAATCATAATGAAGTGTTCTTTGATCTGAAATTGAAAAGTGGTTAGTTAATCCGAAAATAGAATAGGGTTCTTTACTACGAAAATGAAAGACAAAATCGTAAAAAAATAAGTAAAACTAAATTGATAGGTGGTATGCACTATATTTCTGTTAACGAATTCCAGTTCATTTTCAGATTAACGTATCATCGGAAAACGTGATAAAACCCTTTCAGCGTACATTGGCTTCTTCAAGCCCATAATTGGCGTCTCCAAGCCCTGTCTTTCTTGTAAAACTGTTTACACTTACACGAACCACACACGGGAGAGGCCACGGAAACTTCCTGCGTCTATACGAGATATGAAGTTCCCATCAAAATACCTTGGAAAGAAAAATAGTGAAGATTTGTTTTTTATTTATTTAAATTTATTTCAAATTGAATGCAGAATAGGAATATTAATATTTCAAGTTATCCCCACATTCCTATGCAAGTATGAAATAATGTCATGCACGATTTATACGTTGTCTTCACACTAAAATGTGTAACACTTAGCCTAGACTCTAGGCTTGTCGAAGTGTGCATGATTATGTTTATCCACCACCGCCCCCCCCCCTTCCCCCCCCCCTTCCCCCCCCCCCCCCCCCGAGCACCCCACTGGATAGAAAGACCATCGGTCTGTAAGGACCATATTTTAGCGATCTTAATAAAGAGGGTTCCTCAAGATCACATTTGCTGGATTAGCTACTTTATATCCATTCACAATTTTACTATATATGGTTTTATAATATTATATTAACAGATCTTCCATACCATCGAGATGCACAATTACATGTTAAATTTGGTTATTTATTTAACATTTTACAATATGCCTTGTTATTGTACCCGGTGCCTTATAAGAAAAATAAACGTAATCAAAATTATCACTTTTGTAGGCATATAACAGTGTAATAGGACGTGATTTGGCATTAATAATAGTTTGTATTTTCATCATTGTGTTTTGAATATTATAGGTATGCTTATCTTTTTATTTTTGATCCGACCGTTGATATGTGTATAAATACATGTAAACTGGTTGCGGTATATGGAATATATATAAATATCCCTTGAACAGTGTTTATCATTAGAACCGGTATAAGAGTATATATTAAAGACCACCTCTGCTAAATGCTACATTCCTGGTACCTCGTGAGCAATTTATGTACAGGTGTCAGCGAATAACATACTTACATGAGAGCCAAGTTCGGGAGTCCGTCGAATGTGCCATTCTCCAAGTAGGTCAGCCGATTATAACTTGCTACTCTGCACGTACAAAACGAAAAAGAAAATGCATGACGTGTACCTTCTTTACCACCATGAATGGCTCTTCGACCATCATTCGTAACTACCATGGTAACATCACTCGACAGCCAATCAACTCCATAGAAGCTGCCATTAGTAGCAACGTTACTATCGATGGTAAGATTTGATGTAATAGGGCCCATGCCACGTGTAAGGACCAGTCGTCCCATGATGCACTGTGTAGCTATATTTGGAAATTGTTTCCAGTCATGTCCGCTTCTAGTGTACCTGTGAATAGCGAGCTTTCGTTTTGAGGACGGATGGGCTCCAGAACGGTAATCCGATGCCAAGATCGATCTGCGCATGCGCCACCCTCCGCCTCCCTGTCCGCGCGAGGAATCGAGAACGGGAATTTTGAGATTTTTCGTTCCCGACGAGTTGCGGAGGGCAGCCAATCAGCGCCCGTACAGATGATGTCATTGCAAATCGCACGTGCGTCCGGGTCGGGGGTGTCAGGGAGTCAGATGACGTCCCATGCACCGCCGTTCGCGTTCTCTGTCTTATCTTGCGAAAGCGCCTGTGACTACCGCGGACGGACGGCTAGAACAGATTGCTCACTGTTCTCGTTTTTTGTCCGCGGGGTTATAACGAAAGCTCCCTAATATGACCGGAAGCGGACATAGTAAAAAAAAAAAAAATCCGGATGTCGCTTGACGGTGCATTGTGTAACGACTGCCCCTTATCCGCGGTATGGAGGAGTAATAAGCATCAGGTTAAGCCTTATTTTTTTCAACGCCTGTTCTCTCCTTTTTACGTAGAGGTAGACCATCTCGTTATAATAGCAATCACTTTACCAATTGTGTGTGTTTTAATGCAGAAAAACACTTCAATGCAAACGGATTTTTACCCTTCCGATGAATTCGAACTGTATTCTTTTGAAACTCAGTTATTTAGTTCTATTATCCTCTTGCTAATTCCGTTTGATGTGAGCACTGTACGTCTCACTTTATAAGTCCTGATTATATGAATCGAAAGTACTTTATGTATTCATATCAACGAAAGCCATTAAAAATATTTTCTTTTGATCCGTAGCTTTGCCCCATTGGTTTCGGATTATGAGATTAAAGATTATGAGAAGGAGAACAGAAACAGCAGGAGTGAGATGGCGAAAATGATATGAAGCAGAGGAGCGAGAAAGAAAATGGGAAAAGACAGGGGGTTGATCAGGAAAAAAAAGGAGATATTCCTAAATCATGAGTATGTTGAGGAGGGGGGGGGGGGGGGGGGCAGACGAAGAGTAGAATAAGAGAAGTAAGAAAACGTAAAAAATAAACAAATAGACGAAAGCTTAACAAAAATGAAAACGACTAAGGAGAAGAGGTAAAGAGAATGAAGACGATGACGGAGAAGGATGAGAAAGGAGAAAATGACTTGACTTTCGTAAAAAAAAAAAAAAAAAAAGGGATTACAGTTTGTAGAGGCGGTGTAAGCCTTCAAAGAGTCCGGGCTGGAGCCTCGCGATCAGATTTCCTTTTATGTCTCTAGATTTAAACACAAAATGGAATAAAACGTGGGGTAAACAAATAATCAACAATCTTCAAATCATCAGATTACGGTACACCCGATAATGCGATTATTTGACTTTGGTTGTTTATGCATATTATTTTTGTACTACAATTTCAATGTGTTTTTAAAATGTAAATGACTTTGAACTCGAGCAACGGCTGCCTATAAATCATTTAAATGAATCTTTCTTGGATTTGATTTGACTTATACGGTTACCATTACCACTATACTGTTATACAATTTTATGTAGTTATCATTATCATTGTTATTAAAGATGCTATTAATTCATGATTAGCAACTTTATTGACACCCTCAAATTTTACAAACGACTCACTAAGCTTTAAACATAGTAAGTATATTATGGAAATCGTGACATAAGCAGGACTTGAAGACCATCACAGACGACCCGACTTTGCCACGATTTTGCAGTCGTAGGGGCCTGCGACTGCAAAATTAACGTCATCTACGATCACAACTCTAAGATACGACTGATCGGATCGTGTCGTCTGGATTGCCTAGACGTGTTTCTACTCAGTAAATTACCACTTAGATTTTTATCATAACTAATATTGTCACTGGGTGCTTTAGAATTTCCCTGTATTTGGTGAACTATTTGAATAGCGGTAATTTTGTCCCTGGTACTCACATTGTGTGGAGATTGACGAGACCGCGAAATGAGCCGTCGGCTAGGCCAGTCTGGTTAAGAGCGCTACGAAAGTACCTACGCATCGACACCAAATGATAGAGAAGGAATTACGTCATAACATTACTGCACTTTTGATGAGGTCTTATTCCCGAAAAAACAAAGTAATTCTGTTCATCTCCTGCATTTTTATTTTTAGAGAGAGAGAGAGATAGAGAGGGTACTTTCTTCCCTTTCTTTAGAAAAATTGTGTTATAAATTTGCTTACCACATATTTGCTTTACTTGTGGTGTTTTGCGCGTAATTCTGGTCCCAGCCGCCGGAGCAATTAACCCAAAATGGCAGCCAGTCAGGACCAGTACACGGGGCCGGGGTGGGGCCGTTTCTGTCTAAATACGGGGATTCCCCGCACGAGCAGTCACGTGGGCAGTACATTGTCTCTGAGGCAAAGAGTGGGGAAAGCCGGTTACATGAAGACTCCGCGCGCGCATAACAGATTGTATGGAGGTTTTTAATAAAAAAAAAGTGTCGTCTAGCCGTATTCGACAAACCAATTATATCTTTGTAACAAATTCTTTAACATTCTTCTTTCATCATATGAACGTTATTTGTTGCAGAATATTGACACATGTATGCTTGTTAAAAAGACAACCTGATATCGCCATAAGTATGATGATGGTCAATTAGTATCATCATTATCTCTTACCATGCTTACTATAAACATAACGTAGGACTAGTGTACGTAATTTAGATAATTCACTTTGTATATTACTAATAAAAACATTACAATTTTAATCCAATATTTTTCACACTAGACGTCAGTTCTGTTTGTCCTTTAAACACCACGTCTTCTTAAATGCAAATATTATACATACTTTTCAATTATGAAAATGCTGTTTGACAGGTATCTGTACATTCAGTCCAGAAAAGGGGAGTCATCATCTTCATATGAATGAAAGTAAGTTCAAGCAAAGCATTCATCAAAGTCATTTTTTTTTCTTGTATTTGCATTATCACTCGATACAGGTAAGAATGATTATAAAATGGCGGAACTTAATAAGCTACTTGTGCGGAAGGGGAGTGGGAAACTGCGTCCTTGGAAAGTATTAAAAAAAAAAAATATTCAAAACTCACCACAATTTTCTTCATCATCCCTTAGAGGACAGTCCTCTATTCCATCGCATTGGACGTTGCCATGGAGACAAATATCGTGGTCTCGGCATTGGAAATATGGTGCCACACAAAGCAGTGAACCTTCATGAAGGGAGGTTAATGGCAAACACATGAAATGAAAAAAGAAATCAGAGAAAGACAAGATTAGCGAGATGAAAAGAAGAGGAGAGCCGTAGGTAGATAAAAGGGGAGATCAAGAAGAAAGGGGAAATATTAGTGAGAAGTAAAGAATACAAATGAGCTGACAGAAAGTGAACGAACGTATGGATGAAAGAAAAAAAATAAGGGGAAGATGAGTGGATAGAGACAGAGAGAAGGTGCGACCAATGGAGAGATTGTAAGAGAGAGAGAGAAATGTGTTTGCTTATGTGTACGTGTCTTAGTGTGTGTGTGTGTGTGTGTGTGTGTGTGTGTGTGTGTCTATCTGTTTGTGTGTGTATAGATTGGGCGTAAGTGAGCTAATGAAAGAAAAGAAGAAATGCCTTTGGGAAGTAAAAGCCGAGATAAACGATTAAAATAAGGAGAGAAAATGGGAAAAGATTAGAAGAGATCGAAGAAAGATGAGCCCCCCTCCCCTGAAAAGATGGATAGGTAGATATCATGCATAGGAAGAAAGTAAGACGGGGGGGGGGGGGGGGGGGGGGGGGGGATAGGATAAGATTACAAGAATAAATAGCTACAACGTGAGATACAATAATTGAATTTGAGCAAATCTCATAATCTTAAAATCACTTGATTACAAATCGAAACTGTTTCATCGTGTTTATAGAGAATATGATACAGAAATAGGATATAGTAAGCAGATTGCTAAAACAACTGTCAACGAAACTAATCGAGTATAGTATAGGATAATGCCTCATTAACATATAAACTGAAGTTGTATAACAAAGTAGTGATGTAGACGAACTAAAATATCAAACTTGAAGGACCATCATGACAATGGAGGTGAAACAAGATCGAGATATATACAAGTGGATACTATTTCTATTTGGCAATGTCAAACTATGCTACACAATGTATTTTATGATTAAAATCTACACTTGGCACCATCTATTATATCCCTTCATATTTGTATGGATGATAACCTTTTACAGGCAGTGACCTTTTTATGCACCATTGATGTCTTATTCCACTAAGACACACCATTCCCACATGGAGACTGGCAGAGAAGTTGCACGGTACTTCTCCCTTAAATGATGCTACGATATTGGTTACGACAAGATAGTTTTCAACTGTGACATGACAAAACGGGTGTTCCAGAGTATGTAGCTGTGAATAATATATATATATATATATATATATATATATATATATATATATATATACAAGTATTACAAAATACATATATTTGTATATAAGTACATAATCGGTTAACTCAATCGAGACCAAAATCTTTTCAAAGCAAAACAGATCATTGTTTAGCTATCAAATTGGCAACATTACTTTGTTAAAATCAGATATTTATCAAAACGTACATTTCATTGTGTATCACAATAAGCTCAACACGGTCTAATTTAGAACAGTGATTCTGTCATTTTGAAGAGCAAAAATCATGATTTCCACCTTTTTAGCGTATTTGCCCATTTGAAAATTGAGAGATCATTTTTCATTTGAGATAATATACTTCGCCTAAACAAATCCTTACCTAGGTTATATTAATCGGCAAAGGACATAAATCAATTCATGTTATGCAAAACTTGATATAAACAATTATAGCCCCCAAATGACATATTTGTGCCACCTGTTGCCCAATAGGTTAATAAACATGAAATAATACATACAAAACAAACTATAATGCCAAGAAGTGGAGGCATATATCAAACAAAATAAAATATTTACTACAATTCATCTCATCGGAGCGGTCCTCGCAGTCAACAATCCCGTCACACCTTGCGATGACCCGGATGAACGTAGTTTCTGATGAGCACATGAAGAGGTTATCGTACAGGAAGTGGGACGCAGAGACTAAACAAGGACCAAGTATCAAGAAGAGGGGTTTCAAACCGAACTATCATGACAACTATCATCACTATTACATGTACGTTAAATGCTGTATTTAGGAGAAATTCGTATTTATATATATAGTTATATGTATTGATAAGAAGAATATAGGTTGTGATGGCTCTGATTTCGAGGTAAAGACAAACATATTGAATGAAGCGCTGGAGAAGAGAATTTTTCTTCTCCGGAGTTTTATTCAATTTGTTTGTCTTTATATATATGTTGATATATAAATATATACGGTACATTATAAATCATGAAAGACACATCTTACATGTCTTATAGGATATCAAGCTTATATGAATACATCAACAAACATGACAAACATAACCCTTCTGGTGATTTTTTTAAAAATGTTTTATTTAATGCATAATGGAAACCCTACGCTTGTTTTGATGTTTTTCATGTGACATATTTGTTCACAAATCTAATAAATTCGACTGATTCCACGGATTTCTGGATCAATTCTTACGCGATACACTATATGCTTTTTGTTATAACGCAGTGATAGTGTACATATCGTGTGACCTAAAAAAAAACATGTCACTTATCACATGGATTTCTATTTGTAGTTTTAATTATACCTTCCTGATATAAAACCTTTAGAAATAGACGGTAGTATGATTGGTATATTCAATTCGCCTCCCGAAGGCCATGGCAATAATGACAGCTCTCATTCATTCTTTAATTCAATCCTCCTTCCCCTCTTTATCTTCCTTACCTTGGGCAAAATGTCGTTTGTGGCAATATTCACCTGAAGTGTTTATTAAACTTTTACAAAATGTTCATCACTTCATAAAAGAAGAATACGGCAACAAGTTCCTTCTATGAAAATAACAAAAATCAAGTGGGAAATGTGAGTATGATTGTTGTTTCTCTTAGCTTATGTGTGTTATTAATCTTTAGCATACTGAAAGCGGGTGACCCGGTGGTAAATACATGAGGTAAAGTCAATCAGACAGAGACAGAAAGTGTGAGAGAGGGAAAAGAGAGAGAAAGGGAGGGAGACAGAGAGAGATGAGAGAGACAGAGAGAGAGAGAGAGAATAGAGAGGGAGAAAGGGAGAGAGAGAGGGGGGGGGGGGAGAAAGAGAGTGGGAGAGAGAAAGAGAGTGGGAGAGGAGAAGGAGGATGGGGAGGATGACGAGAGGGAGTGTGATACAGATTTGATGGAGAAAAAAGAGTAGAGAAAGAGGGAACCGATGAGGGAAGGAGAGGGGAGAAAATTAGATAAAGACAATGGGAGAGAAAGAGAGCGATAGAAAGGACGAACAAGAGAAAGAGAGAGTGGCAGAGATACAGAAATACAGAGATAAAGAGAGAGAAAGAGAAAGAGAGGTGGGATAGATAGATAGTATAGACCTGGGTAGAGAGGAGAAGGAGAGCTGTTCGCAGAGAGAGAGAGAGAGAGAGTGAGATAAAATGAGGGAGAGAGAGAGAGAGATAGAGAGAGAGAGAGAGAGAGAGAGAGAGAGAGAGAGAGAGAGATAGGGGGAGGGGGGGGGGCAGGAATGAGGAAGAGAGAGAAAATTGTGAAAATGTCGGGGAAAATGAAAACATACCATTAGCGGGGAAAGCTCGCACGTTCAGGACAAAGCCTCCTGCTTCCACGGCGTAGTCACTACAAAACTGCACCCGCAGGTTCCCGGCGGGAAATAGCATGGAAGTTACCATCGGCTTTGTAAGGCGGTGCAATCTGGCGGCACTGCCGTTAGAATTGGGATCTGCTGTGTCAAGGAAGCAACATTATCCATTTAGAATTAATGTTGTCATGCAATTCTCCATACCACTCATAATGACAAGTCGTCCCCTGATATACTGCGCAGCCACATTTGGACTTCTGTTTGTTAGCATGTCCACTTCCGGTCTTTTTGTTGATATAATGCATACACAAATGTACTTAAACTTGAAGTTTTTACGCTCAATTTGGACGTTTTCTGTTTCAAATTCATTCCATTATCTCTTGTATTGAGGCGGATACAGCGCGACGGCAAAATAGTGATTCAATTTTTAATTTATGCGATCCGCTCACTCGTATCGGACAGACAGGTGTTTTTGCTTTCGTTTTTAATCAAGGTGTGTTCTTTGATATGAAAATGTGATGATTTTTGTAGCAGGTTAACAAGTATGCATCATTTAAAAAAAAATAACACCGTAGCGAACATTTCAGTAGAGAACAAAATAATTGATAAAGCTGAGGACCCGTACCACCTGCCCCTTGTATAATTTAAATCTGAACGAATAATTTTGAGTACCAAACTGTCAAAATTGAATGAGAAAACCACGATTACCTTGTAAATACCCGAATCCCTTATTTGATGATTATCATAACAATTATTCCTTAAAATTCAAGATCATGTAGAGAACATAACTATTTTAAGATATTGTTTAAATACCCAACGATAAATGAAAACTGATAGCGCACAGCTAAAGAGATAGAAACATCATAATCATGATATTTTATCGTTCTCTTCCTCTTCCCTCTTCTACTTCATCGTTTTCACACTCTCATTCTCCTCTCAGCTCCCAACCCCCATTTCCCATTTCCCATTTCTCTTTTTACTCGTCCACCAAAATCCCTTTCCAAATGAACTCATAAACACTTGAAATGTTGATTTTTTTTATTCTCACCTAAAAACGTTCCATCAGGCAGAGTTGTGTGGGTGATTGTCAATGTATCCCAAGGTCGTTCTAAGTGAAGAAAGTCGAAATTCACTATCACCTGAAAGATGAAAGATGTTGTTCCCGGTGATAATAACGATGGTGACGCTGATCGCAATCTTACTGACGACCACACACACACACACCCACACACAAACACATACACACACACACACACACACACACACATGCACACACCCAATTTTACCTAATGAAACCGAGTATACCAAAATCTGTGAATAAACTAGGCGTTACACAAAATATTGACACTTTTGAAAAATAATTAGAAATAAGATCAAACTCTCATTAAGCTGGAAATGACATATCATAAAGTCAAATGAAGTCATTTTTCTTTACAAAAATGATTTCGTGAAATTTGAGTAAGTGGTCTTTTTTTAAAAATCCATGGAATATTCAATGAAATTTGCACTTTTCGACAAACTCGGAGCTACACAATTGTGAGTATCACTTAATGAATTCAGAACACGACAATGGCCAGTTTGTATCACACCTGTCACTAATGTCATTAATACTGCATGATGCTTCTGGCAGAAAAGGAATTGTGGGTTGACATCGGCCGTATTTGTGTTCTGAATTAATCATCTGATACACACAAATGTGTAGATGTACATTAATTTTGTCTAAAAGTTAATATCTCATTTTTTTCACGACAACAGCAATGCCTGAAATGTGAGAAACATCTGCCTCTCAAAGACTTTATATCCCGTGACTTCACTATGTTTAAATTCCAGCTTGACTTGAGTTGTAACTTACTTTTGATGATTTTTCAAAAGTGTCAAAAAGTGTTTTTAACACTTAGTGTTATGCTCTTAGCACCCTCTCCCTCTCTCCCTTCTCTTCCTTGTAACACTCCCTCTCTGTCCCTCTCTCTTTTATTCACGAAAAAATAGATTGTAAACGAAAAAAAAATAAATCCTGCTTACTATCGGTGTTCTGGCTTTTACATGAATACTGATCCAGATATCTTTACTTAACAACAAATACTTGAAAGTTTGAGGAAAAGATGTCCCCAGTTATTGTTGAACCAGGGATATGCTTACAGGTGTTCCTGAGTTCAAATAATCTTTAAAGTGTTTTGATTTATTTTGGACTTGTTTTGTCATCTATGTCATCTATGTTCTATGTCATCTGCTATATCAAACAATTAAAGTGGAACGGTACAGGTACATGCATGTCAAATTGAGAGCTTTTATGGAAGGAAACCACCTCAAAAGCAAAAGAGGTTGTTTGTTGTAATGATCATAATAAGCAAGAGAAGTACAAGACAGGTTGTTACAGAAATAACATATCATACATAAACCCACCACTACATACAAGCATAACCTCGACTGAAGATGGTAAAAAGGGTATAAATTGGTCCCAATAGAAAAACAAATAATTTAGTCAGGCGCTTCAAGCAAGTTAAGTGCTCTGCTAAAATGGAACAGTTGCTCACCAATGGGTTTATTGTCCTTCTCCATACTATATCCGTCATATGAAAAGTTTGCTAAAAATCCATGTCGATCTGTCCCTTTGTCCTATAACAAGTGTTTTTATATCCCTCATTAATATATTCCAGCTCGTTGATTGGTTGAAAGGGTGTCACATGACCACAAATAGATGAACTATTTGGAGGAAGAGAGCTCAGAGGGAAGAAAAGTACTATTTCGTGACGTCAGAGGGAAAAAAAAGTACTATTTCGTGACGTCATGTCAAAAATAGTCTCTTTTTTCCCTCTGGACTATCGATATCCAGGCTATTAGTGATCGATACAATTTTCATCGATTCAACCCAGGTAAATGCGCGACACGCAAAATCTGCGCGATACATTTCTTTCCAGCAGCTTTTCAGCGTTGTAGCGGAAAATCATTGGGCGCGCTGCCGGAACTCCAGCGGTGTTGCGGCCGAGGTGCAACTTGAATTTCCGTTGGTTTGCTCAAGCCGCAGGAAATAACAAAACATCTGAATCGGGCTCCTGCGTTCGGGGCTTATTAGAGCATGGGCACTACAAGGTCCATGGTAACGATTCAATTAATTAACAAAGAATATATTAATGAAGGATATAAAACAAATATTTCATGATCTTTATTCGGGAACTTTGTGGAATCTTTTGGTCCCCTCGGTGAAGTGGAGGGCGTGCGGTACCATTTTCCCTCGACCTGCGGTCTCGGGAAAATAGTACCGCACGCCCTCCACTTAACCTCGGTGCAAATAGATTCCACAAGATCCCTCATGGTCATGAAATATTTGTATAATATCTCCCCGTCTGTATTTTTATCTACCCGCTATCTCCCTTTCCTTACTTTCATCTCCTTTATGCCTCCTTTCTATCTCTCTCTCTCCCTCCCCCCCCTCTCTCTCTCTCTCTCTCTCTCTCTCTTTCTCCCTCTCTTCCTATATATCTCTCGCTCTCTCACTCTCTCCCTCCCCCTTGTAATTAAGATAATTGAAACATTTATGAAGCCCTCTTAATGTGCAGGGTGTCCTTTCAAAAGTCTTTTAAAAGTTAGCCTTATAAATGTAACTATTGTTTGATTAAATAGGTATTGTGTTTAGAGGTCTTTCTTATTTTCTGCTTTTATCTCTTTCTTTATTCTATATCAATTCATTCCACACTCAAATGTAGTTACCTATGTTACATGTGTTACAAAATTATCATCTGATCTCTAAATAAGATTTTTAATAAAAAATACACATTTCCCACACCCAAACCTACATTGGAGACAGACGGTTTCGAACCCGTGCGATGCACGAGTGCGAGGCACTCCCCGCGCATTAAATAATAGCACTAGGCCAAAATAACCATGATAACGTCGGTGCTGAATTTGGGGAATATACATGGCATGGTACATGGTGTTTGCATCCCTCAACGTTGGCAGTGTTAGCGCCCCTCAGCTGTGAATGTATCGTTCCCGAAATCGTTCATACACGATGAACAATTTGTTCTTTTGTTACTCGGACGAAATTTAAAAGGGACCCTTTAGTCTGCATCACAAAAGACCATGTCCTTAGTGACAGTAATGCACACGGACCAATGGTAATGCACACGGTCATGCCCATATTTATTTAGAATCACATGTAGTTTCTCTGACAATGCTCGGACAAACCTTGGAGTTTATACCATAAGTAACGCATTGTTTGAAAGACGTGCATACGTAACGAAATTAGTTGATTGATGAAACAAGAGATGGCTGTTTGAATAGAACAAGTAGAAGTAAAATATAGTACGATATATTCAAACATCTGTATGGATACTAAAGCGTGTTAATGAATGTCAAAAGCATTCCGCAATCATGACATGGCTTTGATGTCCAGTGCTGAGAACCGACATTTAGCGGATGTCAACTTGGAAAGAAATATATTTGATCGCCCATTTTGTCTCTCGCAGATGTGTTTCTTATCACATTATTCTGTATCCAGCTTCCTTTTAAATGAATGAGGAATGATGAATAAACGGTGATAAAATGTATTTTTCTTACTAACAAAATTGACTTATTCTGCACTTTCCAGTTTGTCCGGAATTGTGGGATTCAATCATTTTCGACATATTGTCTTACGCGGTGTACTGCCACTGCCTATCACTTACCACACCTCTTTCTTTTCTTTTTTTCTTCTCTTCTCCTCTCTCCTATCCACATGCCCCCTTCCTCCACCCCTCCAACCCCTTGGTTCTCCCACCCTAACTCAATAACTCAATTGTTATTTCGCCATCCTTCACACTCATCCACCCCTCCCCTTCATCCTCCGCCCCGTTCATCCATTTGTATACCCCCCCCCCCACCCCACTACCTCCTCGACCCCGTTTCATCCACCCGCCCCCATTTCATCTTCCTCGTCCACATTCTATCCTTCCCCCTCGTCCTCCTACCAATCTTCCTCCTTCCCACAATTCGTCCTCCTCCCCACATTTCGCCCTCCTTCTCATATTTCGCCCTCCCTCCATATTTCGTCCTCCTCCCCATATTTCGCCCTCCTTCCCATATTCCGTCCTCCTTCCCACATTTCGCCCTCCTTCCATATTTCGTCCTCCTGCCCACATTTCGTCCTCCTTCCCACATTTCGTCCTCCTCCCCACATTTCGTCCTCCTCCCCACATTTCGCCCTCCTTCCCACATATCGTCCTCCTCCCAACAATTCGTCCTCCTCCCAACAATTCGTCCTCCTCCCCACATGTCGCCCTCCTCCCCACATTTCGCCCTCCTTCTCACATTTCGCCCTCCTTCCCACATTTCGTCCTCCTGTCCATATTTCATCCTCCTGCCCACATTTCACCCTCCTTCCCATATTTCGTCTTCCTCCCCACAATTCGTCCTCCTTCCCACATGTCTCCCCCCCCCCCCCTCACACGTCCCCTCCATCACTCGATCCTTCACCGTAGCCTGTGGCGCCGACTCGTTCCATTGCGGTGTTAGCGGTATCTGTCTGCAGGCGCGTCTGCAGTGCGATGGATTCCCCGACTGTCCGGACGGGGAAGACGAGGAATCATGTGGTAAGTGTGACAGCTGTATGTACTATTTAAAAAAGACCTAAAAATCTCCTTTATTCCACCTACGAAACTGTTCCATTGTTCCGTTTATTTTACATTCGAAATAAATTCAATTCAATTCAATCATGGCTTTACTCCTTACCTCCTCCACAGAAACTCTCCAGTGCCCTGAAGGTTGTTCTTGCGGGGACTCTCCCCCCGTGGACGACGAAGATTCCCCCACTGCGCCCCGCCACGCCCTGGCATCCCTGATATTCTGGGTGAATTGCTCTCTCGGCTGGAGCGAAGACTACGGCAGGGTTACGGCACCCAAGGCTACCATGATGTACAGAATAAGTTTTGAGCGATGATCCATTTTCCAAACAAATCTCGTTGAACAGTATTTCATGTTCAACACGTGGATCTAATGTTCCTGGGAACATTACTTTTAAGATATTTTTCTTTCAGATAAGTAACATAAAAAGTGCCCAGCCGCGTCCATAAAACTAGTATTTTCATCTAGGAAAGGATCAAATTTCGTGTTCGCTTGTCCTCATTAGCTACTCAACAAGCACGTATCCGTTAATCAGCGAAAGCCGCAATGTATATGCATGTTTAGGAATATCCATGACCTATTGCAAAATCCAGTCGGACACAATCGCGTATGCATTGTTGAGAGCAGCTGCCATTCATGAATATTTAGTAGCAGAACCAAACCTCGTTCAAAGCGATGGATATCCATTTCTTGGTCGGACCTTGGTCGGACCAGGAAGGTGTTAGAACTGGAGTCAGCACGAAGAATAATTTATTCCTACACCAGTCGGATTCTTCATCCAGTTAATGGGGGGGGGGGGGGGGGGGTGCAAAGCCCTCGTGAAAAGCAGTGTTCGCACTAATGAGACTGCCATGGGTTAATCATGTTAATAAGAACATCTTACGAATACGGGCTATGTCATGTTGCACATAAGTTTTTAATTATTGTAACTCACCATCAATGGTAACTACTATGGCAACAGCCAATGAGATCTCATAATTACCATTGATCGTAAGTTACAATAATTGGAAACGTATATACAACATGGCCATGGTTATGTACTTTAATACACTTTTATGACATGTTTCTTTCAGCAAAACATCATGAAAAATAATAAAATAATGAATGGTTTGGTACCTGAGTATCTAAACAACGTAGTTACTTTTTCGTGAAATTAACTTTCAAACGAGATATGCTATTTCTTGCCCTCTCAAAATTAACAGACCACATGCAGAACACTACAAGAAATCCCTTCATTACGTGGGTTCGAATTTATGGAATGATTTGCCGCCACACATACGCGCGATGACTTTCCTCTTTTTATTCAAAAAGCAGTGCAAACTTTTGTCTTTTGATTACTCTTAATGCAACATATCTATATATCCAATATACTACAATTACAGAATTCTGTTTATATAGACATCATCGATATGAGATATTGATTTTGCTCCTTTTTCATACAGTCTGATTTTACTATTTTGTTATTGTATTTATCTTGTTT
Source organism: Arbacia lixula (assembly GCA_963669155.1). Classification (NCBI taxonomy): domain Eukaryota; kingdom Metazoa; phylum Echinodermata; class Echinoidea; order Arbacioida; family Arbaciidae; genus Arbacia; species Arbacia lixula. Next base: position 4,238,494 of record OZ022594.1, on the reverse strand, counting down.
ATAATTATGTACCATGACTTTTTGCTATTGTATTTATCTTGTTTCTATATATTTGTATTTGATTTGTTTAATGTAATGTTTAATGTAATGTGATTTTTATTGTACAGGGCCCCTTGGTAGAGCAGTTTTTTAACTGAAAGGGCTAGCCTGTTTCAATAAAACTGAATAAAAAGATAAATAAAAAAAAAAATAAAATAGATTCAAAGCACGGTTGCGTTCAAGCGACCTTTTTCGAGCGTGATTCTGCAGAAACGCAAACGCCTCTTTTTCCGCGTTTCATATTTGCGTTTTGAATGACGTTTATGTTCAATTTCGTCTGAACGAAATCGTGATTCTGCAGAAACGCGTTTTGAATCATGATTAGAATCATGATTCTAGGGCAAAAAAGTGTCGCATGAACGCAACCTTGGAGGATTCGCGTTGGCATGACAACGGCAACGTGATTACGAACAATTTAAAAGGACGTTCCCCCTTTTCGATTTGAATTACATCGTATATTTCATGTGGGAATAAAGACCAACAAAATTACCTACACGCAGGCAACAAGTGTTTTCCCTTTTCATTTACAATCACCCTTTATTCAACAACTGATGATAACGTAAGCGCTTTACTACACGACTAGAAGAAATTGCCCACACGCGGAGATCGCGCGTGAATGGTTGCGACGATGGTTAACCCATACCAGATGAACTACTAACTGCCGTGCGTGGAATTTGAGTGCGTTACGAGTACTGGCTTTCCAAAGCTGTAACTATGGTGTTGCCGTCCAATTTGTAGAAGGTTCAGGATCCAGCAAAGTCTGAGAGCTTACATATATATCGGTTGCGAAGTCCGTACGATTTCTGAAATCTCACGTCACTTTGAAGACAACTAGCACAAATGTTTTATTTTTGAGCCCAAACAATATTGGAATACAAATCTCCGCTGGAGTATTGGCTTTTTAGAGCCGTAACTGTCGTTGCCGTACAATCCATAGAAGGGTCAGGATCCAAGCAAGGTCTGAGAGCTTACATGTACATATTTAAAAAAAAAAAAATTGAGGCCTGTTTTTGAAAGCATAAAAACTCCTTTGCGGATTTCGAAAAAAATTAATTAAGAAACATATAATCTCAATCTCTTTCTAAAAAAATGCTGATCAGTATGCTTATAGAAGACACCAGCAAAAGATCTCGCGAGCATGTCGAATTCCTTCATAATCTAGGTGCAGCAAAATCTGCGCGTGAGATTTCGCGAGACGAAAAATAAAACGCTTACGATTTCTATAGAACGAGCGAGCGCTGCCGAATGATTGGTTCTGAAACTCAAGTTTGAGGGGTGATATATCGCTTGTTGATTGATTATCGTACGTGACTGGGGTATCGTAAAAAAAAAAATGGATTATTCATTTTCATACTACATGGGGCCCAGTGCATCCCTGAAAACATTGAACACTCTAATTTCATTATAAAGAGCTCAGATACAACCAAATTTTCTTATGAGACAATTCGTCCGGTCTCAATTTGCGCCAACCTACGTGTTCACTGTTCATCATAACCAGATTTTGCTAAAGCGAGGTCATTATCAAACACTCGAAACTTGAGTGGATTTCGTGATGCACAGTACTGTACATGTTAATCATGGTAAGTCATCATCATCATCATCATCATCATCATCGTCATCATCATCATCATCAGGCATTGTTCAACCATTGTTGGATGACGCCCTCCTCAATCAGTTTCCATTCACTTATATTTGCTGCTATTCTGTTCCATATTGCTGCGTTTGTGTATGTTGATATTTCGTCTCTCTACCTCCTCTTTTGTCGGCCCCTTCTTCGCTTGCCTGTTCTTGGTTGCCATTCTGTGAGTTTCTTGGTCCATCTGTTGTCTTGTGTTCTATATAAGTGTCCAGCCCATCTCCATTTATTCTCTTTAATTGTTACTATGATATATTTGACCTTCATTTTCTCTCGTATGTCAATGTGCTTCACTTTGTCAAGTAATATTATCTTGAACATTCTTCTTTCCATAGCTCTTTGTGTTGTTTTCAATTTATGTACCATTCTTTAGTTGTAGACCAGGTTTCTGCTCCATATGTCAATCTTGTTGAAATGCACTGGTCAAATATCCTTCTCCAGTGCATTTTAACAACATTGACATATGGACCAGAAATCTGGTCTACACCTAAAGACCATGGTAATTGCATTACAGTAAAAACAACAAAGAAAGCAACAACTGAAAAGTATGCCGTGTACACGGTAGATGAAACATATCACAATAGTACATACCTGCCGTGCCGTAATATACTGCATTATAAGCATACACCTTATCCATATCCATACCATTGTGGTAGGATTATAAGAAAATTACAGAACCACATGCTGTAAACAAAAATGACTGTTCCACATACAAAAGACGCACCTACATCATGTACATGTGGAAAATGTCATAAGATATGTTGATCTTCCATTCTGTCTAAATAACCATAAGTAATGGTATATATACTTTCTTGAACTGGATCCCGTTCAATTTTAGCACATTTATCATGTTTATCACGAAATATACCTAACACAAAATGGTAACATGAGTAGTATTTCATAGGCTTGAAACATGCAAATCCTTTCCAAATCTATATGATACTCGATGTTTTACGTCACAGTTCAAAGTAGTAATGCTACCTGTTCGTGGTCATCGATCTCAACGAACCATTCCTCAACGGAATCGGCCGGGTAGGTCGACGGAAAACCCGGGGAGGGGATGGTCGTGACATACTCTCCGTCCCGCCACAAATGTTGATCGCAGAAACCTGAAGTTTCGAGAAACGGAAAAACAAACAATCGTGTATCATCTAAGATATTTAACAAATAAAATCTAAGTCTAAGTTTATATATATATACACACTCTTACAAGAAGTGGGTCCCGTTTGAAGACTTCAAAATACATGTATTATTTGAACCATTGGATGAGTCTTACGTATGACATACACGTCCCTATGCACACGCCAAGCTTTTGAAATATGAAAGTAAACAAAGACATACACATTGCTACACCAATAACGCATACAACTTTGAAGTTTGCATTTCAGCTCAGGTTTCTTCATAGGTACAAGCTAGAGATTGAATACTCGATGATTTTCTTACATTTTTTCTACATAATCCTCGATGAGCGAATCTTATAGAAATAAAGAGGGAAAAGTAGGTTTGAAAGTTTTTTTTCTGGATTTGTTTTCATATGTTACATGTAATGCTTCTATTACCACAGGGTCTAAACTAACATTATCTGAGACGACCCAACAACAAATCTATATGAAACATCAATGTCAATATAAGCCCACTAAAAAGTATCCTTATTCGAATTTATAAAAACGTTCTTACGATACACATCATTTTCTCTTGTTATACTTACACAATCATATCATTTAAGGCCTGTAAAACGAGTATATCAAATTTAAATGATGGACTCTTACTCCGTACATCATGCACAGTTCTTCCCTTCTATAATTTGATTGTATTTGGAAACAAATGAGTCAAAAACCGATAATTTCAAATGTCATCATTTATTTATATTCTTTATACTGACTCGGTGATATACAACATCTCTAACACATGGGAATTACCTTATTATAACTGCCCTTTTTAAAACGCATTTATATTTTCTCGGTTTATCTTTAAAACAGACGCAGAATGTGATGCACATCCATTTTATATATTTATACTTTTTGCTTGTCATTTTGATCTATCCTTCATGCTTTAAAGTAGAATTTGATTTAAGGGTACAATCATTAATTGTATAATCAATTTCAAAGTACGTTCTTATGATAAAAACAAAACCCGTTGCTTCCAAGCTCTTCACACGTACATCATGGCACAAATAAAAATATCTCTAAACTAGAATTCAAGAATAACAAGAATTATATCGATCCCTAAGAGGAAACTCTTTATAAAGCGCGACGAATATGAAGGAAATTAGGAGCATAAGCAGATTTAAACCTCTTCCAGAGTAATCAAGAGTTCGAATTCAATTATTAAATCATTTCATGAAGTTTGCAGATGTTTGTAAAAGGGACGGGCCACCCTTAACTCAATAGTTAATGTTGGCAATATATACAAAAACACACAAATATATGCTTACTACATGTTTCATAAGCAATTTATAGCAAGCACATGTATGCCAAATTCATCGAAATTGTTGTATGTAAATTGATTTCTTTTCACAAAATAGTATGATTACAAAGATCTTACCCCTTTGCCATTGGTGCAATTCTGCGCACCAGTCCCCTTCACATGCTAGAGAATAAAAAAATGTCTTCCATACACGTGGATAACGACGTTACTGAGATAAATACTTTAGAACAGTTTTGTTGTACAGGTGGCTTGCTGATGTCTAATCCAATTTGTATATAAAAAAATGAAAAGTAGTATGAAGTCACATTTTTTTTTTTTTTACTAAACAATGCATATTTCTGTCTCCATCTGTTTTTGTGTGTGTGTCCATTGCGTTTCTGAAAGTATGTTGATCGTCCTTTTTTAGGATTTCGTGTCAATAGTTTGAGGTTGTAGTGTTCATATTTGGTATTTCTAATATTTATGGAGCTACTCATTTTATACTGAATTGGTTATTTCTTGGATCGCACAAACTTTACGAAAGACAGTGTTTATTTGCAATAAAAGGTTAAAGAAAGTATGAAAAAATAAAGGTCCCGTTTTTCCTTCACCGCAGCCAGAAATATAGACTTATCATGAAAATCAATGTACAGAAAATGAATTTCTTCATTTACATATCCGTTGTTTAGTTTGCAAAAAATAATTGTATTCATCGAAATGTGAGCTTGATATTTCTTTCTTTATTTATTTATTTCACGTTTTATTTAGACAGGGTAGTCTTTTTTTTTTTCTCGAGGACTGCTTTCCAGAGGAGCCCTGTGATATGCTTTGATATGCTTTTAAAAGTATAGAATATGCCATGTCAATTTCAAATTCCTAATCTTAAGTACAAAAGTATAATAAGCACGCAGTTAGTTTGTTATAACGTAATGGCAGCTGCCTCCCCGAACAATTCAAATGAAAACTAGAGGGACAACTGCAATGAAATATGTACATCTTAACAGATGACAAGATATATAATACTCTCTTTGGAATAAACAATTCTGATTACATTCGAATAGGTAAAAAAGGCAAAGCATTTCAATACTTACCAACATTAAAGAATATTGTGATGAAAGAAACAATTGTCCAACACACTGACAACCGCAGTTTATTGATCATCACGATATCGCAGCGGTCTTAGATTAGAAACGTATCGGTATCGTTCACCGTGACCATAGACGACAGGACGGTGTAGCGACAGTGATGATAGTGACGATTCTTTTTCAGTTCAGTTGAGTTTTGTCAGATGCACAAAAGTATTTAGATGCTCTGATGGCGACTTGGTGAGCGGAAACGGATGAAAAAGCTATTTGCTTGCTTACAGTAGATCTGGTTTTATATCATCATGCTGTTGCTATGGTTGATGCATAATCACGTGACTCATCTAAGTATATCCATTTATCAGGGAGGGTCTAAAGGATTTTCTTGTTTAATACGTACATGACGTACGGTGGTAATTTCTCGTATTGTGGAAGGGACTTAAAACCATTTTTCGATGAGATTTACAATGATGCGCTTGAAGGTCAGGAACAATCAGTACTGGAATAATTAATAGCCTCAGTCTCAGGAATGCAATCTTCTTGAACAAGAAAGTGAGCGTTGTTAAATAGCGTTGATGTATTCGTTTACACTCAGCAGAAGATGTTACATTAGCACGCCTTTGTTATGTAAATTTTGCCGCCAGTAATGCGTTCAAGAACCCCATTTTTCATCAGCATAACAATGCAGATGTTGTACAACTACTTTCTGACGCACACGTGGACAAAAGTGAATGATAAAACCATTGACGCACATTCTGGAGCTAACATTAATAAGTTATCCTGCAGCTAGCGTCCGGTCTGTATTGCAAATAAGGCTTTTGCAGCTTCCACAATCCATGATCTCACAGGGAGCCTGAGAACTGTGGAAATTATATTTCACACAAATGAATGAAATATTAGCAGGAACTTCTTGCGCCTCGAGACTTCACGCCTTTGCGTCTGGCTTAAATGCATATCCAACTTTAAAATAATCATATATTCAATTGAAGATGGAGCCTTCCGTATTGCGGTTAAGCAATATTACATGAGCATTTTATTTTTGGAGGGGTTTCTAAATTTCTAAATAGAACTTACAGTTTTATGCTGGAGGTCATTTTTCGGCAAAAATACTTTTAATGCATAATGACTTTAGTAACTTCCTGTCGTAATTAGTCTACCCTCCCCCGTTCCCGGCTACTCTCTCCATCCTCTCTTAATCTCTCTTCCTTTCAACTTACATCTATATTTATCTTCTCCTTCTGCTCCCTCCATATCTCTCACTCTCTCGCTGCCCCCCCCCCCCCCCCCCCCCCATCTCTGTGCCTTTCTCTGGCTATCTCTCTCACACCCATCCCCCCGGTTCTCTCTTTTCCCACTCTTTACACCTCCTAATCCGATTGTGTATAAAATGTTGTAGCATCATTAGGTCTCACATTCGCGTTACGTATGATATGGAATATGATTTATTACAAATTTCAAATCGTTGTTTGCAGAGCCCCATTCCATGTAAGTCACCTAGCATAGCCCTTGCCATATCAAATCCATACCGCATGGGCTAGAAGGAACATTCGTCCCATGATGCACCACGCAGACATCCTGATTTGTTCTCAGTCATACTCACTTCCGGTCTATGTGCATTAGACCGTACCGGCCGGAAGAGTACAATTCACTACAGGTCGCCGCACGAGCCCAATCATTCTAAGAAAAAACAAAATGTGACACGTACCGAGCGAATCCATAACCCATAGTTAATTTTTGTGAAGGTGACAGAAATGTATGAATGTGGTTCAATATCTTTCATCGATCCCGGGGAGACTAACCATGGAATTTCCATTTGCTCAAATGGGAAGAAAATACGATTTTCGTGTAGGACTTTATGATTTGGTTAGTAAGCTACTTGGGGCGGAGACCAGCTTCCCTCTAGCTATTCAGTGAGAAACATGGCCATGATTCTGTCGAGTGTGAAGGGCCCCCGGGGAAGGGCCCCGACCTTGGCTTTGGTCCACCGGCGCGGCCCGCGCAGGACATGAATTGGAGCGAATTATGAATTGATGTAGTTTTTCTTGGCGTGTTGTAGTTGTTGTTTTGTACCATACAACATAATTGATTTGGATACCACTATGGCCCCATCAGTACCATCGTTGTAGACGTTGGGCCTACCATTGTGCAAACATGATTGTACTAGTCACTACCAGTACCATCGTACCACATTACCGTGGTATTACCATGAGAAAAAAAACAACAACAACACAATTACCAGTTGATTTACCATTAAATTACCGTGGTACATTTATTTTTTGTTATGAGGGAATTTTAAAGCCTGCGCTCGTCTTCATCCTCAAAGACGAAGTCCTCATTTTTCATTTCATGACTGTTGTTGACCACAATTGCTAGGGTCCCTAACACAAAATCGTGTGTGTATTATGTGTGTGTACACAAGTAGATATCGGCGATAACAATCAAAAGCGCGGGAGCTTCGAAACAGACAGTTGCACCAGAATTGCAAGAGATTTCAGGAGGCCGAGCTTACGGGACAAGAGGGTATGATTCTTTCGTTTTATGGACAAAGTTTCTTGTATAAATGCCACTGTATATATTACGCAATTAATTTGTCGGTAAGTAGTTTGAAGAGTGTAATTTTCCAATACAAGGGAGATGCGTAAACCCGCTTCCGGCTTACGTCACGAGAAATTAACGGTCCCATGTATTGAATTTACTGGTTGTTGTTGGTTTGTGAAGTTGAGTGGTTAAATTATAAAATAGATAAGTGGGCCCGCGCGCGCGCGAGTGCCCGGATTTCAATGGGCCTAAGTTAGTATCTGCCGTATATGGGCCCATCGTAATAGAAAAAAGACGCCATGCCCTGGGTCAACTTTGTCTTTAGCGCTCGTGATCAGAGCCACCATTTTTGTACCAGTCCAAACAGGCAGCCAAGCCCAAGACATGCAAGTACTAAGTAGTGGCTAGTATTTTGTAGTAGTATAGCGAGTGGTCCACAAACCGGCCCCTACCCTTGAAACCGGCCCCCGCGTGTTTCTGCTCAGTGCGGGTTATCGAAGGCTGGATGCATGATTTATTATCTATTTATGCATTAGTACACAAAATGCAAGATTTTCGGAAGCAAAATTAGACAAAATGTGCACTTATTTGGCAATTGCACATTTTCGTTCGAAACATCTCTGTTTTTCAACTTGCGTTCAAACTTGGAAGGAAAATATTCAAAAGAAAACAAGGGGGCTGGTTTGAGGCACCCGCATCATGCTAGTCAACTAACTTGTCTCGACTAGTGTGTAGAGCTATAGACAGGAATAACCGTCTCAAATACAAGGTTCCCAAGCTTGAGTAGAAAGTTACCCGATTAGTGCAAAGTCTATGGGAAAATGGATTTTGAGATAAATATCATAGCTACTTCGTCTAAACAAGTAAAATTTTAACATCTTTCAAGCTATGATGCAACAAATCTACTTCAATCAAAATTAAATCTATGTTATAAATTTATAAATTCTAGGACTAAAATCCCCCCGAAAATATCAAAAGGTGAAAATTAAAGACTTACTTTCCGCCGATCACATTCTTAATCTACTCGAGTCTGATATAAATTTGACCAATCACAGATTGTTCGACGGGTTGTTGCCTATGAATATTTAAATCGTCAATCGGTTCGACGAAAAAAAAATAGCACACGGCAAACGAGCAGGAAAAAAATGTGAGCATGCGTGAAATCACTTATTCATATATTAGCGTTTTTATATTCAAAATGGCGACCCGCATTGATCGCCATACAGTGTACAGGTGTAATGTTCAGTCTCTAGATAGGGCGTTCAGAGGAGCCAGAATGATGCAATCTCAGCGGATCCAACGTCCTACAGAGACTGATTTTTCGGTCTAGTGTAGAGCCTATCGCAGGCTCTTTGAAGCAACAGAGTCAAGATTGGATGTGTTTGTAACAAAACTATCAGATCAAACTAGTACTACACAGATTTACGGAAGTTATATACTTGAATTTAACCGGGGTTTGTTAACGATGGTTAATGTTTTTTTTCTTTATTGTTTATGAACTAAATGTGGTTCAGAATTGACGTTGTCAACGGCAGTACTAGTAAGAATGCCCCGCATGAGACGGTTATGCGGTACAGGAATAACCATCTCATTCAGGGCAGTCTTTAATCAAAATTTCTTGTTTGGGCATACCCCTGAATCTCAGAGGAGCCAGATGCAATCTCAGCGGATCCAACGTCCTGTACACTGTTAGAGACTGATTCTTTGAACTAGAGTCTCTAGATGGCAGCTGCGATGATGAAGATTAAAGTTCATGCGCATGCGTCAGTTCTGATATTCAAATTATATTATTTGTGTATTATAAACAGCCAAACTGGCAGCTTTGATGGACTTAATTGTTTGTTAGAAAGAAATGTGAAGAGGAATTTTTGAACACTTTCATAGTGCGTGTTTACATTCAATAGAGTTAGTAATTTATATGTGATAAATGTACTTAAAATTAGGAATTCATTCATGTGCATGATTCGATTACAAAACTTCAGTCAGAGTAGCCACGACAAGTAGCCTCTTGTCTTCGCTTACCTTGGCTGTTCTTGCATCTTGATGGCGTTAGTTTTAGTAGGTCCTTCTATTAAAAACTAAAGCCATGGGACTGGATAATCGTTTAGATCTAGTCTACTTCAAAAAGTAGACTAGATCTAAACGATTATCCGGTCCTACTAAAACTAAAGCCATCAAGACTCAAGAGCAGCTAAGGCAAGCCAAGAAGCTGCTCGTGGCCACTCTGAAGCTTTAGCATATTGGCTCCAGTCTAGACCCTACCCTCTTTTAAGCTAAGTAATGTTTCAGCTTCTTTTATTTTTTGCGAAACAATTTCATTTTCTTGTGATACATGCTTTATGGAAACTTTTCTTCTCAAGGGTTCCTTTTAATATTTTTTGTAGCATGTACTGATCATTATAATTAAAGTTGTTCAGTAATTTGTACATCCAAAATGAAGATTTAAAGTAGCTACTGTACTGGTTAGAATTTAAAGGTCTCGGGTTTAAATTACTCTTTCTCTCTCTAAAGAAATCTTTGTATCACAGTACGACTGCTTTTTATGATTCACTTGCCACTCTCAGACTGAATATTGCTTTCATCGTATTGGGTAAGTCACTCAGCATTGATTCATGTTTTTTTGTTTTGTTTGAAGGATGAAGCTTTCTACGTGAGAAAATCATACCCGCGTAACCATGGCTATGGAAGACACACCTACTGCTAGTGCCAGTACGGCCAGACCGCAGAGTATTCGGGGTCTCTTGCAGCAGCTTCACGAGAACCAGGCTTCTGGTGTTCGTTGTAAGTCACAGCTTACAGCTGCGTTAACACGGATGCATTAAGCTGGAGTTGAGAACGCTTTAATTGCGCTGTTCACACAATTTCTCTTTACTGATGTGCTGAACCATAGAGACCATAGTAATGAAAAGGCGTGTTGTGATATCCTGTGTTTGCGTGTCAGTCATGAATTTGTGTACAAGGGGGGGGGGGGGTCAAAATGCCCCCCCCCCCCCCCCCCCCGTTCCCCAGTCAGAATAGGGTTTAAAGGCAGGGTTTCCCATTTGCAAAAGTCATGAAGACAGGGTGTCTTATTTGCAAAAGTATTCTGTAGGCATTAAATACAAAGTGCTGTTTGAGAACAACATCATCAGTAGCTATTACAGTGTTAAATACTGCAATATTGGAATACTAAATATTGGAATATGCAACAGTAGTGAAATAAACAAGGTAACTGTATGTGTACACATACCTAACTGATTATTCCTCATGTTTGAGTTTTGCAAATTTATCATTTCTTTCTTGTTGGTTTTATTTTCTCATTTAGTGGTGGAGGCTCTGGAGAAAGAGGTGCTAGATCTGAAAAGGATGAATAAAACGCTAAAAACAATAGCAAATGAGTGAGTATCTGATTTCTGTTTTAGTTTTAAAGGTACTGGTATGGAGCATCAATTAGAGATTGCGACTACGGGGCACTAAATCAATAGACCGTTTTCGTAATGTATGCACAAGACCTTTAATTTTGCACACGGCTGAAACCTCGGACAAACAAACGCTGCCCGTCGTCTGCACCGTACCGTACCGCACGCATACGAAGTACACAATGCGGCGCTAGTTCATAAGTGTATCCATACTTTGGCACTTATTTTATAAATTTGAACCCTAAACCTAACCCCGACCCTAACCCGTACCCTAAACCTAACTCTGACCCAGCTCTAGCCCTAGACAACTTCTTTGCCGTTGAATTCGTCCAAAAAAGTGATTTCTACGTCTCCATTAGCGCCCGTTTCGGCCCTTGCCCCGATACTGCTGCGGCGAGCTATAGCCGTGCAGCCGCGTACGCTGCCGTGACTTATGAACTATCGCCCACAATGCATGGGTCGCAAGTACATGCACTCGATTCACTTTTTTCTTTGAACTAATTAAGACCTCGTTAATGACAATACATGTATCAGATTTACACAGCTGGCATATAACAACTAGTAAGATTGTCAGGAGTTCAGTTTCTCAGGGGAAAGTTATTTTTTTTTACAGAAAGTTAGGCAATAATCGGCGATAATCTCGGTGAACCACTGCTGCCACATATGGGGCTCTCGGTATTTGCAGCATGCACGGCCTAAAATGTACAAGGTGAAGATTTCTTCCATTCCCGAAACAAACAAACAAAAACTCGGAAAGTGCGAACTCTGGATCAAGGCATGTGGAAGAAAGGACTTGACAATAGACACAATCAGGAAAGACAGCTACATTTGCTCCAAGTATTTTTTTATAGGAATGGCCGGCCGCGACAATATAACAAATAACCCGATCTGCTGCCGCACCGACCGCAGTTTGGCAGCGCGAAACAAGTAAGACAGCGAAAGCCGTGCGGCCAGCTCCCCGTGAGAGAGCTAGTAGCCATCGACCCGCAGCCCAAACGACAGAAAGCCGCCGAACAATCTAACAGTTTGATGAACACACAGTGACATACCTCATCGTGTAACTGCAACTTAATACAGTATACCTTATTATGGGTGAACGGTGTAAGTTGTATGTAAGTATGTGAAACTATTCCTTCCAATACGTTTGCATTCATTTTTTTTAGAGAATTGTATTTGCATTTTCACGTAGCGTAAGCTCTACGCTGTGTGGGACGGCCGGACCGGCGAGGTCCGTGTCCGAGGCAAGTGTGTTCACGCTGCACTACTGCTTTTGCTAGCTGAAAAAGCCGACCCTTCGAATACCCGGTGGTAGAAACACCCTTATCCTTCAAAAAAAATCCTGGAGCTGCTTGACAGAGTTCATGTCGATGTCGACGATATCACAGAATTCCCTCTCATAAAAAAACGCTCCTTCAGGTAAAATACGACTGAAAATAAAACGAAAACCTCGGGAGACCCGCTAGATTCGCACGCAACGATATGCGGACAAGGCGGCGAGGAGCGGTAAGCTTGACCGAGGTAGCAACAGTAACTATGAATGACGTCATTTTGCATACATTACGAAAACGGTCTATTAAGTGCCATGATTCTGCTATGCCCATGGGTCTGATATTTGTTAGATTTCAGGAAACCAGAAAGGAATCATCTCGAAATTTAAAAACAATGTGTTGAAATTAAGCGAAATATAGCCTCTGACATAGACAGCATTGACAGTATGTCACCATTATGCTTTGTAATCAGTCCTATACCTTTAAGAAATGTGTTAGATAGTAAGGAACTTTGCTGATTTATGGACAAAACTAGAAGAGAAAATTATACTACCTGGGACATAAACTCTCTCCTTACCATTGGCATGAAGATCTGTAGTTAAGCCAATGGGATATTCCAGGCCTGGGAATGTTAGGGTTAACATACATCTTCTACTGGTCAGATGTTTGGTAAAATGGATTATCCGTGGTATAATTATTTATATTCATCTATCCTGTATGCCTGTTATAACCAAAGTAACTATGAATGTATTCACTTTTCATAGTACCTTTTTTTATGCCTCCGCCACGAAGTGGCCGGAGGCATTATGTTTTCGGGTTGTCCGTCCGTCCGTCCCGAATCCGTTTAGGCAATATCTTGAGAACTGTTAAGCAGATTTGCTTCAAACTTGGTACATGTATGTATTGCATGAAACTAATGAAGTGTGTAAAATTGGGGTCAAATCTGATTGAGGTCAAAGGTCAAAGGTCAATGAACTTTGTAAAAATTGCCCAAAATTGACCTTTTTCACAATAAATCCAAATCCAAGGATGCAATTGTCATTAAACATGGTGCAAAGATGGATCACTACTTGGGAATAGACTGGTGACATTTTTGGTAAAATTCCTGAAAGGTCAGAGGTCAAAGGTCAATGAAATTTGTAAAAAATGAGCTAAAAATTGCCCCCGAAGTGATAATTTTTAAAATATATCCAAATCCAATGGTGCAATACCAACCAAACATGGTGCAAAGATGGATCACTACTTGGGGGTAGACTGATGATATTTTTGGTGAAATTTCTCAAAGGTCAGAGATCAAAGGTCAATGAACTTTTTCAAAATTGGCTAAAAATTGCCCCCAAATAGATATTTTTCACATTGAATCCAATACTAATGATTCAATTCAAACCAAGCATAGTACAGAGATTTATCACATCATGGAGGTAGACTGGTGAAGTTTGGGTAAAATTCCTGAAAGGTCAAAGGTCAATGAACTTCACCCAAAATTGGATAATTTTAAACAAACTTGATACAAGGATGGATTTAGACAGACTGGTTAGATTGGAAGTCAAAGAAGTAAGAGGTCAAAAGTCAATGAGCATTGCCAAACTTGGCTAAACTTGGAAAAACAGAATGTGATATTTTCATTTCACATAGGAGCAGTGGTAGATTGCCCACCAAACATACACATTTTCTGAGAATAGCAAAGAGGCGGAGGCATATTTATCGACTGCGCGGCAGTCGAATTGCTCTAGTTTCTCTTACCTTGTCTAATTTGCATACTTTTGTTTCTTTCTTTTTCCTTTTCCATTATCTTTCATTTGTATCCTACTCTACTCTTGTTTTTGTGTTTCTTCACTCTCCCCCATTTCTCCATCCTTTTTCTCCTCTCTCCCAATTCTTGCCCCCTTTGTGTCCCCCTTCCCCCTTCTTCCTCTCCCCTCTCCCCTACCCTCATTTCCTGCTCTGTCTTTTTCTCTCCAACTCTTCTCTTCCATCTCTCTTTCCCAAACCCTTCTTTTCCATCTCTCTTTCCCCAACCCTTCTTTTCCATCTCTCTCTCCCCCTTTCCCCCCCCCCCCTTTCTCCCCCTCCCCCTATTTCCCTCTCTTTCCTTATCCACCTCTCTTCCTCTCTCCCCTTCCCCCATTTTAATTCTTTCCTCTCCCCCTCTCTTCATTTCTCCCTCTCCCCCTCCCTCTTTCCCATTCTCTCCCCCATTCCTCCTATCTTTCTATTCCTCCTCCCCCTGCCCCTCTCCCTTCCCCTCCCCCTGCCTCTCCCCCTGCCCCTCCCCCTGCCCCTCCCCCTGCCCCTCCCCCTCCCCCTGCCCCTCCCCTTCCCATATCTCCCTGCCTATTCCACTCTTCTCCTTGTATGTGTTATACAGGAATGGACACACTGCCATTGAGATGCAGAAGCACTGCAGCCAGTATAAACGTGAAAACGCAGACCTGCGACATCAGCTTGCTCAGCTACAATCAGTCAAGTATGTGAAAACACATAAATGGATAAAACAATAGACTGTTGATATCGGCACCACTGTAGTGTCCGCATGGATTGATCTTGCGCTGTGGGCACCACTGCGATGTCCACAAGGAAGGATTTTTACATCTTTTTACAGCATTGTGGTGTTGCGCATGGCAACGAGGTGCTGTTTTTGACGCGATATTTGATTAGCCAGGATCTTCGCGCGGATAACGAAATGACAGGCAGAGGGGTCAATATACAGACTTTGCATTCTCCACGGTGCATGTCCGGGTTACCTGTGTGTTACAGTACCCGTATATTGCCTACAGGCTAGCTTGTGGATCTGTAGTTCATTTTACATCATTATACAGAGGGGTATGACCCTGGAGACTAACAATGTGTGCATTGCCTACTGCTTTGCACACCTAAGCTCAAGGTCACCTTCTCCAAATATCATAAACGCAGTATAGCTGAGCTTATGAATGATAATAATGGCTTGGCCAACGAGCATGTAATGATGTAGCACATATTCTGCATTGATACAGTCCTATGGTAAGAGCATCCCATTTGCTGCACGCAGATGCACGTCAGTAGGCGTGCTGCTTGTGGCATGCAGTAACATAGAGGTGTTGTTATGCACGTTGATCAGCATCATTTCGGTCCTATGCACTTAATAACCTTTGGAGAGGGTCAATTGAAAGTTGGGTGTACAAAGCAGACGATAATGCATACTTAAAGTGCAGAATTGGTATTTTTCAGACCTTTTGTCGCCTTTTTATTGCTCATCTTCACGAGCATCACAGCAACTGCACAATTATGTCTGTGCGGTTGAATGTATCCACCTATCTTAGCTGCCAAGCTGTCTGTCATTTCTGATCCCAACAGACGAGGAGAGTCTAGCACTTGAAAATGCAAAGTTAATCAATCTGTTATCCATCATGGTCAAATTTGGGGTTGATATATCCGTTCTGACTCAGGACTGATCTGTTTTATGTGTCTTTGTATAGGCCAGTGGGGGTCAGAAGCGGGTATCCATATGAAAGTTGAAAGCCGATATCCATCATGGTTGAATATTGGGTGGATATCCGTTCTGACTCAGGACTGATCTGTTTTATGTGTCTTTGTATAGGCCAGTGGGGGTCAGAATCGGGTATCCATATGGAAGTTGAAATCCGATATCCATCATGGTTGAATATTGGATGGATATCCGTTCTGACTCAGGACTGCTCTGACTTTATGTGTATCCATATGAAAGTCGAAATCGGATTTCCGTCAAGTTGGATATCTGATGGATATCTGATTAGACTTGGCACTTATGTACTTTCACATGTTGTTTTTGTTTCATAGGTCAGTGGCAGATCAGAATCCACCCTTTCTTGCTGCAGCGCCCTCTGAGCATGGAACAGGAGGTAAATATATGATGAATACTGCCCTCTTTTGACCAAAAGGGAGCAACTCGGCAAGTCATTCTAATTTAGGGTGATGTTTTGATATTGTGCTCAGCATGCCTCATTTGCAGGCACAATCTGGAAAAGAAATGCAGGAAAAAGTTTTTATAGACTAATAGACGGGTGAGTAACTTTATGCAAACAGCTGTGAAGTGATTCAAGTTGCAGTGAAAGAGATGGATCCCCTCCTGCCACCTTAAAGGAAAACACAAAAACATGAGTCACCTCATATTCAAAGGACACATGGCTATACAGTAGTGTAATGCTCAAGTAATCAGTGACTTTCAACCTTCCGGTACTACATTCGCTAATTTCACTAATCCTTGAATTAGTTGAAAAGTATCATTTATCCAATTAGTTGTCTCATGGATATTCTTTGAATAGTGTCACTTTAAGCTTTTGCCTTTAATAACAGTCAACATGAAATATGAAAAACAGATGTCACAGTTCGTGTGACAGTGTTTATGGACTCTAGAAGAAAAGAAGTGTCCATCATTAACAAAAAATACTGGTAATTGTAAGTGCTTTGTTTTTAATGATTGGATGATTTGCTTTCTACGTGTGATTAAACATTGTACCTTTTTTAATTGATTTTACCAGATGCCAGTTTGGATGGAGAGCAAGCTAAACAAAAAAAGAAGTCCAGCAAGCTCTCTACAAACAAGAGCAAGAAGAAGATTCGTTATCAAGATATTTCTCCAAAGGAAGTAGGCTCCTCCTCCGCTACATCTCAATCACCAATCACGGAAGAAGACAGAAAAGACTCTAGCTCATCATCAGACAATGCAGAACGAGGTCAAATGAAACATGACAAGCACGGAGCTGGTGCAATCCGTGCCACACAGGATCATAGGCCTGAAAGATTTAACGAGAGAGAACAAGGCCTGATGAACAAAATGAAGGCCAATACAGTCCATGTTCCAGAAACAGAAGTAATGACCGTGGAGAGTGAAAGTGATGATGAAAGTGAGGAAGAGGAGGGAGAAGAAGGAAGGGTAGGTCAAGATGAGCATCCAGTTTGCAGAAGATCTGAACAGCTTCAGAGGAGTTCAAGACTAAGCAGAAGAAGAGGACTTGCTGGGGCTCACACAGTTGTTCCTGAGACTATGCAGGCAGATTCTGTTGAATACTCGCCAATTCAGACTTTTGATACTACAGAGGACGATGACCTAGGAGCAGATAGCGGACGTCATTATGGAAGGCTGTTACCACTGGAACAGTCAACACCCATGTTACCAGGTGAGCATACGTCAGCTCTCAGGAAGGTTGCTCTGATGAGAAGCACAGCGTCGCCCCACTTGTTACAGGGTAGAGTAGAGAGTCCAAGGGGGATTCCCTCAACAGAATCTCAGCTTTCTGTAGACTTCCACACCACGCAGATGTCTCCAACATTCACCGGGGGAGAGGGGCGGTCAACTCCGGCGGGGAAGGAGTCCACATCCTCTGGCTCAAAGACCTCTATTCCGGACAGAGTGGCTACAGAGGTTAAGCGAATAAAGATTGAAAAACATTCTCAGCAGTGTCCTCCAGATGAGGATCTCGTTGCTTCAAGTGCAGGATATCCTGGATCAAAGGCACCTGCTCCTGTCCAGGTTAACCCAAAGGCTGGAGGACAAGGCAAGACGAGTTCTCCAACTACCCCGCGATATGACGAGAGTGGGCAGTCCGAGGCATCCTTCTTGATCCTTCAGGATCCTCCCCGTCCAAGGATGGTGCCCCCAGCTACTCCTGCACCCAGCAGAGAATCTCTGTCCCCTTCTTGCACCAAAGAAGACACCTCTGGAGGCGATGAGGCGCAGGGACGGAAGAGGAAGTCACGGGAGGAGGATGTCCAGAAGACTGTTAATACGAAGCGAAAGAACACCAATACATCGCCACAATCGAGAAGTGATATCAATCAAGGGTCCAATGAATTCAGAGAGATTGAAAGGATAACTGAAACAAAGCAACACGAATCAAAAATAGGTCTCAGGAACCAGATCCATCCAAGTGCAGCCAGTGAAGAGCCTACGCATAGGAGTCTAGGAACGGGTTCGTTGGGCAAAAATATGTATAAGAACAAGGGGTTAGTCCAATCCAAGTTAACCAAGGATTCTTTCAAACCGGTCATCAGTACAAGCAGCAAGAAGTGTCAGGATATCAATGGAGGGCGTCGTGTCTATGTGGACTCGCAGAACGATCTGTACATCCAGAGGGCCATTCAAGAGTCAATGGTGTCTTTGGCCGTTGAGGATAAAGGCAGCCAGCAGGGGAGACCTGAACCAGAATTCAAAGTTCCAAATGCGGTGAGAGGGCCAATTGCTACTGATAAACAGGCATTGAGAGCATCGCTCTCTGATGCGCAAGAAAAGAGAGCCGGGATTTGCGACCAAGAAATGAGTAGAACTGCTAGCTTGGATGGAGCTGATGAAGGGGATTTCAATGGTAGCTTAGATCCAGCTGTACGTTTGAGCTTTATAGGAGAGGGAGAGACAGATGAAGAGTTAGATGAGATGGATGATGGTAGGGGCAGTGGAGGTTACCAAGGTGATAACGGAGCTGAGAGGAAGAACCATGTGACCAAGAAGGCTGTGAGAGAAGAACACAGAACTGAGACAGGCGCTATTCCTACATCTTACAAGACGAGGATAGGTAAAGCAAAAGGAGATGAACAGGAGGGTTGTGCCAAAGGAAGAGCTTCATATTCCACGGAGGATGAAGACCTAGAAAACAAAGAACCTACCTTTGTAGATGACAGCTTGGATGACATGTTTGAAGATGATGATGATGAAGAAAATAACGGAAACACGACTGCCAAGGATCAGAGGAATGATGATGCTGGTTACCAGGAGGAGGGAGGAAGTGAGAGGCAGGGTTACCGAGGCAACGTCTTGGGATTGAGGAATGAACAGAGATGTGACACCACTGAGGTGGAGATGAGAGAGACGGGAGAGCGGGGTCCTGGTCGCTATGCAGGAGACGAGGGTGATGATGACCAATCAACGTATGTCAGCGACTATGACCGGTGAGTCCTCCCAATGAACATGAGGAGTAAAGTTCTGCTCATGCTATTACAACTTTTAAAGATTATCATCCCTTATATTGTTAATCAGTATAGTTGTTCCAGCATTGCATGTATTTTGATGTTTATATTAATTTTGTAATGTTATGTGTTCATGTTTTATGTCATAAACAATTTATGTATGTCTGTGTTAAATACATAATTCTATATTTATGCATGTTGTATTTGTTATTGTACGTGAACCAGCGGAAGAGGGATTATCTTTTAAGGATGATAAAATAAACGACATAAAATACTTTTTGATTTATTCAGATACCATTAAAAAATGTATATCTGTAATAGAAATGCACTGATTAAGGCATACATTACTGAAGGAACCAGTAAAGTATTTACTTGTTTATGCACCAAATAGATTCTGTCTTCCACCAAGCACATTAAGACGTTAATAGTAAAATAAACATGTATTGTGTGTTGTGTGCTATTGAATTATGTTGGTTTCCTGCATATTGAGTTTACCCAGTTTGAGCATCGAATGTTTACAATTTGTACAAAATATGACTTATAGTAGTGTTTGTAGCATTGTGGAGGGGTGGGGGGGGGGGGGGGTGGGGGTGGGGGTACAGTCTTTGTCTTGCTAACTTGTACTTCCAAATGGTTGATTTTTTTTCTGTACAGTCCTCCACGAAAAGATCAACAGCCGGGGTACAAGTTCACAGATGTCGTGAGGAAGAGAGACGATCGGCAGAAGCTGAGAGGATTTGACTGTAAGGAGTGCGCCGGGGTAAGACACATTCTATTTTCTTTGAAGTTCCCTCAGCAGGGGCAAAAAATTCTAGTGATTACTTTTCTCGTAAAAGGTGTTTCACCAAGCTGTTCGTAAGTTAGAAATGACTTAACGAACGACTGGTGATCCCTTCTTGTGCTAAATGCGATACCACACTTTATTCATTGAGAATCTGATTTAGCACAAGAAGGGATCACCAGTCGTTCGTAAAGTCGTTCGTTACTTACGAACTGCTTGGTGAAACACCCCCCTGACCTGCTCTTGGATTGCTCGAGAAAACTGCATGTGAGCGAGGATATTTCTATTGCTTAGCAATTCTCTGGAATATAACATGTATCAGTCCTCTGACGTCACAGAAGAGTGCATGCTTTGGAAGACACGGTATCCCTTTTGTAAAATTGATGGAACTCGGCACGAAACAGCAGTATAACCAAACGAAGACATGTATGAAAACTCCAACATCAGGAACCTTCTCAAAAAAGTGAAAAACTATCAGTGTTTACTTGTGAAATGTAGTGACCATAGTCTACATTTATATACAGTATTGTAGCAGACAGCAGCATGGTGCTGCTTCTGCGCGCGTTACAGACAGCATCGAGTGGAGAACTGCCATGTGTGTTGATTGTGGGCCTGGTCTCTAGGCTGCATGAACTGCAGACGTCTTGGATTGGTTGAAATCCAGCAATCAATACAACTCGGCTCAAAGTCAGCTTCTTACTTCATCATTTAGAGGGAACTACATGTACTTAAGCTGTATTTTCTTCCATTTTCCATGGTTTTTACAAAATTATATATTTTTCATCCACAAAAGTGCTACCGTGTCTTTAAAGCCTTGGTAAAAAAAAAAAAAATCAAGGATGTGGAAGATTGCCCTGATATTAAGTCCCTTCATACCAACAGTCCTGACTCTCAACATCCATGTGATTATTTACCGTTATAAATGTCGATAATTGCAGAATGTGGATGTTTCCATGGATCTTAGGCCCGACAGTGACTGTGGGTAAATGAAACCACACAAATGCAAAAAGCCGCCTATAGTTCCTGCACATGGCAATAACTACAGTATCAGCAGAAATCAAAACCTGCACAAATTCCTATTCCATTTCCCACCCTATGATCAATCTAAATACCATCCCAGGTACCTACGTATGTACATACATGCAGAACCATAGAAGTACATGTACATGTAACTGAGACACCTGGAAATATGAGTGGGCATCATATATTCTTAAGAAATAAGACACCACATTCAAAAAATTATGAGATCTATAAAGTTTCATAGTGTATTATGATCACTCCAAGTTTTTAATTGCTCATTTATCCTTGTTTAAATCTAAATGGGCTCATAAGAAATGAACTTAAAGATCACATACATGTAGAATTGTTGGCATATTAAGAGTGCATGTTGATAGTCTCCATAGACTTAGCCAAGGTACTAGGCTGTGAGGTGCATGCACACAGCCCAGTCTGTTAACAACTATGTCTGGTAACAAAGACTATGCCCTATTGATGTCATAGCTCCTCTGGCTTCTGAGAGGAGGAGCGAAGATGGGATAGTCTGTGTTACCAGACCTAGTTGTTAACAGACTGGGTTGTGTCCATGCACCTCACAGCCTAGTACCTAGGCTCAGTCTATATATCTATCCATTATAGTGGCATATAATTTGATGTAGGCAATCATGGAGTGCCACAGCTTTCTGTGCTGAGCTCTTAGTCCACCCCCTCGACTGTATTTAGCAATCCGCCAACAACGAACGTTGTGTGGCGCATCAACACACAAAAATTTTCACCCTAAAATACACCCTGATTTTTTCGGGCGGAGAGATTCGTGGAGTCGCGCAATCAGTGGTCTGGCGCGGCGTGCGTACTATGTGAATCAGTGGTGTAATGTGTGTGGGAGAAGAGGCGGACGATAAAAAGCTACTGAGCTCTATGTATTAACTCCATTTTATGGTAGACAGCCCCCTGCTCTGCTCTTAAACCAGTCAGACAGTCTGCTCATCCAAGTTATACTCCTTCTTCCCGTGCTTCTTTGCCCACCTTTCTTTCCTGTCAAAGCCAACTAGAAGCGAAATTGTCTTCTATTCTCACTAAAGATACATTATACTCGGGTCTGTGGATTTTCCAGAATGTTTATGTAGCTCATATTTTCCTGCATTAGCTTTACAAATAAAATAAGGAATAAAATCTTGCTGTAAATTACAATCAACAAGGTTCCATGGAGATGTATCTCATGATTGCTCTATTTTGTTTCCATTTTCATGACCCATTCGTCCTTGCTATATTTTTAATAACCTTACAAAACTTAAAGTTGACCTCCACAAGGTGGCAAGCTGAATTAATGGTTATGTGTATGTTCTATATTTACAGGCTGCCTATAGCAATGTGATATTTACACAGATAAGTTAATATTTCAGTGTTGTAGAATTGTCTAGATGGTACATATTTCCTGCAGTAGCTTTTCTTTTAACCATATATAGGAAGAAAATCTTGCAAAATATAACAATTGGGGAAAATTGAAACATAATCTTTAGTATGGTGATGTACAGTGTATTAACTCAAAGTTGACCTCAAGATTTTAGCAAGCTGAAACATATGTTGTATACATTTGCCTTTGCAGTCTGCCTACAGCAATTATTTACAAAAATAATTGTTGATACTTCATGTTTTTTTTTTTTACTTTACGAGGGGCCCATGTCATGTCACTGTGAGATTTCATGATTTTTTTTCTTTGTTGTCTGGCGCAACTTTTGACACAAAAATTGCGAAGACTGGGTATACCATGGCGACGCCATATTTTCGCAAGACAATGTCATCCAAAATTTGGCTCAACTTTGTGGCTTAGTGTACAAACCCTATTTGGAAAGTATGTTCTTTCATAAAATTCACAAAAAAACTTTTATTTGTCTTTCTAAAAAAGTACTTCAATTACATGATCTGGTAATTTATTTTGGCCTTTTCATGGCTTGACAATGGTGTGTTTTGGGTTCGATTTAAAAAACAACAACAATCAATCACAAAAGTGAAACAAACAAAGAAATACATGCCAAACATCATTACATTCCAACCATTTAAAACACTCCCCTCCCTGCACCCCTCCCCCAAAACCTCAAAATCTACTGATTGCAATAATTTCACTTAAAAGACATTTTCCAGTTCTATTTTTGGAAAGGAAGTTCTACTACAGTATCTTCTTCCATGTTCTGTGGTTTTTACAAAAAAAATTTACTGCAAAAGGGACACCCTGTCTTTAAAGACGACATTGTTGATAAGACAATCGTTGAGACAGATTTTACAGTGATACTTAGAGTTATCAGTGACTTTGATATTTGCAATAAAAAGAGAGTATCACAACACACCATTTATGAAGCAGAGATCTAGGTTGATTGGTACTAGAACATGTGATTCTTTCAGGGACATTGTCGTATAAAAGAACAGTTAAAAAGCCAATACGATAATTGCCGGGTAATAAATGCAGATTAGTGATAATACAAAAAGATATCTAATTATATGACATATATCAATGTATGCCGTTAGGATCATATCATATTTAGCATTTGACAGCTTTATTTCCATAGTGAAGTCCATAAAGCAATTATGTGGGTAGATCGGTATTCAAGTACAAATGTATGTGTTGAAGAATGCATTCAACACTTTTAATAAACTATCAAATCAAAGAGTGACATTTAGAATCGAGCTGAAATTTACCCATCACTAAGTTCAAGATATCAATTTGTGGTGGACTAAATCTTGTGACCTTTCATTAATTAAAATTCTTGTACTCGTCCTTGAATTACATTAGTAACTCTCTCATCAATCTGTACAAAAATATGAGTGTGTATGAGATTATTATTTCAAAACACAATGCTTATTGTGCAGCAAACGTGCCATTCCACAAGGTCTGTTCTGCCTGAAGCATCATTGATTAGTAATAACACTGAGGGAAATTTGCTAGTCTTTATTACAGGAGTTATCTGGATTTTTCCTCACCTCAGAGACAGTAAAGCAGAAAAGAGATGGGCAAAGTGTTTAGTTGTAGTTTAGCTCTTTTGTACAGGTAGGGCAAAACGTAAATTTGTGTAAATACCACGTGTGGGAAATGGCAGAAAACAAGTATTTAACCAACAATTCCTCTCACACTATTACAACCCGAAACTGACTTTAAAGACAGCCCGTCCCTTTTTCAGACCACCACAAAACCATCAAGACATTGCCAAAACATAAAGAGAAGTGTTAGCAAGCTGTATATTTATAATTGGAAACTGATTTGTAGTGTAAAATTCAAATAATGCACATAAACAACGTCTGATTAATAGTCTTTACCTCAGACTCTTAGCAGTTTGTGTTGAAATATCTGCTTTATTGATTAATCTGTTTATTTAATTATAAAACGCGTTATGAAAAAAATTGTTCTATAGAAGGAATCATCTCCAAAGTTTGGTAATTACTCATAAAATTAGGATTTCACACATGCATAATAAGCACATAGATACTGTAACAAAGACTAATACTTTTTTCGTAGTACGAAAAAAGTCGGTTTGAAATCTAACGGCTGAAATTTTTACATATACAGAAAGCTTCAAAATGCTATATTCATAGAAATGGTCTTGAATCACACTTTCTTCAATTTACGATCGTGATAGACGACTTCACATTTTAAGCTTGCAAAAGGGACGGACAATTTTTAAGCTGACCTATATTGCCGGTTTGATTTTGCGTTGAGAAGACCCACATGTTTTAGTTCCTGTGATTCATACAAGGTTTGACAGAATGCAGTAGTATCTGCAAGAGGACTCTTATCTTTAGATGTGGGTGGGTAAGTATGTGCACGAGTGAAGAGTTTCATTCCATAAGGGGTTAAGTCTACTGCAAGTCATTTTGTAAGTAAATCAACATTTCTTACTTTTAAAACTGCTTCCCCCTCAAAAATATTAGTAACTTAAGTTTGGTATACTCTAAATAGAGGTACAAGTAATCCCTGAGATCCAATACAATTAAACACAATCGGTGAAGTATTCATAGCACTCCGAATCCCGAAATTTGAAAATGGGATACAGTGTATTTTATTTCCATTTAGGAAATTAGTATTTCACAGCAAAATATGCATTGTGAGTATAATGGACTTAATTCCCTTTGGAATGAAATTGTTCATACACCTTCTGTGTGGAGGTAAGTACACGTACAAGTAGATTATTTGGTTTTGAATTTAAGACAACTGATACATGACCATGGCATTGATTGACCATGGCATTGACGTAACTACCCCAAGGATATCATCATGATACCAGCACCTTAGTGTGGTGTCTTTCAAAGTGAAGGGGTGGGGTGGGAGGGAGGGAGAGAGATAGATAGAGAGAGAGAGAGGGGTGACAGTGAGTGAGAAAGAGCAAGAGAGAGAGATAGAGAGAGAGAGAGAAAGAGAGAGATGGAGAGAGAGAGATAGAGGAGAAAGAGAGATAGAGGGGGGGGGGGGGAGAGAAAACAAAAAATAAGACTGAGCTGTTGCGTGCGCTAAGAAGACAGGAAATAGGTGTTTGATATATTTATTTACACCTTTCACACACATACAATGTACACATAAATGTTTTAACAAATATTATAATTTTGGGCCAGGATTTAGTTATCTGCTGGTTAATCAGAATTCTTATCTTCCTGTGAATTCTTATCCTTTGTGTAGACTCCTAAAGTAGCAGAACAAGAAAGGTATTTGAGATAGTAGAAGTAAGAATCAAAGACTCTTGATTATGGCAAAAATGTTCTACCATCATCATGGGTCAATATTTCCTTTAATTTCAGGAATGTTGCCATGAATGTTGAAATTGAAACGATCGCTTCCTGAAATCAAACAACAATGTTTGGTCACTTGAGGAGTTGTGGTCATAGCGGGACAACTCTGCAGTGGTTACTGATCTCAGAATATTTACCTCTACTGTCACTTTCCTTTAAAGGGAATATACTGTACTGGGAAGACAACAAGCCTTCAAAAGGGTAATCATAAGCAATCTTCTTACCAATGGTCTTAAAGTCACGTATTGTCCATTTCATAAACTTGCTGAAAGGTATTTGCCCTCAAATGTGGAGTAATTAGTGATTAAATAAAAAATCCTCAAATTGTTCGGGCCGAACAGTATATTCCCAGATTACTAGAAGTGATGAAAAGTAATATTGATAGTGGCATACTATGATCTCTTTCATTGGGGTTTTGATTGGTATTTTACCTGAAGAGTTTGTAACAATATTTGTATATCATCCTTCTCTTATTCCGTAGACAAAATATCTACCTTTATATGCTCTGCACTTTTATTCACCTTTACTGTACGTTGATCATGATTACCAGTAGCCAAATACACTTTATGTTTGATAATACAGCATGAAAACTCGGCTATGTTTGTCCTTGAACATGCCAATGTCATGCTATTACATGAAATGCCAAGCAGGATTTGTGTTTTAAAGTCTCTGTACATACCAGTACATGTATCATGATTAGCCGAACACAATTCTTGTTTAAAGGGAATATACTGTACTGGGAAGACAAAAAAGCCTTCAAAAGGTGATCGTGAGCAATCTTCTGGCCAATGGTCATAAATTCATGTATTGGCCATTTTAGAAACTTGCTGAAAGTTATTTGCCCTCAAATGATCAACATTTGTAGTTATTAGTGATTAAATCACAAATCCCCCAAATGTTCGGGCCGAACATTTGGAGGATTTCACTGATAATCATTGATTATTCCAAATGTGGATCATCTCAGGGCAAATAACTTTCAGCAAGTTTCTAAAATGGGCAATACATGAATTTAAGACCATTGGCCAGAAGATTGCTCATGATCACCATTTTGAAGGCTTTTTTGTCTTCCTAGTACAGTATATTCCCTTTAATAATACAGCATGGAATCTCTGCATCGAATTGACGTATAATATCCTTGGAAATGGCAATGTCCTGCTGTTCACATCATCTGCCAAGCAGGATCTTATGAAGGGATCCGTCTTGCAAATGTTACCGTACAAGGTTGTGCTTGCAAATTGAGCCCAATAGTGTAATAGGATACTGAAGAACCATACCCTATGCAAGAGTACGTGTACCCAAATATTTGCACGTAGTTGCTGTTTCCGCTATTGTTTTGCGGCCATAGACCGGTATGTGTGCAGTTCATCCATAAACAGCCATGCAAAGGACAATGAGCTGATGTTGATTGAACTATCAATCCTCTCGAATCACAGAATAGGACTGATCGATGCCTATGAAAAGAACATCCATCATAAAAAAAAGTCACAATGAGATATTTCAATGTGGTTGCACTTTTTTGTGTGACCTTCTTCTGTCTTAGTGTGGAAAACTTGTACCCCACCCTTCTGATAACAATAAATGGAAAGCTATATCTTGTTAAAAAGGATTCATTAATTAGTAATCTGAAAGAAATGTTTGGAGATGAGTGTACTTGCAACTGAGAAATATTTTTTTGGATAGTGCATATGGTTCAACATCATTTCTAAATTGGTTGTCTTGTATGCCTGATAGTATCTCACAAATGAATGTGTGATAATATTAATTTATTCTCCTTTCATGGCGTTTTTACCAATCTGAGGGAGAAAGTGCTCTCCTACCGGGAAAAAGATCATCTTGCAGGGGTTACTTTTCAAGTGTGGTTCTGTTTTGCATTTTCCCTTTGATGGTAAACAGGGGCTCTTTGTTATTTAAGGGGGCTCATTTTGTCATTGTATACCGTGGTACAGGGTACATACCATGACAACAGCCAATGAGCTCTCATTATTGCACCTATTGCCATGGTAGTTACCATTGATGGTTAGTTCCAATAATTGAAAAACCAATATTTTTATGCAACATGACCCAGAGCAATGATTGCCCCACACTATTCAGTCTACAGACTGTGATAGTCACAGATCCGTTTATCACATTATCTCAAAGCCCATGAACACTGATCAGCCTTGGAATGACTTGACACTTTTGACAGTCTCATTAAGTATGCAAATTTTATGCACATTATTCAAACACTACGCTTCTCATGGTAGCCCAAAAAGCTTATCCAGGGTTTGTCCAAGTATCCCCAACTGATAGATTCAGTGTGAGTTACACCCATTGATACTGTACTGGGAAGGCAAAAAGGCCTTCAAAATGTAATAGTTAGCAATCTTCTTACCAATGGTCTTAAATTCATGTATTGTCCATTTTAGAAGCTTGCTGAAAGTTATTTGCCCTCAAATGATCTACATTTGGAGTAATGAGTGATTAAATCACAAATCCTCAAAATGTTCGGCCCGAACATTTTGAGGATTTAATCATGAATCATTAATTACTCCATATGTGGATCATTTGAGGGCAAATAACTTTCAGCAAGCTTCTAAAATGGACAATACGTGAATTTAAGACCATTGGTAAGAAGATTGCTATCAAATACATTTTGAAGGCTTTTTTGCATTCCCAGTACAGTATATGCCCTTTAATCATGACAAACGCATGTACATGTATAACAGTGCATTAATACGCCAAAGCTGCCAAGAAGTGTTGATTATCAGTATTTCATCCTGGAATTTGAGGTGTCATACAAAATGCTGATTTCATGAGTTATAGTTCATGGGTTGTTCTATCATCTTTATTTGAAAATACTGATTTTACAGCCTTTAGAATACTGAACTGTTTTAATTGCGGTTGGCAGCCCTGCTATGCAGTTTGGGGAGAAGTTCTGAATACATCATATGAAAACGACTTTGACCAAGTTGTGTGGCGCTTTATATCGATTATGTAATGTTGTAGCTTGATGGGCTTAATATGCATGTACTAATCAACTTTAGCAGTATTTTAGGCGCCAATTGATAAAGGAGGGGGTAATTAAAGCTGCCAATAAATTTCTAGTTGAAATACATTATTGCAACTCCTATTATGTTTAATAGGGGTAGGTATATCATGTTGCTAATCCTCAGTTAAAACCTGTTCTTTTATTTCTTAGAAATAATTCAATTGCTGGTAATGACAACACTAACCATCTAAGGCCGAATTTTACATTTTACAGATTGAATAACTTGTATGTCCTTTTGGACTTCAAAATCTAAATGATTCACTTTATCTATGATTTGTTGAGAGTTCTTAGATCAGAATTGGAGGAGTTGTTTCAACCTAAGAAAAAAACAAAGCCAAAAAGATTGAGAGCAATGAAAAAACAACAACTACAAAACCTCACGACAGCCACACTGGGAATTGATCAGATTTAAAAAAAAAAATAAAAAGGAAAAGGGACAGAATATAGGGACAGTATATCCTTCTGTATCTCAATGTTTGAATTGTGCTTGGCCGCGCTGCTATGCAGTTTTGGGAGAAGTTGTGAATACATCATAAGATCATATGAAAACGACTTTAACCCAGTTCTGTGGCCCTTTATCTATTATGTAATGTTGTTAATAGATGGGCTGGATATGCACATACTTCCAAACTTCAGCGGTATTCTAGGCACCAATTAAGGAAAGGAGGGGGTACTTAAAGCTGCCAATAACTTTCTAGTTTAAAGTCATTATTACAACACCTATTGTAGCTGATAGGGGTAGGTATATCATGTTGCTAATCCCCAGTTAAAACCTGTTTTTTTTTCTTAGAGAGAATTCAGTTGCTGGTAATTATGACAACACTGACCATCTCATATGATTTTGTATAACTATAAGGCCTACATGTAACTGTACATTTTACAGATTGAATAACTTGTCCTTCTGTAACTCAATGTTTTAATTGTGCTAGGCAGCGCTGCTATGTAGTTTTAGGAGAAGTTGTGAATACATCGTAAGATCATATGAAAACGACTTTGACCCAGTTCTGTGGCCATTTTTATGTAATGTTGTTAATAGATCGGCTGGATATGCACGTATACAAACTTCATTGGTATTTTAGGCACTAATTAAGTAAAGGAGGGGGTACTTAAAGCTGCCAATAACTTTCTAGTTTAAATACATTATTACAACACCTATTGTGTATAATAGGGGTAGGTATATCATGTTGCTAATCCTTGCTAATCCTCAATTAAAACCTGTTCTTTTTTAAAGAAAGAATTCAATTGCTGGTAATGACAACACTGACCATCTCATATGATTTTGTATAACTCTAAGGCCTAACTGTACATTTTACAGAATGAATGACTTGTACGTCCTTCTGGACTTCAAAATCTAAATGATTCACTTTATCTATGATTTGTTGAGAGTTCTTAGATCAGAATTGGAGGAGTTGTTTCAACCTAAGATAAAACAAAGCCAAAAAGATCAAGAGCAAAGAAAAAAACAACACAACTACAAAACCTCACGACAGCCACACTGGGATTTGATCAGATTTAAAAAAAGAAAAGAAAAAAGGAAAAGGGACAGAAATGGTTCTGTTGATAATCTTTTGGAATTGATAAAAATGTTGATGTTCTAATTCTAGAATTCTGGTATGAAAATGTGTTAACCCTCTCAGTACCAAGCCTTGGAATCTGCATTGACTTCCATGTCATTTCACATTCTCATGCCAATGGAAATAACAAGGTTCAAACTAACGTACCCTATCACTATCCTGAATCCCAAAGAGATTAAACTTCTTTATCCTTTTTTTCTTTGCATATTCATTGAGAGTAATCTGACGTAACATAAATCTATAGACATCAACAATAGTAAAAAAAAAAGAAAGAAGAGAACAATTAATAGAGTACATGTGTATCTGTAAGCCTGCATAACAATACAAAAAATATCTAGTTACGAAAATGCAAAATTTTGTTAACTCCAATTTTTTTTTTAAAGTGTAGATGTTGTGCTACTGTAGGCCTCTCTCTCTCTCTATATATAGGCCTGTGTAACAATACAAAAAACCCAATCTCCATTTACAAAAATGCAAATGTTGTTGTAAACCCCCTTTTTAACTATCGACATTGTGCCTCTGTTTTCTTGCATGTTAGAAATAGGGTCAAGGGATTGCGTGGCTCGTCTCATAAATCAAGTGCTTGAAGGATAATTGGGTTACCATTGCTTGATGCTTAAGTGGTGTATTGTGTGACAAGTGCATGTTTATCATTGAATGATATACCCTGTTCAGCCTGGCAATAGACTATCAGTGGGTGTAATGGGGGTCTTAGCCCCCCCCCCCCCCCCCCCATCTCTCTGCCTCCCGTCCCACCTACTGTATAGTACAGGGCCAATCTTGGATTCTTCTTTGGTGCTGTCTGACGCAGAAATGGTTCATGATTAGGACAAGGAACTAAACATTTTCTTCTGGTATTTCATCTTTGTTGCTTACATGTGTTTAACTATGGAGGACTGGGCATGACCAATGCTGAAATAGTAATAACGATTTTAGAACTTAAAGGGATAGTTCACCCTGAAATTACTTTGGTTTCAATACAAGGAGACACGTGACAAAAACATATTAGCGAAGGTTAGATGAATATCGGTCAAAGGAAACAAAAATTATTTGATTTAAAAAAAAAAAAAAAAAAAATATTTTAATGCCATATGTTGTGTACAATTTTTTTTCTCAAAAATTTCATTTTGTTCAAAAGGATATTTACCATTTTCCCAGTGTGTTTGATATATCATGAGATATATGTTTTTACACACATATTACTATGAAAAGATTGTATTCCTTCATCAAAGACTATAAAAAAAGACAATTTATGAGAAAGAAAACATGAGAGAGCACCTCGCACGTGACGTCACAAAGTAAAGTTTTTAAAATCAAATAACTTTCTTTTCCTATGACCATTTTTCGTCAAATCTTCACTGATGTTTCTTTCATGTGTCTCCTTTTATTGAAACCAAAATAGTTTTAGGGCGAACTGTCCCTTTAAATCTTCTAAAGTTTTTCTTTGTTGCTTAAAGGCCATGGTGTATTCCTTTTGAAGGTCTTAGACATAAAAAGAAGCCCAAACTTTTCTGATGGTGAGATTGCTATAACTATTAAGACTTGGGAGCTTTCATACACAGAGCTGCCAAGTCTCCCTGATTTCACACAAGACTTCCTAAAAATAGACCGATAATACTGCATTGGATGTCACCACACCACCCAATCTCCCTGATTCGACAGACATCTCCCTGATTTCTGATGAAATTTCCCTAAATCCTCCTGATAGTTGAATTTCAATGTTGGTAGCTCTGCATGCAACATTTCACCCTTTTGTTAGATAGGATAAGATTTTATTAACTCTATCGACCCCCTCTTGGGGTATGAGAGTTCAACATATTTACAATGATATACAATAACATGAATACATACAAATACATAAAGTAAATAGAGTACATAACTTCTTCAGTATTTACAACACCAAGCGCACAGGATTTCTTACAATTCTACCAGTACGTGTAACTACATGTTCGTGACGCTGAACAGTAACATCAACAAAATCACTTCTTTTTGGTACATGACTAAAATGATTCATAATTATGTTAACAAATTTTACAAGTTTCCTCAACTGGCAAGAGTCTCATTCATTCTTTGTTGTTTATCTGTTAGTACTACCGAGGCTTGGGCCTGACGGATGCTGAGATAGCATTGAGGACTAAGAACTGCTCATGTTAACATGCAAATGATCATGTTAACAAATTTTACAAGTTTCCCCTCGTTCATTCTTTGTTGTTTATCTGTTAGTACTACCGAGGGCTGGGCCTGACGGATGCTGAGATAGCGTTGAGGACTAAGAACTGCTCTCGCCATCGGGGCCACTTCAGCCCGCCACACACACCGGAGCACTACTGGTCCGTCGACTTCCCTGACACTCAAACGTGCATCCAAAGAGGTACTTGTGAAACTTGTATAGAAAGACCGCTGAAGAGAGATAAAAATGTTGTCTTTATGTTGTTACTTTTAACATACTTTCCTGCTCAATGTGTCTCCAAAGAGGCGCTGATTTTCGATGTCATTATAATACTGTGAAACTGTTAAAAAAACCCACCTGCTTAAAAAAAAACACCTGTCGAAAAGACCACATTTTGTGTATCGTTTCAACAATGTTTCTAATTGAAACATGAATTGAAGTAATATGTACACAGGTAAAGACCACATTCTACAAAGTCTACATTTCTTTCCTCTATTGACTTCCCTGACACACCAATATGTCTCCAAAGAGGCATTCATTTCTGATAAGTTAAACCAGTATAGAAAGATCTCTTAAAGATTGTCCGTCCCTTTTGCAAGCTTAAAATTTGAAATCGTCTTTCACGGTCGTAAATTGAAGAAAGTGTGATTCAAGACCATTTCTAAGAATATAGCATGTTGAAGCTTTCTGTATATGTAAAAAATTTCAGCCGTTAAATTTCAAACCGACTTTTTTCGTACTACGAAAAAAGTATTAGTCTTTGTTACAGTATTATGTGGTTATTATGCGTGTGTGAAATCCTAATTTTATGAGTATCTACTAAACTTTGGAGATGATTCCTTCCATAGAACAATTTTTTTTCATAATGCATTTTATAATTTAATAAACAGATTAATCAATAAAGCAAATATTTCAACACAGACTGTTTAGAGCCTGAGGTAAAGACTATTAATCAGACGTTGTTTACGTGCATTATTTGAATTTTACACTACGTATCAGTTTCAAATTGTGAATATAGAGCTTGTTAACACTTCTCTATATGATTTGCCAATGTTTCGATGGTTTTGTGGTGATCTGAAAAAGGGACTGGCTGTCTTTAAGGGAGCTAAAAATGTGGTCTTTATGTTCATGTTACTATTAAAATACTTAACTTATGAGATCCCCAATGAGTCTCCAAAGAGGTATTCACTTGTGATATGTGGAACCTGTTTAGAAAGACCGTTCAAAAATGTGGTCTTTGTGAGAGGATGTCTCTGTCTGTACATGTCTCTATGGACATACCTAACTTCTCTGATACCCCAACCTGTCTCCAAAGAGGTATTCAGTTGTGGTAAGTGAAAACTGTATAGAAGGACCTCTGAAGTGAGAAAACAAATGTGGTCTTTGTGTACATGGTACTATAGATGTATTTAACTTCTCTGATGCCCCATTGTTTTTCCAAAGAGGTATTAATTTCTGATCAGAAACCTGTAAAGAAAAACTGCTCAAGGGCGACAAAAAATGTGATCTCTATGTACAGGTTACTGTAGACGTACTTAACTTCTTGGATACCTCTCCGTGTCTCCAAATAGGTATTGTTTTGCAATGTCTTTCAAATACAGTGGAATGACCACCTGTACAAAAGGCCACAGTTTGTGTATCCCTTCTCTAATTGAAACACAAATTAAAGTAACATGCTCACATGTAAAGACAAGGTGGTAATGAATTGATGACTTGCATGTATACATTGAAACGCTATATGCAAGGACTGCTCTCTCTCTCTCTCTCTCTC
Source organism: Arbacia lixula (assembly GCA_963669155.1). NCBI lineage: Eukaryota > Metazoa > Echinodermata > Echinoidea > Arbacioida > Arbaciidae > Arbacia > Arbacia lixula. The sequence continues at coordinate 4,204,116 of OZ022594.1, read as the reverse complement.
TCTCTCTCTCTCTCTCTCACACACACACACACACACACACACACACACATATATGCATATGCATTTTCTCTCTCTTTCACCCCCTCTATCTCTCTCTATTTCTCCCTCTCTATCTCTCTTTCTCCCCCTCCCCCTCTCTCTCACACACACACACGCATGCACACATTCGCATACATAAGCCCCTACAGTCCCCATCCGCCACATGAGTCTTATATTATATTATATTATTATATTATGGTCGTCATAAGCAGGTGGTATCAATGTACAGGTTTCTTAACTTCCCTGATACCTCAACATCTCTCCAAAGTAGTATTCATAATCAATAAATGAAACCTTAAGTACATAAAGTACATAGTTTCAGACTAATAAATTTGCCCAAAAGCATGAAGATGGAAGAATCGGAGCTAATAATCAGGGATTTATAAAGACAAAAAAGTCACAACTTTCTTATATATCTCTTTGTTTTCAAAGAAATGATTTTTCTGCTTTTGTATTATTTTTTAGTTTCCTTCTCTGTTAATGATGCAGTCATCCATAACCTTCCACACTTTTAAATGCAAATCAATGGAATGGAATGCAAATTTTCGCAGTCCCTGCAGACACTTAGTCCTCATTTCTTTTGAATGCCCTTCGCTCTCATGACTCTATCACTTTGTTTTGATGTAGAATGTTTTTTGTTTCCCTCTTCACAACATATTTTCTGGGAACTCCACATTCTAGTAAGAATTTAATGAAACATGAATATCATTTCATGCATTGTTACGGGAAACCTATAACCCCACAAGCATCACTTTTTTCACATTCTCCCGCTATAATATAAGTTATTTTTTTCTCTAATTGAAATGTACAAGTCATATTTGTAATATATATTTTGCTATATTGCATTATCATTTCTGTCTATATATTCATTTATGTATGCAAACTTATCATTTTCATGTTATTATATCTGTGAAATGTGTGGAACACATGAATTCAATTTAATTCAATCAACTGATACACTCTCTTTCAGATTTGAAAGAAACCTATAGTAAGTTGCAAAATGTATTACATCTCTACACTTTGCTTTTCTCATTTTTTTCATTTTCTTCTCTATTTAACTACTTTGTGACTAGTTAACAACTCTCATCACCACATTCTTCTTCTACTGCCATTTTCACCCCATTTGTTTTCAGTTTAAAACATGGAAAACTAAATCTAAAAATACTCATGTGCAAGCTTAATAAACATAAAAAATTCACCTCTCCTCTTTTCACTCTTTCTATTCGTTTCTTCACCCCATAAGTGGGTTAATTATCCAACAGAATACATCAACATGGTTTTACCAAAAGTTTTACTGTCTTCTAAGTAGTTTTTATTAATTCTATTATTGTTTTTTTTTCCAGGTTACATGAAAGAAGCAGTGGAGGAAGAGGTGGCTCCCAAGAAGAAGCGGAAATCGCGTTACCGCCCCAACTTCGCAAAGACCAAGACAGATGGAGACTCATGACGTCGCTGACCCCCTCGATCTCTATAACCTCATGACCCTTGACCTCAAGTGGCCTATTTCCAGGATTCCCATGAAGACATTCCAAAGGTATTCCTAACCATTTAACCTGGTGACTCCTTGATGATCTCATTCCCATAACACAGGGACCACCCTGTTCCTATAAGTTGATAGCGCAAAATTAAATTGTATTCAATCAAAATTGTGGAAGTGAACTCAAAATTGTGAACTTTGATAATATACATGTAATCGTAAAGTCCAATTTTGGAGTCAGTGATAGAAGCTTTCATAGAGTGTATGTAATAAAATCCATTACATCAAGGCCATGTTGCATTCAAACATTTTCAGTCATTGTAACTTCTCATCAATGGTAACTTCCATGGCAACAACCAATAAGCTCTCATTTTTGCACTTGTTGCCATGGCAGTTACCACTAATGGAAAGTTACAATAATTGAAAACCTGTATGCAACATGGGCCCCGTTGCATAAAACTTACCATTAATGGTAACTCTGTCATCAATGGTAAGTTCCATGGTAACACCACTCAACAGCCAATCAAATTCAAGGTTTCCATGGTAGTTACCATTGATGTCAGAGTTATCATCAATTGTAAGTTTTATGCAACGGGGCCATGGTCTAGGGAATAATCTGTCCCTCAAGACAGACAAATCATACCAGTGAAATAAAAAAGATTTCCATGAAGACATTCCAAATGTATCGTCCTAACATTTTAACATGTGATTCATCTAATTCCCATAGACGTGATGCAAGGACCACTCTATTCCCATGAGCTAAGAGTTAAAAACGCAAAACTGTATTCAAGCAAGAGTGTGGAAGTAAACTCAAAATTGTGAACTTTGATAACATACATGTACATGTAATCATAAAGTCCAAGTTTGGAGTTTCTGATAAATGCTTTTCATACAGTGTATGCAATAAAATCCCTTACACCAGCGCCATGTTGCATACAAACATTTTCAGTCATAGTAACTTCTCATCAATGGTAACTTCCATGGCAACAACCAATAAGCTCTCATTTTTGCATTGTTGCCATGGTAGTTACCATTGATGGAAAGTTACAATAATTGAAAACCTGCATGCAACATGGCCTAGGGAACAATCTGTACCTAAAGACAGACAAATTATACCAGTGAAATAAACCAGTATCCAGCATTCCCATGAAGACATTCCAAATGTATCTTCCTATCAGTTCAACATGCGACTCCTTCATCATCTAATTCCCATAGACATAACACAAGGACCCCTCTATTCCCATGACCTAAGAGTTAATAGCGCGAAACTGTATTCAATCAAGAGTGTGGATGTAAACTCAAAATTGTGAACTTTGATAACATACATGTACATGTAATCGTAAAGTCCAAGTTTGGAGTTTCTGATAAATGCTTTTCATTATGCAATAAAATCCCTTAAACCCTGGGCCATGTTGCATATAAATTCTTTTAGTTATTGTAACTTGGTAACTCTCAAGGCAACAACCAATAAGCTCTCATTTTTACACCTGTTGCCATGGCAGTTACCACTGAGGGAAAGTTACAATAATTGAAAACCTGTATGCAAAATGGTCTAGGGAATAACCTGTCCCTAAAGACAGACAAATCATACCAGTGAAATAAAAAAATTCCCATGAAGACATTCCAAATGTATCTTCCTAACAGTTTAACATGTAACTCCTTCGTCAGCTAATTCCCATAGACATGATACAAGGACCACTCTATTCCTATATTAAAGCTCAGAGTTTTAAGCGCAAATTTGTTTTCAAGGGAGAGTGTGTAAGTAAACTCAAAATTGTGAACTTTGATTACATACATGTAATCTTTAAGTGCCATTTTGGAGTCACTAATAGAAGCTTATCTTACAGTATATGCAATAAAATCCATTACACCAGGGAATAATCTGCCCTATAGACAGGCAAATCTTACAAGGGAAATAAACTAGTGGTGGTCCATCTTATCTTTTCAGTGTGAAAGTGCTATATGTAGACTGCCTAAAAGTGAAATGTGTCATGTGTGTGCCACTGTTGTGTGTATTGAGTCATGCACATGTATATCAACCCTCTCATTACCACAGGCATGAAGACATATATGTTTAATGTGTTTTTCAAGACCTGGTAATGTAAAGGTTATCTCAGAGCTGCCAAGTCTCTCTGATTTCACAGGAGACTCCCTGAAAATAGACCAATATTACCGCATTGGATTTCATCACATCACCCAATCTCCCCGATTATTGATAGATTATTGCCATTAGGTTGTATGCATTTGATAGATATCTCCCTGATTTCTGATGAGATTTCCCCAAATCTTCCTGATTGTTGAGTTTCAGGGTGGATAGGTCTTTACCATTGGCAACAAGACGTGTGTTAAAACGATGGGATTTTCAATACTTTGTAATGTAAAGGTTAATTCTCTCTTAACCATTGACAAGAAGAAGTGTTTTGAAACGATTTTCTAGGCCTGGTAATGTAAAGGTTAACTCTTTCTTTATCATTGACAAGTAAACATCTGTTAAAACAATGAGATTTTCAAGGCCTGGAAATGTAAAGGTTAACCCTATCTTTACCATTGACAGGTATAGATGTTAGGTTAATTCTCTCTTTACTATTGGCAAGAAGACGAGTGTTAAAGCAATGTGGTTTTCAATGCCTGGTAATATAATGGTTAACATCTTTTATACCATTCGCAAGAAAAAGTGTGTACAAACAATCGGGCTTTCAAGGCCTGGTAATGCAAAGGTTATACTTGTTACCATTGACAAAAAGAAGTGTGTTAAAAACAATAAGGTTTTCAATGCCTGGTAATGTCATGGCTTAGCATACTTGTTACCATTGGCAAGAAGAATTGTATTAAAACAATGGGGCTTTATGCCAAGCAACATTATTTCTGGCAGAAGGAATGTGATCTTCATGTTAAAATAATTAAGGTTTCAGTGAGAAACATCGGTGAAACTAAACAGAATCCGTAGCCCAGTGATCATGGTAGAACAGTTCTACCATAATAAGCCATTTCGTAATTGCAATTGCGCATGAGCAGATTATTGCTTTTAGTAAATGACCTCAGGGGGGTGTTTCACCAAGCTGTTCGTAAGTTACGAATGACTTTACGAACGACTGGTTATCCCTTCTTGTGCTAAATGTGATACCACACTTTGTTAATTGATAATCTGATTTAGCACAAGAAGGGATCATCATTCGTTCGTAAAGTCGTTCGTAACTTACGCACAGCTTGGTGAAACACTCCCCAGGTCATTTTCCAAACTCACATGGGAATTTATTAGATAGTCGACCACATTTCAATCTATTATCATGCAAATATGGCAACAGCTATTCAGCTCTGAGAAGGTAGTGTAAGAACATTCCACCATGTGCATCTGCTTCTATTGTTCTTCCGGGCACACTATAAAATGTCTAACATCCATCATCCAACACACTTCATGATAAACAATCCCAGTGAGCAGTCTAGTAGTATTTATTCAGTGCATTGTCCGACCATGGTGTAATTACGAAATGGTCTATTACAGCTCGTTACTATGACCACTATTACTTCTGACATTCAGAATGGTAGACATTACCAAACGAAATTGGTATTAAAAATGTTTGACAATCTTCATTTCATTAATTATAGGGTGCCCCTTTTGCAGGACAATATATTGAAAATATTTTGTAAAAACCACGGAAAATGGAAGAACACACTGTATTAGAAGTTCCCTTGCGATAATAGATCTGGAAACTGATGTAGGGCGAATTTATAGCGATAAGTGTATTGTGAGGTGGTTTTGAACGGGTCATCCGAAACGTATAGCCTTAAACCGTTTAAAACCAGTCTCTAGGCTGCCTCGAGACTGGAGACCCCTTTGCGCTATGGACCGCATCTGTCCGCTTCGCCGTGCGTGAGTTCAATGGGAGTAATTCTCGCATTTTGCGCTGAGAGGGACAATACGATTGCGAACATAATGCTCGCTGTGGTTCAAACTTCAGGATAGTTTTTCATTTCTCCTGAAAATGTTCGTGAAGCTATAACTGATTGTTCGAGTAAACTGCTGATTCTTGCCGAGTTTCATGACTTATGAAAATGGGACACCCTGTCTTTAAAAGTAGGTCTCTCATTGGCTTGGACAGTTGATGATCTGAGATAAGCCCTGTAAAATCACCTTAAATGTTGGACGAGATGAACTTTATAATAAGAGCACTACAAGAACAAATTCTGGATTCCTTTACACAAAATCTGAACCAATTCTAGTGATCACAAATATTCATGTGTTTTTTTTTCCATCTGATATGCATACATTCTCGATCTATGAAAGATGTTGTAAAATTGTAACATTTTTTTTAGTAGCCAAAATGTGTTATTAAACCATGTATGTACATGTACTTCATACCTTAATTGCAATATCTGAGAAAGTTAATGAACTGCAACGTTCATCTGGAAGAAAAAAAATATTAGTTTTGCAGTAAGTTTGACTGGAGTAGTATAAGTTTGCTAGTCGCACTTTGAATATAAAGCAGTCATTGTATTTCTAGCAGAAATACATGTGTTTTGAATGGTATATTTTGTACCTGTACACTGTATATCAATTACCAGTCACATGATAATGTAGAACACGGATGTTAGAGGTATCAATGTGATATGAAGAATAATGATATATGTGCATGTATAGTCTATTTGATATTAATGCAAGGAAGACGGTGTATTGTACAAAATATTGTATGTGACAAAACTGGTACAGTGTATTTATATGTATATCAAATAGATATGGATGTTATATACCGATACATGTATTATCAAACACAGATGTACTATTTATGTGATGGTAAAATGATGGCAATAAAATCATGAATAGACTATGAACAATTTGTGGCTTCATTTATGCTTTACTTTATTGTAGAACACATGCTCGGGTGACCATTTGTTTTCACGAGTTTAAATAGTTCTGTTTTGTAACCCTAAACATAACTCTGAACCTTATAAGTTATAACCCAATTGAGACAAATTGCAACACATATGTGGTTTAGGATTCTTATATTTTAGTACCTTGAAAGTTCTGAAACGTTTATCACAGGAAAGAACATGAAGGACAACACAACATTGCAATATCTTCTTGCAAGCATTTTATCTTTAGGCATTGTTTTCAATTTCCTGTATAACACACGGTAAAAAAATCCCCCTGACAGTATTAGAATGCATACGTGTTGCATGTGGTGCATATGTGTTGATGCGAGTAACGCCCACTTACCGTTGCATCGCGCACTGGCAGGAGCAATGCGCAATGTTGACTATAATCGCTCCGAAATGGAGTGTTTGAAACGTAAACGAGGACAGTTTTTCGCCTCTTCTGTAGAGGCTCGTGAATCTTTGACTGTCATAAATGTATGTCATCCATGACATCAATATGGTACACTGCTGATCAGTGCCGAGTTTCATTCATGACTTGCTTTAAAGTCTGACCCTGTCTTTAAGTGACCTGGGGTGTTTCACCAAGCTGTTCTTAAGCTAAGAACGACTTTACGCACGACTGATGACCCTTTCTTGTGCTAAACGAGATACCCAATTTGTTCCTGTTGTAACATAGTAGGAGCTAAGTTAAAACTATTCCAATCGAATTTGACAACTCATAAACTTTGTATCAGACGCTTATTAACAGCAAGAATTTTCAATTTACCAAAATCATATTTCAACTTTAGCTGATGGGAATCAAAATCATTGAGAATCAGGTTAGAAGGGACACCGTCACCAGTAGTTCATAAAGTCGTTCTCAGCTGAAGAACAGCATGGTGAAACACCCCCCCCCCCCTGCGCATTGTATTAACCCTCAATATGCCATGTGTGGATTATGTCGCCATTATTAAACACAAAGCCCAATAGAGCAGCGTTTTATCTGCCACGCAAAGGGTTCATGAATGCAGATTTTTGTCTAAGAGCATAACTGGTCAGTGACCAATTTGTATGATATTCTTATGATATGAACTGAACTTAAAATGAACTGATGCAAATACTCCCATATTGATTATATTTACGTCGTATTTTCTTTTAAGCAGCCTTAAGACTGCCAGCCAAAAACAAGTTATATGAAACTATAAATAAGAGGGGTTTCATGAAATGTTTTGTTAAATATTGTACGCTCATACATTATAAAAAATTATATCCTAGCATTGATATTGTGATAAATGAGAAAAGCTGGTCCGTGGCATCAAAAAATCGAAATAACGCTGTTTTTTCATGAGCCCATAATTTTGAAATGAGGGTTGTAATTAAATGAAATCACTGCCATCAAACGGGCATAGACCCTTTGATATTATCTATTTGATTGAGTGAGTTATATTGCGATGTTCAAGGTAATGCAATAAAGTAAGGATACTCGAGGAGCTTTTTGTTTGTATGTCAGAATATAAAAAAATCGTAAATACCACGAGAAATGGAAACAAAATACTGAACAAAATTTAGAACTTCTTTAGCTATATCATATATTAGCGAAATTGTAGCGATTGGTATCGAGAAGGTTTTGGACGGATCGGTTCCCAAGACCGCTGTCTGCACCGTATTGCATGTATGCGTTGATATGGGAGTTTTCGCTCAACGTCGCGCACGGACTTCTGCAACACACCAACTCCCCGGGAGCGAACGGATGAGTGGCCCTCGCACAGAGACCGTCCTGATAAGTCGACTTTGATTTACGGCGATCGCGGACGCAACGCAGCGTATACCAGAACGCTTGCTGATTGGCTGTTGATTCACTTACCAGTGTGATGGCATATCCCGTTCCTATTATATTTGGTTCTCAGAACCAAATATCCCGGTATATATCGTTCTGGAACACTATATTAAGCAAAAATCAACGTTGGTGAAGGTGATGGGGCGAACTATCACTTCCGAGGCGATCTGGATGTAGCTTTCTTTCCGGAGCGCAGCTGAGGAAAGATAGCGTATACATTCAGATCGCCGAGGAAGTGATAGTTCGTTTCATTGCCTGAAACCAAAGTTGATTATTTGCTTTATATTTCCCATCTGAAACCTACTATCTATACCAAAAAAAGACAATTTGACGTACAAAAGTAATGTTTATTTCTCTACCTAACACCGATCCGCTGCCATGGGAACCACGCGTTAGGACGCGCTAGCTACTGTTGATAGGCCGAGTGTAACGCACTTTTATTTCGCGCGTACTGATAATATTGATCACGCGTTAGGACTGTGAGGAATGAAGAGATCAGCGAAACCAAAATGTACTATCACCTAGAGTGTAACGAACTTTTCTTCTCAGGTGATCAGATGGGTAAAACTACGCTTTATCACGTGATCAGCTCTTGACCAATCATATAGCAACATTGTTAGTATTTGGAATATAAACCGGTATATTATGTTCCAGTGGTGTGGCATATGTCGTTCTCATAGGCAGATATCGTTCCAACTGACCAAGTATCTTTTTCGCGTAAACTTTTGGGCGATCGGAAATAATCGCTAACTTCAATTTATGGCTTGAGAGAACGAGACACTTTCCCATAGATGAGCACAGGAATCGCACACCGCTAGCGAGCAACTGGTACAAAGAATAAGACGAAGAAAGAGAAGGGGGAGGTAAAGAATATGTATCACGTACATTGCTGCAAAGAAAGGGCGCTGTTATTATCATTGTCTCTGATGACTGTTTAATAGTTTAAGCCTGCAGAAGTTGTTGCTGGTCGAGACTGGGTGTACTCTATGGAGCAGTAGCAGCAAAACAACTATTTGTGAATGTGCCTTTAGTTTGTTTGTTATCCAACATTAATTATCAACCACCCCCTTTGTTTATTCTACTAGTCTCTCTGCATTACTCCACTCAGTATTTACTCTGAATACCCCGTTGCTGTATATGTGTTGATGTCCCATGGAAATATGTGTTATGTGAAATACTGGCTCTTGATGTGTATAGTGAATCTCACGGTGCTCTCAAAATTCATGTTCTGATGCTCATCTCATTGCTGCAAATCTTAATATTCAGGTTTTATCAACACACAATGGATTTCATGCCATATATGGGCATGTTAGAGATGTGTGAAAGCATGCCAGAATGTCATTTGAGTCTTGCAAAATGTGAACAAAAAACTGCTGTATCAACATTGTGTCAAAGATGTTCACATTACACAAACATATACGCCCACGATTACAGTGAATGCCATTGCTAAACAGTACAATGCACTCTTGTCATATTTTTAAAATATTTGGTTTTATACATATACTGTTTATGGATTATTTGTTCTTGGTTAATATAGAGCTTGGAAGTAGTTTGTGATATTCAGTACTCAACCATTCTCAATGATATTAGAGGGCAAATACTGACCTTGGACTGGGGGAGAGTTGGAACCTTATCGCCCTCTTATCACATATTCAAGCTTATATTTGGCTTACTTTATTGAAACGAGAAGGAAGGGGCACCCTACAGAAAAAGGGGGTTATCAAGTCTCCTTAAGCCCGATCAGTGCAAGTTTTTTGGAATATTTCGATAACATGAAAGCAGACCATAATGTGGTCAGGAGAGCTCACACACGTGATACCAAAGTGGGTGTGTCTTTAGCGTAAGCCTTTTTCTTTTTATAGAAGAAATGTTATTTGTTTTCTTCTTTCTTTTTTACATATTATCACTTACTTTGTAAGTGTATATTCAAACTAAATCTGGTGCTATATAAGTTATTCTTTTAACCGTGTGATGGATGCATGAGTGTTGCAACTCAACATACACATTTGTTAACAACTTAATGTACATATACATGTATTACTTTGTGTCTGGAGATGTTTTTAAGAAGAAATTGAAGAAAAATGCATCAACATGTTGACATCCATCATCACAAAGCATCTGTTTAGTTAATGTGTTGTGTATATTCTGTTAATGTCAAGTACTAAATGTGTGTGTACACTGGGTTTGCTGGCATACCCATTTTGAGGGGGACAAGATCATTTTTAAAATGGCAGTACCTACTCAATGTCTTTGTGCATATTATTGTTCAAAAGCATTGTTGTTGCATATTGTTATCTGTTCGAGCATAATATTCTAGAATAATTAGTATCACATCTGTAGTAAAACGTCGCTAATGTATGATATCATTTTTATTGCAAAAAAAGCACACATGTATCCAATCATTTGTATTGTGCTGAAATACAAGTATTTGAACTTTTCATATATCTAGCAGGCTTGAAAGTCACACTAGTTAAAGCATTAATTGTGAACTTTGCATACAGACATTTTTATGAAAAAGTAAGTCAGCAGAGTGCACGCATGTTTATTGCTTATGAGGAGATCTGGATTTTTAAGTCTAAAAGAATTGGGGTATTTATTTGCAAGAAATTCGAAGCCTACCCCCTCCCCCTGAACAGAAAATGATATCATACAGCAAAATCAGGTTTTACACAATGGGCACATATTTTGCTCATATTCATAACAAACGGCGTATTTTTTAATCTGTGTCTAATTCAGTCAGGCATATTTCTTAGGCCTTGACCTTTTATGTTTTACACTTTCAAGGGACACAGTATTTATTCATGTTTGAGAGTTTAAAACAAACTATATTCTGTATCAATCAGTGTTTTGATGAATCATGTTAAACGTATATAAATATGTGATGAGTCACATTGTTACCCATAAGGAGATATTTGTGAATGGTCTCATGCAAAGATTTCAATAAAATCTGAACTTGAAAGATTTAATTATAATGGTGATTCCTAGCATTTTTATTTTGATGTCAGAATTAGGCTTACATAGCATGGACATTCTCAATGCACAGTCTGTATACATGTATTAAAACAAATAATGGTAACCAAGAAGTAAGTTCTGCAGTACTAGCAATGTGATGCTTTATATATGGCAAAGTTGTCTCTTCAAATTGATTTAAAGTTAAACATAACCATTGAAGATTAATATTTTTCAAAACTTCTCTTTCTGCCCATGTCAATAAAAAAAAGGGTTCCATCATATAAACTGTATTATTGGCTTAAACGAGAAGGTATCCCCTTGTTCTCCAGTTTTCTTTCTCAATTAAACGATTGCACACTATCAGTCGTTTTGTCATTAATCTCTAACTCAAAAATCTACTCCAGGCAAAAATATATTTTGTTTACTTCTCCATATGGGCCGCTGTTTTCTGTGCTTCATTGAAAATTACACGGACTTCATGTAAATGGCGGTTTAATCTACTGTGCTCAGAATTATCAAATTAATTTCTTACTGAAATTTATTAACTCATATCAAGTTCTAACTGAATTGAACAATTGCTGACTTTCAGTCCCTTCCCCTTTGATCGCTTACTCGAAAATCTACTCCTGGCAAATAGTTTGTTTACTTCTCCATCCGGGCTACTGGTGTCTTTTGTTTTGCCTCATTATAAATTACATGGACTTCATATGGGAAATATGTTACTATTTGACCCTGATCAATTATTGGTCAGATTTGGACTTGTGTGTATGAGATAATTAATTCAGAGCACAACAACCCCCATTGTGCACCACACATGTGAGCCCACGTGGTATTTCTGCCAGAAGCATCATGTATTATTATTATTATTTATACTCTGTTGTCAGTTCCGGGAGGATGTTGCATATAGGTTTTCAATTATTGTAACTTAAATGTAGTGGTAGCTACCAAGAAAACATATCTCCAACATGGCCCTGATCTCTGATATCATCCAAACTTTCTATTCGTAAGCATATGAAGTTATGCATATACATCTGAACAAAAGCATAAGATTTATCGTATCGCAAGCGTGACGATCTTGCCACCATTCTGTAAAAAAAAACATATTTTCAGTCCTTCATATCTATTTTCCAAAACCATAAGGACTATCAACTTCACCCCTTCTCCTACGAGGTTTGATGTGACAGGGTTGTGCTTTACTCATCATTTTGCAACTACATGCACCACTTTTGATCATTAGATGATAGTGCTTTTCTTTTTCCCGTTTTTTCTTCAATTTTATTTTTGCTTTTACGATTTTTTTCTTTACATACATGTACTGTAATTGACATTTCTTCTTTGAATGAATCGTAAAAATGAATGTTCCCGCAGCAGCATCTACCTGTCGCAGCCCGTGTTAGTTGGTAGATTGGCTGCTCCATCTATCCATTGATTAATTCTATCCACCGTCGCTGTGGTCTGCCCTCCCTTCGCTTGTCTACTCGGTACGGTATGGTGGCCAGCCAAGAATGTACATTTTATCCTTGATTCAAACAAAGTTATACTCTATTAAATGGCTGCCTACCAGTCAATATGACATTTTCTCAAAATGCTACCCTTTTTATTACATTCGCGTAATCTAGATATCCAGAGCTTTTCACCATTATACAGGGTTAAATGCGTAACTTCATTCGTTTTTCCTTTTCCTAGTTAGAAGTCAAACACACAAATAAAATCAAACAATACTTAGTGTTTCACTTGTATGAAAAGCTCTTTTTTTAATTCAAAAACATAAAAGACAAGAAAGAGAATTGAAATCTGTAGACTGGGGCGGCCAATCCATGATTGCCAGGACTTGTGTAGCCGTTGCATATTCTTTGAATAGTCTTGACGTGTGCTTTGGGTCATTGTCCTACTTGAAAACGAACCATCCTCCGATCAGGCGTTTCTCTGAAGGGAAGGCCTTCCGCTGTAGGATTGAATGATAGCCTTGCTGGTTGAGGATACCCTCTACTCTGTGCAAATAAGAAAGATTGGATGATATTAGAGATCAGGGCCATGTTGCAGATAGGTTTTCTTGGTAGCTACCATTGATGATAAGGTAGAATAATTTAAAACCTATATGCAACATGCTCCAGGAAAGTGTAGAAAATCAATGGACAAAAAACTGGGCAGAAAAGTAATAAGAAGAGGAATATGGAATAATGAAAAACGGAACAACAAAGATGATAAGGCTCTGGTTGATTGCTGTCATCAGAGATAGAAGGAAAAACAACAATTAAAGTCAATATTTCAATAACAAAAAAATAAAAGGTTAAGCGATGGTTGCCAGGAGTTCAGGTGTCGTGACTTCGGGCTTCTGCAATTAAGCTTATCACCCTTACCGACTACCATTAGTTCCCTTCTGGTATGGCGACCGGCCCATCGCGTGTCCCTTCCTACCTCCTAAAAACTGTAGCCTATAAAAACTATAGACTCTAACTCTTTAGGGGAGGAACAAGGGCGATCCCAATGCCTTTGCCGGGCCATCCGACAATCCTTGAACCTTGGCTTTGCAACCTTGGAGTTAGCGGGTTTCGAACCCGTGCTCGCTAGCACGAGTGTGAGGTAGTCCCGGCGCTTACCCTACCACTAGGCTATAAGACGTCGGTGGTTTTGCTTGGTGATTTTAGCGTATAGACTATTAGTTTCAAATCAACGAGAAAAAAACCAAAAGAGCATCTATGTCAGGAATCGAACTCGCGACCTTCAGGTTATCAGTCTGACGCTCTACCAACTGAGCCAACAGACCGATTGCTGATGTTGGTACCTTTCCAAAGAGTGTTAAACATATATACTTGCAGATTGTCAACAAGTTTCTATCTATTACTGAGGTAATTTTCCTTTTGATATAAAGAAATGTGCAATTTATGAAAAAATCACATGGAGGAGGGGGGGGGGGGGTGATTTGTTGCCCAAATGTGTCCTGAAAGTGACCCGAGAGCCCTCTAAATCTGATACAAGCTTGTAGTAACATGAACTGTGATATGACCTCTTATATGCTGTGAGATAATTGGCCATTGAAATGTTACTACTTTTCCATGGCGCTCGCTTTTCTCTCCGTCTCTCTCTCTCCCAACCTCCTCTTTCCACCCCACTCTCTCTCCCTCCTTCTCTCTTTCTCTCTCTCTACCCCCCCCCCCCTCCCCTCCCCCACATCTCTTTCTCTAAAGTCATCTTCGTTGTTCTTTTCTCTTCCGATGCAAGCATTCTTTCATATAGAGTACCGAAGTAGTGTCGTCATATGAACATGTTGTCAAGACAAATTGGATCTAAACAAACTCACTCCACTGAGAGGCTTACCTGTCGGATATTGTATATCGGGCTAGTGTCCGGCATTCTCAATTACATTCCCCGTTGTAATCACCGCTGCTTGTTCTGCCCGTATATATTGTTTAGAGCCAGTTGTCTTGACAATAATGCTCAAATGGCGTCACACTTCGGTACTCTATATTCAGATAAGCAGACGTAGACGGTTGCTTATTTTCCACACAAATATATTTTTTTATTCTTGAATGCATCGACACTTTCAAATTCATGACATATATCAATACGGTAATGATGAAACTGATCCATGTATAATCATGTAAATGCTCATTGTTTTGATGAAGGAAACACTCAAATATCTAGATTGTGGATGCAGAGAATTGTCCTAGTCAAAACTCAATTCAAACAGTGATGCAACACTTTGGCAATTGTCGACAAAAAGTCTCCTGAATATAAAAAATGTAATGTTGTTTTCTGACATATTATTTGCTGGCTGAGCCCACCCCCCCCCCCTCCCCACAAAAATACAACTAAAATCAAAGTAAGAAAGTAAAATAATTTATCAAAATATAAAATTGAAAATGAGAATGAGGGATATTAGGTGGGATATGTGACAAACATACATTTTATTTCAAGAACTAAAAATTAAGAATACATGTACATACCTACTCTTTTATAATGCTGTCTTTATTAAACACTTAGAAATATAACTCATTAAGTTCCTATTTATTCCATCCTTTAAAAGATA
Organism: Arbacia lixula; assembly: GCA_963669155.1. Taxonomy (NCBI): domain Eukaryota; kingdom Metazoa; phylum Echinodermata; class Echinoidea; order Arbacioida; family Arbaciidae; genus Arbacia; species Arbacia lixula. The sequence goes on along the minus strand of OZ022594.1, from coordinate 4,188,927 downwards.
AGTAAAATTATACTAGGATCCCTCATGGCATGGTCACAAACGGCCGTCCATGTTTTTCTACGTGGAGTTGGCAGCTTGCTTGCCAATTTCTACGATCCTTACCTGCGTCGTTTTAGCGTTTCAGCGAAACCCGACGCAGATCACAAGCAGAGAAAATCATATATGTATATGTGAAGGAACATCTCGGGGAAAATCAAGAAAAACCGAGCTGTACACTCTACAATGCAAAGAAGCTAGGCCATTTAAAACACCAATTAGATACTTTACACACGCCAACACTGATTCTGATAACATGAATATATAGATATACAATGTACATGATGGATAGCTTATATCGTTGGAGTTTCACATGCAATAGAATGTCATTTGAGAGAGAAAAAGTTCGTTCAAACATTGCTTTCCTCAATTAAATACAACCACAATTATTCTGCTTCTTATAGAGAATGAATTCCATGTCGTGTTCTTGCATCAATACTGTGCACTTCACATGCTATTACTTGCAACTCAGGCGTGTGTGTGACGGGGATATGTGTAGAAGAATGATCCATGCCGCCGGTCACTTACACTAATACATCATGGGACGACTTTCCCTTATATGTGCAGTATTGAGAATTCAACGTGCTTTACATAATCCTTCAATCCTAATACTCACGGGGGTGCATTATTCCCCCAACCCCCGTCAATTTTTTGTCGCTACTTCCGAACACCTCAATATTTCGAAAGGAACATGATTTTTTTTTTCCGATCCTTTTCGCACATTTTGATACCAAATTTATGACGATCGGACCTACCGTGCCGATATCAGATTACGTTTACCAAACACATGTCACTGAAATTTCGCTATTTTTCTATATGACTGAGCACAACGATATGGACAAACTCATGCAGGAGATTTCCCATTTTATGTAAATATTTTTCTAATAGGTAGTGTAAATAATTACAACACATATAAACCCACATACAGCCACATTTAAACTCACTTACACCCAAATCGCAAAATGCGCTTGAAGAATAACAATGAAATACTTGAGAAATCATTAACACAACCTATCCTTTTTCAGGAAATGAGGGATTTTTGAAAGACATTTGTACCAGAAATTAATATTCCTAAGGCTTTATCTAGTGATTTCTTGCATAAATTAGCACATATTATTAAATTTAAAAAATAAAGGCACTTTCGTAAATTAAGCCATACAACTTGTAGAGGACATACTTCTTGACCCTTATAAAAAAAAAAATGAAAAAAAATGAGGGAATCGGGCGGCCCATGGCCATACTGCCCCCCCCCCCCCCCCCCCCCACTCTAACGTGCTTTGAAATACCCCGGTAGTATTAGGGTTAAGAGAGGTGGTGTCATTCTTTGTTCAAAAGTATTCATGCATGCAATCCAACTTTTCGTGAAATAATTCAACGATCATGATTTGCCTTGTGGTGTGTCCAAGCTATCTTGATAGTTAATATGACTGCTTGATATACTATCTTTCTCTCTCTCTCTCTCTCTCTCTCTGGGTGCTTTGTCGTGTAACGTAGGCGATCATGGAGTTTCACACAGTTCTCTGTACTGAGCTCTTAGTATCAATTGCATATCATGGTAAACCAGTCAGTCAGGATGCTTATCAACTTAATAATCCTTCTTCCCATGCCCCATGCTCCTGGTTCTTTTTCATCAATCCAAACTCTCTCAAGTAAACTTTACAGTATACGACGTAAAAATCTCAACCTTCAGATTCTTGGCTCACATATCAGTTTCATAATAAACATACATGATAATGAAATATTCTTCTTTGTGTGGCATAACACATACCCTTCAATGACCTCTCCTTAAGGAGAGATGTAGCGTTGATTAGTTGAGCTACCTCTGCGCGTTCTCTTCAAATCGTTCCAAAGCCCATCCGTTAATTTATCGTGACCTTTATTTTAGGCAAGATTTAGAGTTGATTTGTTACGCTAGCTCAGCGGGCTCTCTCTCTCCTTTACCATTTTGTCAAGTTTCGCAAGTCCATCCTATAATGGCATCTCTGGTAGGAGAGATTTCTTGTTCATTTGTCAAGCTGGCTGCGCGGATTAATTATCTCCCTCACTCATCCTTCGTTAAGTCGTGGCAAAGTCCATCCTACAGTCTATAGTGACCACTCCTTCAGGAAGATTTAGCCTAGTGTTCATTTGGTGAGCTCTGCGAGTTCTCGACAATCTCCCTCACTCATTCTACTTTAATTCGGCCTGCTTTGGCGCTTCCTACAGGACCGTCCCCGCCGACGACGGAATTCGTATGGAATTCTCGCTTTCCTTCATACATTAATGAATCATTATGAATTATGATTCCCAAGATGTAAATTACTGCTGAGTTTCTCTAACTGGAACGTGCGGCAGCGCTGCAGTGTCAGCTTGCCCATAAACTCGTAGATGCTCTCCTTCTACTCGTCACTGTGCTTCGCAAAGTAGGGAGCTCTGCAACACTTAACGTCAAGGTCGCTCTCCACATGCGTGCGCCACTGCTCGACCAACTCGTCGTTTTCCTTGGCCGTGGCGATCGGGTCATCGCGAGAGAAGAGGTTCAGGGCGGGCGCCTTGACCGGTAAAGATCTCATTCACCTGAAGGACAATGCAGAACAATAGGACGTTAATAAACTCTGCTTGTTTCTTTGGAAATTCTTATGGAATTCTCGCTTTCCTTCATACATTAATGAATCATTATGAATTATGATTCCCCAAGACGTAAATTACTGCTGAGTTTATGCCTTGTAAAATGCTAGAAATGTGTGGCTTGTTTGAGACCACCAATGAGACGGACCTTTAACTCTTACATTACCATTCCCTGAAAACCACATTAGCTTACTACACATCTTCACGCCATTGCTCACGGGAGAGTTTCCCTTCAAGCTCACCTTGACGATGCTATCCATGACGCACTTGTTGGTCAGCCAATAGTAGGTCTCTGGAACCCTCTTGATGACAAACTGCGTAAAGGAGTACGTTGTTGGCGGCCTGCGAGTAGATACCCTCGTAGCTATCTCTGGAGAGAATACAACTGTACAGGATCTGATCAACGAAGCGGTAACGCACCGATGCATAGGCCAAACGGCTACTCCGCTCCGCAGACGCGCGCTACTTCTCCCTCTGATGCATCCATCAGGTCGAACATCTCTGCGTACACGTGGCTGCTGACGGAGAAGGCATGGACCAGGAGAGGGCGTGTGTCGCCGTCCGTGACATAATCCGGGATCTCCCGCGCGATCTCCTTGACGTTGGCGGGCCAGGCGATGTCGATGGGTCGCGTCTTGACCACCAGTACATCGAATCTAGAACAACTAAAAAAGATATACAACATTGAAAAATGTACTATATCAACATATGACCTAACATATGTATATATAGATATAAATAGTGACTGATCGGCAAAAGCGACGATTAATAAAAAGCAGCACAACATGAGTATTGCAGAGATGTAAGTATAAACAATGATTGATTGATTGATTGATTGATTGATAAGAAATTAACGACACTACTAACACTTGAGTGTCGTATCAGTGTCGAACAGTTCATCTAAAAAGATTATACAATTCAAGTTTCCCTAATGTGATTTACAGAATTTGAGCAGGATTATAAATCAGAAATAAATCAATGTTAACTACTTCCTCGGGATAACTTCCCTACTCTTTATGAAAAGAGAAGCAGGTTCTTTAACGTGCCAATGGTGTGACTCTCCTTTACACGGAACCGACGGTTTAAAGTCTCCTCCGAAAGACTAGGCAATTGGAATAAAATACCTTGCCCAAGGGTATACGTGTTGTGATTGGGATACGATCAGTTTCCCCACTTAAAATCTAGTGTAAAGATTGATCTTCTTTAGAAACTTTATAACACATAATCGTGAAATATCTCTAAATAATGTCTTGAGGTCAGGACAATCAAAAAGTTAATACGAATATTTGCGAGTTCAATACATTCAAGGATAATGTGTTTAATTGTTAGTGTATAATTACATGATATGCATTGAGGTGGATTTTCTACTGCAAATAAGTATGCATGAGTCAAATGAGAATGCCCAATACGAGGACGGGTCAAGTATAAACAATGCAGAAAAAGGTTTACCCGTAAATGTCTCAGTGGCTTGCTAACTTGGGTACACCTGTGTAAAAAGAGCATGCAGATAAATAAAATGATTACACTGGGGAGCTAAAACTGTTAACTTATTTTATTCTAAGTTGCGCCAGGTAAAGAGTATTTAGAGAGGAGGAATGCTGTTTGTCACATTGTGGGGTTCTTCATAAATAAAATAAATAAAGAATAAAAATAGGAACTAATGTTTATGTAGTTTCAAAATAAAACTTTGATTATAAGGAATGCATGAAATAATCAGATTATAATTAGAGACAATAACATACACATAGCAATTGAATTGAACAGTGAAATGTTGCCTCAATACAATAATCTTTAAATAGGAATGAGGATGAATAAACAATCAAATATTTTCCGACTGACTCTGTCTACTAGTCATATATATATATCAAAAGTAATGAATGAAATTATGGGTTTAAATCAAACTACCTTCGGTACAGATATCAAACCCTGCATAAAAGGCCGGTTGATAATGTTCAGCGCAGTGTGCAGCGTCAATACAACCCGGTTGCCTTGACGACGCGATCGCGATAATGTTGATTTTTGAAGCGCGAGTTCATCAAAAGACCCGCTGTCGAGGTTACACGGTAGGACGTCGATGCCCGAGCTGAGGTGGTTGTAGTTGCGATACTCGATGCTCAGCGACGTCGATGAGGGAGACCAGGAAACCGAACAGTCACTGCCCGGTCTGGGTGCAAGGGCACGTGATGGCTGAACCCTTGATTACGGCTGAAATATAGTTACACCGCATCATAAATATATATTAAACCCAAGTATAACTTGTACGCTTTAACTTTATATCTTGTAAAGCACACGACATCTTAAAGATGACAATAATCACACCATTTGGTTTACCAAATAGACTTCGCAAAAAAAAAAAAAACAGCAACCGGATATCTCCTCGATATCTCCAATTAGCATAAGAGCGATTTACTAGCATAATAATGTCCAGTGCTAGAATGATTCATATCTCTGCTATGTACAATACTTCCATTTAACCAGCAAACATTACTTATGACCGCTTGTTAACAAAATGCGTAAGTTGCATAAACCATTGATTATCAAAACATATAGCCACGCTAAAGTAGTTCTCATTTTCATCCCAATATGAATACACGGTGGTACCAATCAATGATAAAAACCCAACAATATAGGCTTCCTCAAATTTCGACATGGCTGACATAAAATGGCCGACTTTTTGTTACTTGCCAAAAGAGGGCGTTTATGACATTTGACTACTAATTAAACACATTTCAGTTTTTGCTGAAAAATACATACGTTCAGTTTCCGAACTAGAAGAAATCATTCAATTTGAAATGGTAATTTTCGTGTCAGATATTGTTTGCATTTAAAATGTTCACTTTAGTTGAAAGCACAGATTTTTAGAAAGCCAAACTTCAATCTGAAAGACTCGCCTATACAGAAATTAAACAGTTGTAGAAACCCCCCGCAAACTGACATGTTTCAGACTTACAGTTATTTTGAAGAATTGAAGACCCTGTTGCCTGCCTCCCGGAGGAATTTGTGTCCACACGACGGCCGTCTGCACTTCCCGCTCATGACAGCAGAAACAGTGGCAGCTAGAGTTGGGGCGGATACACTCACTCTCATGCAGCAAGTCCGCAGACTTCCCCGACTTTCTCCCGCACACAGGACTCCTCCCCGTGGGTGACAAAACAGGTCTTTCGTCAATCACGATAAAATAGCTTCACACACCACTCCCTCAAACCATGGACCCTACCACTCTCGGGCCCTCGTTTCATCATACCAAGACAAAATCTACCAATCATGTTCTCCCATATGTGCTCACGTCACTTACTATTACATAATACCCTTAGGGCAAAATCAGGCAAACCGAAAAAAACGCGGGGAAACAATAAATTAGGCACGGCTCCTAGCTGCGAAAAGGATAGACAAAAGAATTAAGAATGCGATGCATACAGTGCGCCACAGAGCCTAGGTTACCTGTATTACAAAACATATGGTATAAGGCAACGTGGCTTCCATTGCCAGTCAGATAAAGGTGATATTCATAGGAAATAAAATCAAATAAATATAGTTTATTTTATAATTGAATGAGTTATTAAAGCAATTTATGCAGTTCACATGCCATAAAAGTGTTCAGTTATGTGTTTAATGAAAGTCAAATTTCATTAAATCGACTCTCTTCCTGACCTACGAAATCGCCTAAGGGAAAGTGGCGTTGTGTGTACGTCACAGCCGGGATATGCTTCACAATGACCATTGTGTATCACACCTGTTAATCCACTAGCAACTGCCATCACAGTTTTATTAACAATGCCTGATGCTTCTGGCGGAAAAGAAGCTGCGGATTGGCATGTGTGATGCACAATAACACCTCCCGTTTCTTACGTCAGACCTAAAGGCCGTTTCGGATGACAGTAGGTCAAATTTGACCCCGAGAATACGGTGATTGTTTTCACCCTAATTTCGCTTTTTGGAAAGTGATATATTGTTTGAATGTCATCCGAGCTCATTGTATGGCTTATAAGCTTTCTGTAGATGAATATCTTCATATTTGTGGATTTTCTATGAATATCACCTTTAACCTTTTTAATTTGGCTTACATTTCACTCTGACACTATTTACAAGTTGATTTTAAAAGAATTACGAAACTAAGCATTCTGAATGTGGGCTGGTAATGAATTCTAGGTTACTGGACCTAAACAACGGGCTGATTTGGAAAGAGTATTTTGTATTTAACTTTCCTCATGTGGAATTTAACAGGTTGAAGGGTATTGTACTGATGAATTTCAGCATTCAATGAAAACATGTGCATGAGAAATTAGGTTTGAAAAGTATCTACGCATTAAACGGGCAATTTGCATCGTATTTATATCAAAAACATTAAAGATTGTCCGTCCCTTTTGCAAGCTTAAAATTTCAAATCGTCTATCACGATCGTTAATTGAAGAAAGTGTGATTCAAGACCATTTCTAAGAATATAGCATGTTGAAGCTTTCTGTATATCTAAAAAATTTCAGCCGTTAAATTTCAAACCGACTTTTTTCGCACTACGAAAAAAGTATTAGTCTTTGTTACAGTATCTATGTGGTTATTATGCATGTGTGAAATCTTAATTTTATGAGTAATTACCAAATTTTGGAGATGATTCCTTCAATAGAGCAATTTTTTCATAATGCGTTATAAAATTTAATAAACAGATTAATCAATAAAGCAGATATTTCAACACAAACTGCTAAGAGCCTGAGGTAAAGACTATTAATCAGACGTTGTTTACGTGCATTATTTGAATTTTACACTACGTATCAGTTTCAAATTATGAATATACAGCTTGCTAACACTTATGTTTTTCCAATGTTTCGATGGTTTTATGGTGATCTGAAAAAGGGACGGGCTGTCTTTTAAGCAACGTTCGAACAGGGGTAACGAAGATTCAAGGTAATGAGAACTGGCACATAATACGGAGGATTTTGTTCTGTATAAACGATGAAGTCTGACTAATTTAGAAGGATGCAACGAACCCCATAACGCATTGCAATTAGCGATGTGAGGCACTATGAGTGCATTGTACATCATTAACAAGAACCAATGTTACCAATGTTACGTGATATTTTTCCGCAAACAAAATTTATATGTACATCCCAACATAAATACATATCTACAAGCACTCCAAGATATGTAACCACAGAACATTGCTTAATTCTAATGTTGTTAATGTTTAAGGGATCATCATTATAACAAGTATTTAGGTCTTTTCTATGTCTGAAAACAACAAATGGAGTTTTTACAATGTTTAGAGATAATCTATTGCACAAAAGCTAATTGTGAACATGCATTAAATGAACATTCACTTTATTGATGAAAATGTAAATTCTTTCCTCAGATGCAACTAAAGCAGCATAAAAATAGCTGATCAACGTATTGCGCACTTACGGAGACAATGCTGTATAGTGTTTTTTTTCTGAAATTGCATACATGTTATAGTTATGGTATACTGTTGATCTATACCGAATTTCATGAATTTTGTTAAACACCAACTTATCATTAAACATTATGTTTCTGCAAAGGGGGTTCGTCACCTTTACATCTTTATACGTATGGCACTAAAAAGAGTAAAATGCTTCATGTTTCATGCACACCGATTTGAATCTTTCGCTCTGGACGATTATCTAGAAACCCACTCGGAGTGATCGGAATAAACATAAAGGCTAGTTGCGGATAGAGTTTCACTGTCGTGATTAAACACGTATCACGATACATCAGCGAACAAAAAAAGTGCATTGTCATTTGTCACCGACACACATTATCCCTTTTTTTTCGATCAACCGCGCAAGTCATATTTTCTAGGACGTATTCTTTTCTTCCTTATCATTTGTGTGGCCGTTAAACTGTTGCTCTATTGGGTTTGTGTATATTACTTGTTAACTACGTGGCATGTTTGCATAGAAATACGTTCTACAGTTGTTTGAAAAAAGAAAAGAAACTAAGCATTTTATCATAAACCGCTTACGAGTCATAAAGAAGGGTGCTTGCAAGCAGTGGCTTATCCTCGTACCAGCACTATCTGGTCAGCGAAGTTCGTAAGTTCAGGAAAATGATATACCTGCGATAAACTGGAAATACATGTATATAGCATGACAGAGAACAGTTGCTCGCGCGCGCGTTCTCAATTCGGGTCGTATGTGACCTTGCTGCATTCACGAAGTTCATTGCAATGACCATTGATTTACGTTGTATGCATGGACGTCATTCATATATCTGTCTGCGCATTGTGATTGGGGTCGGGGCGAATGAGTTGACGGTCACAGGAGTTCTCCATGACCAGTTCTGCCCATGACTTTGGCGTAGAAAACTTTCGGATCAGTATATCATCGTTATGTTTTGTTGTGTGTTGTTTTTGTTCCCGCGCGCAATTTGGATGCTTCGTGACGGCACTCCGCGTCGAGCGAGTTGAGGTTCCAGAACAGCCGCCGTACTTAGCAACTACGATTGGATATGGCTGTTAGCATCACGGCTGACCAAGGTCATCATTTGGCTGAATAGCTATTTTCTTTGCACCGGTGCGTCATATGAGGATGTTATATCATCGAATTCAATATTTTGATTATGCAAGTCTTTAATATTCGCCTTGAAAGAGGCATTATTGATAGTCACTTGGACATGATCGATGCGCATTTATTAGCTTTGTGATTTACTACATAGTGCATTCATAGAACAACCATATAAATGTCAATGCGTCGTACGAATGATTTTATAGCACTGAATTTATGTATGTTTGATTCTTCAAATATTCAAGTTTCGCCTTGAAAGAGGTCATGTTGACAGTCAATTCATCTGCTTATAGTTATATTGACAGCAACCAATCACAGAAAGCGTATCGTTACTGGAGCGCGCCCCGAGAGCCTCACGCATGTGAGTGTAGATACTGCCCAGGAGACACACTGAGCTAGGCCGAAGATCAGTTTGCTAATCAGGATGGATGCCGAAGTGATAGGTGACGAGATAAGAAAAGAGATAGAAGACGGAGCGGAGTTGAATCGAGCGTATGAACATGGCGAGACAGCTAGCGACGGCGAATATGAAGCATGGAGGGCAGGTAAGTAATGTTTCTTAATTTGTTGACATTCGGAGAGTTTTTTTTTGCAATGTCGTCTTATTCGTAATTTTTTTTAGCCTGCTGCTTCTATGTAACGTTTCCCATACATTGCCCCCCCCTTCCTCCTACCCTAACACACACCCCCATCCCCACCACTTCGCTCCTTAGTAGTGATATGGCATCATCACCTTATCAATGTTTCAAGTTTGTGAATACATGCAGAGTCTGCTAGATAAACAACTTTCATAACCACCGAAGGTGCTTCCCTGTTGAAATAATAGTATATTAGTGAATAAAACACTTATATCGCCCAAAGCGATATATCGCGTGTTCGTTACATTCATTACTGCGAGACTGTCTCGTTCATATATTAATACTTATCACCGCTGAATAGGATTGTAAGAACAGGATATGTGTTGTTGCGAGCCAAAGGAAGTGTTGCTTTGTTGGGAAAACAGGTAACAACAGAAAATGCGCCATGATGTATTCTACTGAAACCAAGTCGACCAAACTCTATGTATAGATGGCTATGGACATACCAAGGAGAGCGCGCCACTCCTTAGATTAAAATTTTGTTGGTTTTGAATCATGGTCTGTTGGGCTGGTCTCGCATTATAGTCACATATTCAGACTGGAATGCCATAATACCACACATCAGCTTCATACAGGATGCCATCTGAAACTCAAGCACACACCCACACACTACACACAGGTACTTTAAGAACCAAGCCATTAAAGTCGTTTACACGGATGTGGATACACACTTCTCTGTTTTAAGTTTCGATTTGTGGTGTAAGCAAATTTATCATACTAGTGTATATATGCATGCCCGCCTATGCAAAATATAAATGACATGCGTGACTCTTATAGCGAATTTTGATGTTGATTAATGTGTCCAGGGCTCCCGCGGAGAACAGTGCTTTTGCTCACTGACGTGGCTACCCTGGCGGAAGAAGACTAGTGTAAGCATAAATACAAAAAAATGATAAATAACTTGGACATTATGTATCACGCTGCAGAGGAAATCAAATAATCTTCATGTCTGATACTTTAAGAGTCTGACCTTGGGGTTTGTTTCATAATGCAACATGGATTCTATCAATAGATGACAATTTACTTTTCAAGACCGAAGAGTTGAATTGTGTGACATGTAGGTTTAAATTATGTTTCACGGATGACATGTTTTCATGCGAAAACATGCATTTAGGTTTTCATTAACAATGTGCCCATTGTTGGAGACGTCGCGGCATTTCAAAAATGGCAACCTGGCTCCGCGACGTATCTTACGTCTTTGAGACGACTTTGTAGCTGCGCGACGTTTTCAAGACCTCACGGAAACTGGAACAAGTATAAAAACACACACAATTCGAACATGTTGAATATTCGTGCGATTTGCTGAAGACCTGCTAGTGTAAAAGAGAGTGAGGAGACGTCGCGGGGACGTCGCTGAAGCCTCGGACTCCTCTGTCTTCTCGGTGGCAACAGGTCGCCAACTAATCTCTTGGCTTATGAGATATTCAGACACGTCAATGATCGAAACTGCTCAATGCAAACTTCTCATCAAACCGTTCACATAAAACTATATGGATAGCTAATATAATAATGCCGATATGACATGCTTTGGTTTGAAGCAATAATTGCTCTCACATGCCTCACATGGAATGATCCAACGCCCAAACTTTAACCAAATTAAAATCACATCAATGAAAACTTCTCATCAAACCGTTCTCATAAAATATACGGATAGCTAAAATTATCAATATGACACGCGTTGGTTTGAAGCAATGTTTCTCACATAGCGTACGTCGAATGATCCAACGCCCACATGATTTTATTGCTCTGTTTCGCACTGAACTGCTGAAGGAATAGGTTTCCCTGCATCCCCTTTTCATCACAGGAAAGCTCTTTTGACTGTATTGACACGTTTAGATAATGAGAGCTCAAATGGGATAGACGTCTGTAAAGCAAGCGCCCAATAGAAAAGTCAAACAAAGCATCGTGTCTGTATGCTTTTGACATTTTTTGTAGGTGAATGTAAATATTCCTGTACTATTGTCTTTTTTTTTTATTATTTATTTCCTTCATAAAACTGTCTGGCTCTCGCTGCTTATGGAAATGAGGCTATGTAGCTCCCAAAATAGGTCATGTGCGATTGACTTGTCAATGCGTGATTTGGCTATGAGAGAAGCGTACACGCCGTGAACTTAGCTTTTTGTTCGAAATAAATACCACTGTCATGACTATAGCCTAGTTACTAGGCTGAGGAGAGCATGATTACAACTGAATCTGTTTATAACAACTATGTCTGGTAATACAGACTAGGCCCCCTAATCCCTCTGACTGCCCTGGATCCTCGTTAGCGGCGGGAAAAGAGGATCCAGGGCAGTCAGAGGGATTAGGGCCTAGTCTGCATTACCAGACATAGTTGTTAACAGACTCGGTTGTGACCATACACTCCTCAGCTTAGTAACTAGGCTATCATGGCGTTGCTAACTGCAGGGAACTTAAAGGGATAGTTCACCCTGAAATTATTTTGGTTTCAATAAAAGAGGACACATGAAATAAATATTTTAGTATAATATATAACCCGGGCAATGCTGCATATTGGTTTTCAATAAATGATCACTACCATGACAACAGCCAATGAGCTCTCACTATTGCACATGTTGAAATGGTAGTTACCATTGATGGAAAGTTACAATAATTGACAACAAATATGCAACATGGCCTCGTGGTCAGTGGACACTTGTACGTCTGTGTGACGCCTGTCCAATCCCTTGGGATCATTTCGAAACATGGAAGTCAGAAGAAGGTGCACTCATTGAATTCCTGCAATGCCTACCGGGTACCTATTTATGTACCTGAGTGGAGAGCAGGAGTGTGTTTTTGCTGGAGTACACTTAAGTGCCATGAATGGGCATGAACCTGGGACCTCGAGATCTTTCATTCTAAAGAATTTGATTTTTTTCTGCAAAAGGGGGATTCACTATCTCTAAGCCCCAACAATCTAAGCCAATTTTTAATCGTCAGATGGCTGACTGTGACATTGAAATTGCTCATGGTTTATATGTGTTTGTAATCAACGGAGAGATGCATGCAGTGAATATTTCAGACAACTACATTTTGTCCCTGTTGGAATAAAATGTAAACCAATCATTTAGTTCTACAATAAACATATTTTGCTCACATGTTACTTCGTAGACTTATCAATACCTCTATCTTTCGCATTTGAGCTGACAGGACACATTGCCGGGCAATATCAGAGAGGTTATATAAATCTAGGGCATTGTGTACCTGTGACACTCACGTAGGCGGTGTACAGAATTATTTTGACCCCAAAACTGGCATTGCGCTTTATCCAGCAACACAAATAAAATAATGAGATAGAAAGCGACGACTTCAGAGGCTTGTAACCGATCGTCATACGCTCCGTATAATATAACGATGCGTAATCGTCCTACGTTCTGTAATTCATGTCATTGACATCAATGGCACCCCTGGCGTGATGAAAACATGGTTGACGTTTGTGACCTAAATATGAAAATTTACTTGGACAAAGACGTCAAGATTTGTCATGTAATTTTAAAAACTTGACATGAGCCAACGTTGTGTTCCCCCCCCCCCCCCGCCCTTCGCATAGAACGTTAAATTGAGGTCCCATGTATAAAACAGGCATACGCTATGCTTGTTAAAGAAACTACTTTAATTCTCCATTAACGTTTTGTTTGCCAGATGAACTGCTGCTGTGTGGTGTGTGTGTGTATTATCAGTGTCAAAATGCCTCAATGGTGCACAAAGGGTTAAGAACAGGGTGAAATCCCGATGAAGTGGACAGAAAGCCTATTGAGTGACGTCATTTGAGCATTATTGTCAAGACAACTGACTCTAAGCAATACGGGTAGAGCAAGCAGCGTTGATCACAGCTAAACCTCTCACTGGAGTGAGTTCGTTTAGAGCCAATTGTCTTGGCAACATGTTCATATGACGACACCACTTCGGTACTCTATACTAGAAACGGGTGAGAGATGCCGACTCCTCGTGGTTCACCCGAGAAGGTTATTTAGCCTACGCACGGTGTCGCACAGGCGTTTGGAGTACCACACAAAATAACAATAATGATTGTGATTTGCATAAAAATATATACGTGTTTGGCTGAAGCACAGTATGTACTTTGACTCAATATGATCGAGACTCGTTTCATATCGTTACGTTTAGCGGCGGATATGAGCTTGTACTCATTCAGAACCAAGCATAAAAAATGTATGGTTTGGGGATATAAGATAACTTTATAAGTACATGTATTGCAAATAATGAAAGATGCAACACAGCAATGAACAAACAACTTTGTACAAGACGGATACATTTTTATTTGTTTAGCCATATATATTACATTTGAAATGATTATTTTTTTCATAGCGAAATATAGTTCAAATTATCAAGAAATCTGCAAATTGACAACTCGCTGGAAAGGATGAAAGTTTTGATTCTGTGACGTCACGTGCGAGGTGCTCCCCATACGTAATGTACTTTTTTGTTGAAATGATTTTTTTTTCATAAGAATATGCATCATTTTACTTGCGCAGTGGTTGAATAATAATTAGAAACACCTTTTTCACACATACCTGAATGAAAAAAAAATCATCAAAGACAGAAAGATAGCAATTTAAGGAATTATACCACACACAGCATATTAGAGAGCACCTCGAACGCGAAGACACAAAACTGAAATTTCAAAAGATCATAACTTTCTTATCCTTATACGAATTTTCGTCAAACCTTCACTGATATAATTATGTATGTCATGTGTCTGCTTTTGTGGAAACAAACTTAACATCAGAGTGATCTATATCCTTTCAACAATCTACGCTGATGCCACACTGTGCAAATTATCATGGACCCTTCGGGTCTATTTACATCAACCGTCAGAGAGAGTGATCATTGCCACGAAATTGCAAATTCCTGATTTAGACTCATGTGAGTTAATTAATAGTTAACATCAATTAATGAAGAGCTATGAGATGCGGCATCATTTGATCGTCTGTTGAGACGAGTCCGTCCATTTGAGGTCGTCACGAAACATAAATGTATGACCTAGTTTCTCCGAAAGGTGATGTACACGTACCTACACAGGTAATGTTGCACGGTGCAGATATTCACGTAGCCTGGGGTTCATGAAACCTTTAATTGTCTTTTGGCACTTTCATGTAGTATTATAGTCATGTTAATTTATTGAAATTGACCTTGATAGCCGCACAACGTGTTTCGTATTAATTTGCTGATTTGTTACAATATCTTTTACGTCATTCCATGTGACACAGGGCTCTTTCGTAAAGCATGTTATAGGGCTCAGAAAAGTCTACCCTGTCTGGAGATAAAACTGAATAATTGAAATAAGAATAAATATTTTTTTTTTGTTTTTTCCTGAACAAATAAAGATACCAGTCAATATACATTAGCCTGCGAATATGGGCTCGCCGGCACAAGATGGGAGAGTCTGTGGAGAAATAACATATACAAATGAGTTGTGAACAATGCAAAGCAGAGAGAGGTATTTCATTTAGTGAGAGAGATATTTGACGTAAATAGTGATTTCAATTTTTTGGTCAGGTAAGGTATTTAGAAAGTCATAACGAAAGCAGGGAATACATCAAAAATTGTATCACATTATCTCAAACGACAAAATAATTAATTGCTATTCAACGTAATGATAATAATCTGTCCATCAAAGACTGTTCAATTTGAAATGAATATGTCGGTTATAGCATATACAAAAAACACGTTAATCGATAGTAATAATACACGTACTTATGTACTGTACAATGCATCAGTTTCAAGTTTCCCGTAAAAGCTGTGCTTTATAAATTGCGAAATTGTATTATATCCAAACGAAAATAATATTTCTAAAGAGTTTCATTGTTTTGCCAAAGTATTATTCATCACGATGATAACAATGATCAATTCAAATTTTGATTGGCATACCAGTACAATGGTTTTTAAACGATGAATAAATCAATCCATGAATAATAAAACAAAAAAGAAATTGCATAATATCATGTTGCTGTTCCCTTCCGTAGTCGGGGATTTTATTAACGATATGTCCATGTTAATGGAAGATTCATGATAATAACTGTATATGCATTTGTCGATTTTATTGTATATCATATGTCTGTTTGATTATTTGATTTAACATGGAGCCCTTTGCGTGACTGCATATTTTACATTGACATAGCTTCCCAGAGTGTTAACTCTTTAAGAGACGTTGAGGCATTTCTGTACTGGTATTACACACCATCGCAATGGGTCAGTATGGAGTCTGGCAGAGAAGGAGTTAAACAAACATCCTGTATTGCGTGTAAGACATACACCGATAAACAACTGCACGGAGACGAACATAAAACATTAATAGTCGACAAAGGTTCATGACCTGAGATCATCTCATCATTGAAACATTAAATTCGATCCGCCGTGCCGTATGTTGATGGTCACATGATTGTCCCGGCTAGAGTCACGTGGTATACCTTTCGTGCCATACCCATGTCTATGGTGGCTTGATCAGGCTGATGTATATTTCTAATCCACACTCCTCAATAAAAAAAAAAAAAAAAAAGTCTAGCCGCAGAAGTAAACCGGTACATGTAATTCCCGATTCTTCTCCTGCTCATTGGACTGAGAAAGAAAGGAAAATTTTAAAAGGACTAATTTTATGGGTACTAGGCTCACTTTTCTGTTTTTTGTATGGATTTGAAATGTCTGACGGCGTGGAAGCAAGGTTAACTTGTGCCAGACGCGGCACCGATGGCGCAATAAGATATGGAATGGTCACAACGCGCTATCACGGTCACCATGGTCACACAACTTTAATACTGGTATGGTCCTTACTTCAGAATGTTAGTGACATACACACAGAGAGACGGTAGCCCCGAGGTGAACTCTTAAAGAAACTGTGTCGACTTATGTTGGATGTCCTCGATTCCTGTGAGTATTACCGTAGGCCTATACAATTCACGTGTTTACGAGTTTTTAATCACAGCACGCAAGCAAACAATTCCGAATATTGGAGCGAGTGATTTCTCTTTTGCGAGAAGTCCATATAATTCTACTAAAAGTTAATGCCCACTTTTTTTCTTCTGAAAAGAGTACTCAGTAAACTGTGTTTTTTCTTCTTTGAACAGTGACATTTCTCATGTTTGTTTTTTCAACCCTCGAGAGGTATGCATGATTTTGGCATGTTTAAAGGTGATACTAATAACGGAAGATGGATAATGGCCTTTAAGAATTCCTCTCATATTATTAGACCATAATTCGACACGACTGACGTTACAATCATATTAATTACTACATGCCTAACATAATCATGTGTGGTCTATTGCACGGAAAAGCTACAGCAGAAGACAATTTTGCTACGATTCTGCAGTCGACTGGATGTATGACGTCATGAACAAATCCTGTGACCGGATTCTGCGATTCAGCCCTGTCGCAGAATCGTACGACAGATCGGATCGTGTTGTTTGCGGTGGCCTTAACAGGTTAACCATTTTGTGTACTAGACAAACTGTTCTATATTGCTCTATATGATTTGAGCTGCTTCCGATATTTTTTTTTTCATGCTTAAGCATAACAGATAAAACGTCTCTCTATCAAGTTGATTTGGTTCGTCTATCAAGGCCATGGCACACGACACGATCCGACCAATCGTCCGAAACGGACTCCAGTCCCATTAAACTAGTCCTCAATACCGTCTTACAAATGTTACCAAACGAGCTCAAGCTGTTTGCAAACGGAGTGGACGTTGTACACCCTTTTTATGTTTTTTTTTCTACACACTATACGTACGGACTCGGACGGAAAGGTACTCTAGAACTTTGAGCCTGCTCAAAAATTTCTGGCGGCCACCCCTTTCTTTAATTAGACTGACTGACAACGTGATTAAAACGAGGTGAACGTACTGCGAACGGAAAAGTCCAGACTACGACAGAATGACTGTACTGCTACCCTTGTAATGACGTGGTACGACCTGCAGACCTGGGGCAGTCGGGAATCAATTACAGTACGTGAGCATTTTTTTTTAAAAACTTTCCCTATTTCCTGCGGATATTTTTCCTTTTTCCCCCTTCACACATGCTTTTTGCAGCAATGATCAGGCCGTCAACTAACAAGCTTTTTTGAGTTCACAGGATTAATTTGTTCTATTCACATGTATATAAAAAAAAATGGCATCGTATATATGATGATTCATCGTGTTATGGTGTACTGAGAGCCAAAACAGGTAATAAAATGTGCGATAAAGTGGGTCACGACAGTAGTTATGTTTGAGTTCATATAAAGGCCAAATTAAAATGATTTCTGTGGGATCCTAGGGTATTACTGGTTGCTTTGTTATTAATTTTGTTATTACTTTGTTATTTGTTATTACTGGCTGCTTTGTTACTTTATTATGCAGCTTATTAAGAAGGGTCGGAATTACAGTCATTGGCTTGACGTGTAACGTCAATGTAACGCGAATGAGGTCTGCCAATAACGTGCTGGGTATCTACCAAACTGGGAATCACACCAAACTAGTTCTCATGGCTACGTTCTTGAAAATGTACCGACATTTTACGGTCGTTCTATGAACTTCACGGACGAGCTCGGACGGGCTCGGACGGCAAAGGCGCGCCAAAACTGTACGACTGCTCAAAAACTTTCTTGACGCCATCCCGTTCTTCAATTGCACTGACTGACAACGTACTTTAAACGCCGTATTTCGAACCTACTAGGGACGCTATAGTGCGACCTGGGGCATCCAGGGATTCATTCCAATACGTATGAAAACAATATTGCCAGCACATTCCTTTTCTCCTGCGGGTTGATCATGCGCATTGTCCGATCTGAACTTCCTTTTTCTTTGACAGATTTACACTCTGTTTCTTTCATGTTTCTGTTTGTATTAAAATCAAATCAATTTCAGGCTGGACTGTTCCTTTACAGACTTATACGCCCCTTTCATATTGTTAACATTTATCATGCCTTACCACTCTGAATAAACACGTACTTACCAAAGGTTCGGAAATTATGGCAAACACATTGATTGAACCATATTTATCATGTTTATAAGATCCGATACTGAACACTTTCTTTATGTTTGTTTCAGGACATATTAACGTTGGCGATACATCTTGATCAAACAATCACAGTGATTGTTATGAATCATATAAACTTAGACTGGAATGCTCTTTTCATGTTGTCGAAACTCATGTCTGTCTCAAGATGTAATACAATGGACGATGCATAATGATCTAACTTATGCAACACTTCATACAATTATGGTTCGGGTACACGGCATAATGCTCTATTCATGCTGTCAAAACGCGTTTGTCTGATGATGCAATGCTATTAGCGGAATGTAATGATCAAGCATTAACAACATTTTTTATAGTCATATTAATAAAGTCTGAAATTGCAAAGTTGTTTTCGAGCCTGTAGCGGTATACTGTTATCAAACATTCACAACGATCGTTGTAATCATATTGATAAAGTCTAAAATTACAAAGTTGTTTTCTAACCGTTGGCGGTATACTGTTATCACAACGATTGTTATATTCATGTCAATACAGTGTGATATTACAATACTCTTTTCATGTTATCGAAATATTATTCAGTTCCTTTGACGGTACAAAATAATCACACATATTCAACACCTGTTATAATCACATGGTTAAGGTCAAAGACATATTGCCCATTTCATGTTTTTGAAACGCATAATAGAATATTAATAACGGTACATAATTATCAAGCATTCACAACAATTGACATTATCATATCAATATAGCCTGAAATTGCAATACTCCTTTGATGTTGTCAAAATTTGTTTGTCTCGTTATGCAGTTCCATTGGCGGTACAAACTAGTCACACATATTCAACACCTGTTATAATAACATTATAAAAGTCAAAGATATATTTCTCTTTTTCATTTTGTCGAAATATGTTTGTCTCATGATGCAGTCAGTTTGTAGTACGTCTTGATTGAATATTCACAAATAACTAACCAAAATCATATCAATAGAATCGGAAAATTATTTCGTGTTGTCGATTCATGTTGTTTTTAATGATACACAACTGATCAAACATTGTCAACGCTTGATATTACCAAATAGCTAGATTCTAAAATACTGCATTCATGTGGTCGAAACATGTCCGTATCATTCTACAGTGCCATTGACGGTACATGATTATCTGATATCAACAACATTTATTATAGATCCTTTGAAAAGGATCCTATGTCGTCCGCTCGTCTCAAATTGTCGAAACACATAAGTCTCGAAAATAAAGTAAAATTGGCGGTAAAAAATTATCAAATCTTCACCACAATAATGTTCACAATTCATACAGTCATTGACAGTAGAAAGGGTGTGAGACCAAGTACTTACTTAATTCCTATGGTCAAAACACGATTGGTTTTCATACCGTACATTACAATTCGAGTATCGTAAGCCAATGCCAACCGATTATTCATGACGAATAAGACTGTATTTATATCAACTCACGCATTATCATTAGCATGAAGGTGTGTATTAAGCCAATCGGGTTTTCAAAGCCCGGTAATGTAAGGATTAAAAGGTTACAATACTGAATACTCATGTTCTCGAAAAAGGTTTGCTTGATGTTACATGGCGATGAAACATTCATTTTCTACAGGAGTAATAAATTGTCACACTTTCAGAACTTTACTATGCTTCAGTAGCGTTAAAAATTATATTGAAAAAGCGTACACAGGTATTCAAGCTTACGGGAGTTCGCTTTGTACAATGCTATTCATACCTTGGAACAGTTATTGTACCATTGACATATTAATGAGAAATATTTCATTTTCCTTTGGCAAAGCAGTTTTATGGGGAAAATGAAAATACGAGAAATACGCACTATCAATATAATTTAATTGATATTTTTACAATCTTTGTTATGGAAAGTAGGCGGAGACTAAAATTACTGCCTGATTTCTGCAGTCATGAACTTGCAGTAATAATGAAACTGACCTCAATTTGTTTATGTGTATCAACAGTATAATTATTTCTGAGTACTATTACTTTTTATATATACCCTGCTTTTCAAATAGAACCAAGGAAAAAAAATGTCTGCGCATGAAGTAAGAAAAAAACATTAAGATAACTCTCCAGTTATAGAATAAGAAAGCGAAGAAGCAAAAGAAGAAGTAGAACAAAAGAAGAAGAAGAAGAAGAAGAAGAAGAAGAAGAAGAAGAAGAAGAAGAAGAAGAAGAAGAAGAAGAAGAAGAAGAAGAAGAAGAAGGAGAAGAAGAAGAAGAAGGAGGAGGAGAAGAAGAAGAAGAAGAAGAAGAAGAAGAAGAAGAAGAAGAAGAAGAAGAAGAAGAAGAAGAAGAAGAAGAATGGCTTGTTTCAGGTACATTTAGAGATTGGAAGATGCCGTGGTTTTGGATTTACAGTACGTGAGCCTGATTAAAGGGGATTAGCACGTGGTTTTGGTTCGGTGCAGCTTAACCATAAGCAGGATTGAAGCGGTAATGATTGCAATCAGTTTTCCTGACAGAATTGTCATCACCGTCGTTTGAAGTTCAATTTTGTTTCAACGAATTCATCAT
>OZ022594.1:4122632-4162632 GCA_963669155.1 Arbacia lixula | reverse complement strand
GGGCGTTTGCTCCCCGCGAGCCCCATCACGCGCGTTGAGATGATACAATTGTGTGTAGTATTAACGGACCGATTACGTCTTTACTGCGTCATTATTACGTCTTTACTGCCAGCAACTTAGAACGCGGAGCTCTTTGATAGTAGCATGGTGACGTTGATTGTTCCTCTGACGATTGATCAGTTGGGGGTTAGGTCGAATCCAGCAGCTGGCACTGGCTGTGGTGTTTAGCAAGACTTTTTAAAGAATTTTCCAATAATATATTCTAATTTGCATTTATATTTATTTTGCAAACTATATTTTAAATTTGTTCTGCTTATTTGGATATCCCCCCCTCACACACAAAAAAAAATGAGAGAAAAAAAGAAATGTTTCCTGGAAACAGTGTTCTTTTTGCACACAAAAAATATTTGTTTTGCTAAAAAAATGACTAAAAATGGCAAAAGATACTTTATCAGAACTTCTCCCCCGCTAGTGAAACTGGACACTTACTTTCAGCAATTTGTTTTCATAGTGATCGCTAGATTTTGAGGAGATTTTGGGCTGGTCGTCCGAAATCTATAGCTTAGAGACCGAAGACCGCTGTGCGCTATGGCCAGCACCACAATGCATGCGTTCAATTGGAGCATGCCCACGGTGCTCGGTGCATCCCGCACTGACTGGGGCAAACACGATTGTGAATGTAGACTACGGCCGCTAGGATTCAACCATAAACATGAATACTTTTTCACTTTTCGCGAAAAGATTCGTGAGGCTATGACTGTGATATAGCAAACACGTCCTCTTTCGTGTATAGACTGCTGATTCTTGCCGGATTTCTTGACTTTTGCAAATGCGATACCCTGTCTTTAATTTCAATTTCCTTGCCATTGTACATTGCCATGGCATTGTACTTTGTTGCTGATGGTGTTGTTGTTTCCCGCTTTATAAAGAACAGTGATGCACTTGTTTTGGGTCGTTCGTAGAATTAAGTGAAAGCGATAATTTTGGCATGGTGGAAAACACACCCGGTTGAGGGCGCAGTTGGCCCGTGCACGATAAGAAACTGCTACGACTGACAAATATGCCAACCCCATTTTGGTATTTCGCAACTATCAATTTGGTCAACCATGTCCTCTGGCTCAGCTTTGTTTTTAAAAGTCAAGTTAAGTTTGAGTTATCCAGCATACATTATATGTCATCTCCCAAAGAAGATCAGCAATGTTCGTAATGCCATCTTTAAATGGAGTCACAAAGAGTAATCATATGTATTTATTACATCCCATGATGTTCTAAGAAGAGTCATTTAAAAGCATTTCCTTTATATGCCTATAAACAGTGACACTCCACTAATTATTTGTTTAGGTGTT
Source organism: Arbacia lixula (assembly GCA_963669155.1). Taxonomy (NCBI): domain Eukaryota; kingdom Metazoa; phylum Echinodermata; class Echinoidea; order Arbacioida; family Arbaciidae; genus Arbacia; species Arbacia lixula. The sequence continues at coordinate 4,161,286 of OZ022594.1, read as the reverse complement.
CTTGTTCTCTAGTTTTATATTGGATATATATTGACTAGTTAATCGGTACATATTCATGTACAGTATCATATGTATATATCACAATACGACACTAAAATATGATATTGAAATGACTAATAACACTATGGATTGACATAGCTTGGCTTCCCGGCTGTCGGACATTTCTAAACCAAGCTGACAGTAAAGGGGTCTGGCTGCAGTAGACTAATCATTCTCGATTTCTTCTCCAGCTCCCCTGAGAAAAAAAACGCCACAGAATGACACTGTGACTAGTCTGAGATTACTAGACTGTATTTGCCAGTTTGCCAGGATCCCATGGACAAGCCACACATCAAACACAGCCGTTTTAGAGAGGGCAGGCAGACAATGTATTTTACTAAAAACAGTTGGGAAACAGCAGCTGGACTTTTTAGGCCATTGTTTGAGAAAGGGAAGTTTGGAGTGTTTATTTCTAACTGGAATGATAGCAGGAAAGATAGATCGAGGGCGCCAAAGAGTAACGTTTCTGCAGAGCATTGCAACTTGGACTAGGTTGAAGAAGATTGAGCTTCTTAGACTGGCAATGGAAAGGAAAGCCTGGCATTTCATGGTCGCCAACGTCACAAGATATGTCACTTGAGAGAGAGAGAGAGAGAGAGAGAGAGAGAGAGAGAGATTTGCCACTTGGGAATAGAAATGCCCCACAGCCTGGAAGCCAGGCTACGACTAAAAAATGTGTCTCTTCAATTACTGTGTAAATTGGTTACAGTACCTGATTTGTATCATCTATGAAAAACACAGGTGATTAATAAAATATTATCATAGCACCCAGGAATAGTCATCTTCTAACAATAGCCCGACAAACCATCGGAAGATATGTTTGGATGTGACCTGTCGAAGGGGAATTTGAGGCCACGATTTTTTCTGAGCATTAAAGACAGGGTGTCCTATTTACAAAAGTCGCAAAACTTGAAAAGGCATGAAACAATAACATGTATGAAATCTCACAGTCATGGCTTTACATGGGTTTGCTTTTGGACCGCAGCGAGCGTAATCTACATTCGCAACCGATTTGTCCCTGTCAGCACGCATTGATCCCATTGAACGCGTACATTGTAGAGCGGACCGGTGCAGAATATAGCGCACATCGGTCTGTAGGCTATAATTTTCGGACGACCCGCCATAAACCTCCTCAAATTCTAGCGATCGCTTTAATATCGCTTACAGTCAGTTTCCAATTCTATAATTGGAAATGGAGTTCTGTTATAGTATCGTCTTCTGTTTTACGTTTTTTTTTAAATGAAATATTATCTTTGAACTACAAAAGAAACACCCTGTCTTTACGTTCTTGTATGCCCAAAACTGTTGTACTAAAGGCGCTGTGTGTAATACTTGTTGCAGAACACACACACCGCACATAATGAGTAAATGTCTGAACCCTCCTCGCCACTTCGAGGTTGAAGCATTAAACGTGACAGGGAGGATGACGTTTATCTCCCATGAATATGAATATCCACTCAACGTTTTCAATCAAAGTCAATGTATCGATGTGCGCCAGGCAAATTGTTTTCCTATGGGAATTGTGTGTAATGATTGTGAACAATAACGATATTGACGTATGGAGCAGAAATCTGGTCTACAACTAAAGAAATGGAACATAAATTGAGAGCAACACAAAGAGCTATGGAAAGAAGCATGCTCAATCTAACATTACTTGACAAAGTGAAGCACATTGACATAAGGCAGAAAACGAAGGTCAAAGATATTATAGTAAAAATTGAAGAGATGAAATGCATGAAATGGAAATGGGCAAGAAACTTATATAGAACACAAGACAACAGATGGAACAAAAACTCATAGAATGGCAACCAAGAACAGGAAAGCGAAGAAAGGGTCGACAAAAGAGAAGGTGGGGAGACGAAATATCAACATACACACACACAGCAACATGGAACAGAATGACAGCAAATAGAAGTGAATGGAAACTGATTAAGGAGGGCTTCATCCAACAATGGTTGAAAAATACCTGATGATGATGATGATGATGATGATGATGATGATGATGATAATGATGATGATGATGATGATGATTGCGAACACAGTCACACGTGGCACACACAGAGGCAACTCGTGATTAACTCATTAACTCGTTAACTTTCACATTTCTATTCCTAGTAGAGCGCGCATGGGTTGTATCGTGGCAATATCTGGCGGAGAGTGAGTTAAAGGGAACTTCACCCTTAGGTTAAGTTTGTTTAATAAAAGCAGAAACACAAAAGAAACATATTAGTGAAGGTGTGACGAAAATCCGTAAAAGGATAAAAAAAAAGTCATGACCTTTTAAAACTGTAACTTAGTGATGTCACGTGCGAGGTGCTCTCCCAAATGTTGCGTGCTGTTTGATTCCATAAATTGCTTTTTTCTGTTTTAATGAAGAAATAAATCTTTGTCATAGAGGTATGTATGAGAGAACGTGTGCTAAATGATATATCAAATGCACAAGTAAATTGATGCACATCCTTTTGAGAAAATTGACATTTTCAACAAAAAAAAAATCCAACATGACATAAAGGTGAGTAGGTTTCACATGACGTCACAAAATCAAAATTCTAAAATGCACATGTAAAATAATGCATATCCTGTTAAGAAAATTGACATTTTCATAAACATTCAAGTAGACAACATATGGGAGAGCACCTCGAACGTGACGCCACAACTTTAACAGAACATAACTTTCTAATCCTTTGAAGGATTCTCATCAAACCTTCCATTTTATGTTTCGGTTTTTTAGTATGTTTCTGTTTTTATTAAAAGTAACTTAACCTCAGAGTGGACTTTCCGTTTAAGAGTTTATTGTAAGGTGTTCAACGGAAGGAAGGAGGGTGGTATAGTAGGTCAATCTCTGTCACTTCACGCTCTGTTTCCAAACCCTTAAAATAACCTCCGGCCTGAAATAATTATTTTAAGAGCATTTCGTTCTAAACTAACTTACCCTATGAACAAACACACGATACTCCTCGTCTTGAGTGCAAATTTCATTCCAGGGTAGTTTCCAGACTGTTTTGTAATAATGATCTAAACTAGTCTGTAAATGGATCTGACTGCAGGAGAATTATGCTCGAGTTTGTTTCAAGTTCGATCCAGAATCCCCGACCGACTGAAAAACGAGGTGATTAGTCTCATGAACATAGACTTTTCTGTAGTTTGGATCAGATTTTTTTTTTTTTTTTTTTTGCAAAAGCCTGGAACCAGATTCATTCCAATCGGGGTTTGTCCCTATTCTTTTCGAGCTAACACACATACATGACATACTGAGTGACAAGTGGACCTTCACTGTACAGCCGAGAGTCTGCATGTATGTGAAGAGCGCTTCGCTCGATTATGTTGCAAGATACTTGTCCCGAGTCTGTAGCGCGGCTTGCGCAGAAAGTTAGACTGGGATGGCCAATGTGAACGAGCCTATCAACGTGTTTGTGCATGCTGGGCTAAGCACCGCTGCAATGTGAACGTGCCTCTAAACTGACGTCACGCTTTGCGAATAAGAAATATGCATAGATAATACAATATACAATATATTATACAGATTTGATTGTGCACAATAGAATTCGTGATCAGTGTTGTCCATTGTGTTGAAATCTAACATGTCTAATTTCGGGTTTTAAATAGCCGCATCTGCCCGCCCCTTGATTTGCACTACTTCTCATCGTTGATTAACATATACCTTATTACAGTATGACACATTTTAACAATTTCGTATGATCGTCTGCAATTAAAAGTCATTACTGGACTAGTTTTTCAAGCCATGCTCACAACAGTTCAATCCTCGTGCACAGTGTGGAAATAAATGAATGAAATCAAGCTAAAAGAAATAAAATACAAATGATACACTTTCAACAGTTGTTAACTACAAATAATAACCTATTTCATCGCTGATCATGTTCTGATGTTACGCTGACTTCCTTTGGAGTTTCTTGTATCCGAGTAACTTCGCTCCATAATTGCATTAACCAAATTTCTTACAGAGATTATGAAATCATAAATCCTGTCTCGTCGGGTTTGGGACCGGAAAGGTGTCGCCTCGCATCCCCGAACCAGAAAACATTACCTCATTTCCTTCTTCCTTCATTGAAGTTGTCATCGAAATCATTGTTATGACTATACGATTGAGTTTGTCCACATAAGAATTACAGCGAGTAATTGAAGTCATCCTTTGTTGTAATCAAGTGAAGAAAATCAGTGGTTTGTGGGAGTATCGGATGATTTATTTTGCGCCCCATTAATTTAGACAATATATACAAAATTATCATTTTAAGAACCGTGTCTCGTGTAGATTATAGATATGTTAGGCTAGGCCTATGGTATATGAATTTGAATGAAATTAAAATTCGTGTAGAAATTAGGAAAGCACTGAAGTAAAAAGGAAAGAACGTGTTTCATCAGTTTCCATAAAAGCTTATATTGTACATTTAGTTTAGGATTAATGTACGTAAAATGTTATTTCGTCAGAGCGAAAATATACGAATGATTTGTTGTAATGTTGGATATATACTTGTCTCAGGTGAAAGAGAAAAAGAAATAGACTATACGTTGAGTACGCGGTTTAAGTTAAACCACTGTTATGAATACGGGCATTAACCTTTTGCAGGCCAGAAATAAAAACACCTGCTGCTCTATGGGATTTGTGTGTATTACATGTAAACAAGTTACATAGGGCAAGCAAAGAGTTAGTGTATAATCATAAAGACAAACGACAGTGAATGAAGAGGCGGAAGAGAAAGAAACACAAATCACGTGCGGTACGTGGTAAATTCACTCACCTCTCAATGATTTGATATTAAGAACAACAAACACTTTTTCCAAGGTTCACTACACCGACATTGAATGTCGGTCTATTAATTGAAAGTTAATTATCCGTTTTGTCACGAGTTTGGCGGTATGCTAACGCAAGCACGTTTTTTAGGACAACTAAACAAAGTTGATTAACAATAAAGAGAGTTAAAGGGAATTCTAGCCTGAAGTTAAATTGGTTTTAATTGTAGCAAGAAAGTTAAAGTAATATATTAGTGAAGGTTTGACGAAAACTCAACGTAGGATGCGAAATTTATGATTAATTTTATGAAAGTTTCCATTTTTTGACGTCATCTGCGAGTCACTCTCCCATTTTCTTAAAAGAAATTGGCATTTTTTCGGTTTCACCAGTCGTCAACAACAAGAGTGTACATGTTATGCGTAAAATGTGCGCAGTACACACAAATAGAGTGAAAGCATCGTCATCGTCATCATGGTCACTGTCATAAAATCGTTGTCATTTTCATTGCCATTAATACTGCCATTGCCATCCAACAGAGCTGTTCTATCTCTTTTTTTTTTTCTATGGCAATGAGTTATTTTGACCAGAATTTTTTTCTAGTTACAAACAACAGTGGTTAAAACAATGTCAAGGTTATGCATGATATAGCCATGTTATGCACATAACAGACCTCTTATACGTATTTGTCAAGTACTCTACATGTAGAGCACTGAAACGGTAGCGTAATAGCTATACTATTGCCATGCAGGTTTTTGGTTCTAAACTACGTCATGTGAACATTTCACTTGTCCGACATTGTCTAGCGGGGCTAGTCTCGGGCACTCACATCACTGCTTTTTGCTCTTCCTGCCCCCCTCGTAGTTTAGGACCAGTTGTCTTGACACCATGCCCGTAATGACGCTATAATATGTTAAGTGTCATTACCATTACTGTTCGTACGTATCGACCTTGTAACCATGGTAACAAAAATCCCTTTGTTTTCCTGCGGTTACCTTACGAATGCAGCGAATTTTGGCAACTATCATGTTTCCAAGAAATATCTCCAAACTCAGACACATTTTTAAAAAAATAAAACTCACATTTAATCAACGTAACCAAAGGAAGCGTTAACAAAAAGCTTAAATAATCAGATTAATTCTTGCTATAAAAATGTTGGAGATGTTGTTACTTGAAACCTTTTGGAGCAAAGATAGACTGAAGGATTGATGTTGATAAAGGGAAAGACATAGTTCAACTTCGCTGTGCAATGTGCAACCTTAGATTGAGTTTCTGTTTGCAGTTTAATCACTTCAACAAACAAGATATATATGAAACGTTATAAGCTTTCACACATGTAATAGAAAACATAATGTGGACATATTCCAGAACTAAACTAGGCTATAAACTTATGACTCTTCAACCGACAATATTTACGACTTTTACAATCACTGACGACTTAGCGTTCAAAGGTTACTGTGACATTCCACGTGTTTTTCGAGGCTGATCAATAAATCGTATAGGTTATCGGCAAGTAGTCGTGACAGTGCGTATTAACATCATTAAAATGGTGGATATTTATAAAGGAAATCCGTACCTGCTCCTTCAACATGACACAGCTGTATATTTCTACTGTATATAAAATGATAAGTACGGATGCAGTGTCATCCTGCCTTTATAATTATATTTGATATTCTGTGATATTTATCTTATAGCTAAATAATACAGTCTCAAATTTCACCCGGCCTCTATCATAAACATACTTTACTTACGCTGATGACGTGCTGGTATTACTTTTTGGCTCGTAAGAAATTGCATTTGCTCTAAAGTGTGCCAAATTGATATTTTACACACGGATAATATACAAATCTCAAAGAGCAGCTGTTTATCTGGCACAGAAATGGTTGATATGATAATCAATCTTTTTTAATGAAATTTGACATTTTTTTTTTCTTCTTTATATTTGAAATGATCGAGTTTCACCGGTCAAAAATCCATAATTTTCTGGTTAAAGAAAATTATTACTATTAAACGCTTTACACACATTGCTGCATATTGAAATGAGTAATACATACGACTCCCGTAGGGCAACATTTGATCTGACTCATAAAGGGTTAACATTAGCTACTTATGTGATTTATATCGTGTTCGTGGCCGAAGGTCTCCGGGTTTTTTTATCATTCTTGTGTATCGAATTTTGTCCAATACACGTTTCATTTTCTTCATTTTGTTTTCTTTCTTCACATGTGTGTGTAGCCTGTAGCAACAGATCTTCCATGAATGTAATGCTAGTTTTGTATTGAAGTATATGTATGTGAACAAAGCGAACATCCATGAATGGAGAGTATGTGATTCAATTCAGTTTAATGTAAGCTTAGATGTATAACGGCTCTTCTTCAGATTGTAATGACATGCAAAACATGTAGATTACATAGCTTGCGCGAGGAAAAAGATGATGGCCGTCCTGGTATATCATCAGCGGGATCATCAGTTGATCTACCACCTGTCACATCCGTCTTGGGGAGTTTCGACCTGCGCATGATCAGTACTCTCTCAAGGATATTGTGAATTTGGGAGAATCATAATTATTAGCCTGGGACATTTACATGTTTACACATCGTCAGCGCTTGTTTACTTCGTTCATTCTATTTCATTTCATTCCACATTCAGCATTACAGAAGAAGACATAGAATAAGTCATTTTCGTAACTGCAATCTACGCAAGAGCAATTTATCGCTGGTAGAAAATGACCTCAGGTCAGTGATACTATTCATGAGATGGTCGCCCACATTTCAACTGATTATCATGCAGATATGGCAACAGTTATTCAGTGCCGAGAAGGTAGTGAAAGAAAATTCCACCATGTGCACCTGCTTCTGTTGTTGTTCTGGGCTCACTGTCAAAATTTCTTTGCATCCATCATCCCTCACAGCTTCATAAACACATCCCAGTCAGCAGTCTAGTAGTATTCATTCAGTGGATTGTTCGACTACGGTGTAATTACGAACGGATCTTTTGATTGAAGATTGCAACTAAAACATAACTACAACGAAACTACAACGAAACTACAACGAAAGTACAACGAAACTACAAGGAAACTACAAGGAAACTACAACGAAACAACGAAACACATTAAAAAAGAGAGAGAGAAGTGTACCGCACAAAGAATAATGACAATGTGGGGGATTCCCAAAAAGCCACAGGCTTATCTAGGGTGAATCCCCATTATGAAATTTACCTTGCACATGGAGAAGATAGCGAGGCTAGTGTTTAAAACTTGTTAATTATTCAGCGCACGACTATGACACCATCTATACGCCAACTTGATCAAAATGGTAGTATAAAAACAAACGATGATATATTTTACGCACATGTAGTAAGCAGTCGTGGGTACATACAACGATTGTATGCGGTTAGAAACTTTGTATGAAGAGCTCACTGTTATACATAATTGTTATCATTTTTACAAGTTTTAAACAAAGTATATGAATTGGTAGCGTGTAAGATAATTATGTTTATGAAAGGTTCTCATTCATCAATACTGTTGATGTTCTACACCTTAAACCGTCACCAACCTTTATTCAAACTTGTCAAGACTGGGTTTGTTCATCAAAATCAACTCGTTTTTGTCGTGCTACTTATACCAGTAGTAGTGTGTGCGTCTTTAAGCCTACAAGACGTGTGAGGTTCCTTCTTAAGATTGTAATGACATGCCCAACATGTCTTACAAGTAAGTGGTGGCTGTGCTGTCATATCACCAACTGGATCATCACTTCATGTCCCACCTGTCTTGCCTGTCTTCGGGAGTTTCGCTCTGGGTTGGTTCATTACTCCCTTGAGGAAGTTGTGAATTTAGGATCATCATAATTACTAGCATGAGACGTTATTAAAGGGTTACTAAATTAGAAAAAATAATTTCCCACTAATCTATGTAAAATTATCCACTAAAAACGAATTTCACATTCGTTTGCCGCAATAAAGTCTCATTTTGACGAAAATTTGAAAAAACAAAAACCCGCAAGCCTCCAGTGACGTATGAGAAGTCAAAATGCCATAAATGCCAACGGCGTAAATAAAATGTTTTATTCACGAAATTCAAACAAAACGTTACCAATGTAAACCCCAAAGCTTGTCCGAGGTTTGTCTGAGTTGCAACAACTAATAGATTCAAAGTGCATTCCATCCATTGGATCTGAATGACAAGATACAGGTGAATGCAATAACGCGTTACTACGCAGTTAAGGGGGAAAGTTGTGAATACATTACGAAAATGGTCTATTGGTAAATTTTAGTCAAAATGAGACTTAAATGGGGAAAACGAATGTGAAATTCGTTTTCAGTGGATAATTTTACATAGATAAGTGGGAACTTATTTTTGTAATTTAGTAACCCTTTAAGTATACCACGCATGCAGAACAACATAAAATTTTATACACGTACCGCCCGTCTATTTGATTGAAAATACAGAATAGATAAGAACACTGGTGATTAAAAACTTTCAGACACAAACAACCGCCTTATCATAAGGTAAGAGGGTCATCCTCCTGCAAAATTGGTATCACTTTCATAACACGTATAGCATGTAACTGTTTAATTAACATTTTATAGCTTGTGTGTCTATCCGAAGGATTTCACGGTGCGGTTCTATTAATAGTAGCCTCGCGCTATAAATACTCGACTAAAACAACATCCAGCCCCTTCCCGTTATTATTGCATTGTAAGCCGAGACCAGGTCAAGGCTACTGGCATATATATTTATTTATATATTGCCGTGTTAACGTCCTAGTGGTCACGTAGTTCGAACCGCCATTTCTGTCTAGTTAACAAACGCCTGCGGTAGAATTATACCTGGACGTAGGGAATCCTTCTTCTCCTCCTTCTTCCTTTTGTTCCTCTGTATCTCTTTTATCATCGTATTATGTCTGTCCCCTTTCTGCTTCCACTTCTTTTTCATCATCATCAGATTATAATTCTAACGTTCCTGTTCCTCTTCTTTTGTCATTCCTTGTTAATTTTCTTTTTTTCTATTCCTTCTTCTGTTATCTTATTTTCCCTATTCTCAATTTTCTTCTTCTTCTTTATCTTCATCATCATCATCATCATACTCATCTTCATCTTGTTTTTCTTCTTTTTCCGTTCTTTTATCACTTCTTCTTCATCTTCTCTTTCTTTTTCTTGATCTGTATTAGCATGATGTCTGTTTTTATATGTTGATGAGTCATTGTTGCGATGTTAATGTCCTGATGGTCACGTAGTTGGAATTGTCTCATGCTGGTAGTTATTTGACGTGTATTTCTAAACACAAACGTCTGAGCTAGAATTATAGCTCAACGAAAAGGAATCCTTCTCCTAACTCCTTTTCTTTTTTACCATTTTACTACGTGTATTCTTTTCCCCTATTCCTCTTCTTCTTAATGTTTTATTTTTCTTTTCTTTCTTTTATTACTTGACCTCATATTCCATTTTTTTCATATTCTCCATCTTTATCATAATTGTTTAGTTCCTCTTTGTTACTCCTGTCATCCCTACTTCTTTGACAACATAGTATTTCCATTCTTTCTTCTTCCTTCATTCATCTTCTGTTTATTCACCTTCTTTCCTTTCTCTTTTCGTCTTATTCCTATTATTCTTCATCTTCTTCTTCTTGTTCATTCTTTTTCTTCTTCTACTCCTCCTTCTCTTTTTCATTCTTGTTCTTCTACTTCTCCTTTTTCTTCTTTCTCCTCCTCATTTCCTTCTTATTCTTTTCCTTTTCTTTCTCATTCTTCTTCTTCTTTTTTTCTTCTTCTTCTTCTTCTTCTTCTTCTTCTTCTTCTTCTTCTTCTTCTTCTTCTTCTTCTTCTTCTTCTTCTTCTTGTCCTTTTCCTTCTTCTTCTTATCCCCCTCCTCCTCCTTCTTCTTCTTCTTCCTCCTTCTTCTTCTTCTTCTTCTTCTTCTTCTTCTTCTTCTTCTTCTTCTTCTTCTTCTTCGTTGTCTTCTTCTTCTTCATATCCTCAGTCTGGAATCATCACCATCATCGTCGCCATCCTCCTCTTCATCGTCATCATCACCCTTTTCATTTTCAAAACCCTTTGCGAGCCAGATAAACTGTCGGTCTATGGGATTTGTATGTATTACTTGTGAAAGAATACATATGTGGCACGCCAAAAAAAAAATCAATCTCCCCACTGTATTCCCTTACCCCATCTGGCTCTCTCGGGTGAACATTTCACATTAATAAAACGCGAAATAATTAGGAAAAAAGGTCCAAACTAGAGCACAACAATGTAGAAAAAAAGCCAAATATTAGTTTCTAAAACATGCCTTCTCCGACCCCAGGTTTGCCCCTTTGAGGGCAATGACTCCGATTCCACTTTGTTCTCCGGATGTTGAGGGAAATTATCTATTGGCAGAGCGCATCGAGGCACTGCCGACTCGACAATGGCATGCACTATGACTACACAAACTGCGCGCGAAATAAACCAAAGCCGAATTTGTCTTTAAAATCTGTAAAGAGAGGGTAACATTGTCTTTGACGCAATGGCATGTGCTATGAATTTACAAACTGTAAGCGAAATGATAAAAACTACCGAAATGCCTCTTAACATCTGATGTTTCACATATGCCTTTTAGTTTAACAGTGAATACACACACAATTCATTGAGCAGCATTTTATTTGTCATAGAAAGGGTTAAAATTCATGAAACGAGGAGAACATTACCTTTCTTGGCGCGCTTAGGAAATAAATATATTCTAGAAATTGGTTTTGTCCGGTTTTTCACACGTAGCGAAGCTTAACCAACGTTTTGAAATGGGGGATTATCAGAGGTTGCAAGCGAACAGTTAGCACTGATCAGGAGCATAATGTTATTTTTCGAGTCATCTCTCTTAACTAAGAGCAACTTCAACATGTCATGTTCGAGTGGAAATCACGTGGTCACAACACACCTTGATACAGTGAATCACAAATCTATCATCACTAATAAAAATCTTTGAAGCGTCATTGTTGGATGTCATAATAATGCATACAAATTCCATAGAGCAGAGTTTTGCCTGGACAACAAGGGTTAAAAAAAAAAGAACAACACCATAGAACCGTCAATCATCCGTCGGTTGGTATTGTATGATATGAACTATTTCTAAGGTGTAAAGCTCGAAGCTCTTTCTTTATGAATATCAAATCCTGCAGTATGTAAGCCATTTGAAAGTACATGTATCAATACTAAAGGGTCAAACACGTGCATGGTCACAGCATGGAGGTATTGACCTAGCAGTATTAGCTTCATGGCTATACAAACTACAATAAGTCAACCTGGTCAAGAAGGGCAATTTGACCCCGAGCTTTCCCGTTTGCTTCGTATATCTTATTATGATTGCATAAGTCAATTTATAATGTATGATTTTTATTTGTTATACTGGTTTTGCCGTTCATGAACTGATCGATATTTCTGCCTGGACAAATTATAGCGGTCATCGGCCTGAACTTTCAAGAATGTAAAGTTACATAGACATGATTGATGTATATGTATATAATGATGGATATCTATGCATTTGCCATGGTATTGAAGTATTCATGTAATTAACCTTGTATACATCTTTCTCATGGTGCATATGAATCTTAAAGAACATGTAACAACACTGCGTTATTATGGCTTTGAATGTGGTCTTTTCTTACTCGGACAATGTTTCAAAAGGCCCCCTGTCATTTTGTTCCCGCTTTACAAACTACCTTGTTTATTGTGTGAGTGTAACTACCATGACAACCGCTGTTACGCTCCTGTTCATTACTCATTGATTTGTTAATCCTAACCCTTAGTTTACGGTAACCGAATGGGCCCCTTTGTGAAAGACAGGGTGTCCTGTTTGCAAAAGTCATGAATCTAGGCAGGAATCAGCAGTATACCCAAAGAATAACATGTATGAAATCGCACAGTCACAGCCGCACGAACCTTCTCCCGAAAAGAAAAGAAAAAACTGTCGGCCTGAGTCTAGATTAACAATCGTAATGTCCCTGTCGCCGGGCACCGCTGGCATACTCCTATTAAACGCATGTACTGTGGTGCGGACTATAGCGCACATCGGTCTCCGGTCTCGAGGCTTTTCGGACGACCAGCCCAAAACCTCCTCACAATCTAGCTATCGCTATGATTTTTCTTTAAGTCATTTTCTAGTTCTTTTATTGGGAGGGGAGATCTGATACAGTATCGTCATTTTCCATGTCTTTTTTTTTTACGAAATCATTTTATTTTACTTGCAAAATAAACATCCTGTCTTTAATAATGTCAATAATAATGAAATATATATATATATATACCGCATAATATTAATAATCTCCATGCACTTTTCAATCATTTTAAACGTAACAAATTACATAATGAACACATTTAACTTCATATCATAATAATCAACATAAATATAAACTCCACAAGTATGCAATTCAACAAAACAGTTCAAAAAACCATATCGGGTACTTAAGGGGAGAACATGATTGTTTTGAAAGCGCGTTTGAAGCTGTCGACTGATGGTAATGATATTGTAATGATGTCATGTAGGAATCAAGTGTTAAAGCCACAACAAAAATTAAATTACATGTACAGTACTTCATAAAGACACGCTAGCTTTCATTACTTTCCATTGCGTTCATGATGAAGCTAGTTTCGACTTTCCAATTATTACCAATGAGGGCGCACTATGGGAAATTCCCATTCACCGTTTTCATGGAAAGGTTCGCCAAGCTTTACCTGAGATTTCATACGCGTTATCGTTAGGTAATTCTGCCGATTTTCATGACTTTTATTTCTTAACTGAGCTACCAGGTCTTCAAGTCTTTAAGAATCATCGAAACGTGTTGGCTTACATGATACACGCAAATCCCATCGAGAATGATAGAACTGATGTTTGTCTGATATCAGTTATACAGAGTAAACAACGAAACGACAGGGTGACATGATCTGCACATACCCGTGATATACCTGTTCATTATGTCACCTTTGCCGACTTTGCGGTCACGTTTAAAAAAACAGCAGTGAGATGCGAAAGGCGCGACAGGCCACCGCAGCCAACACGATCCGATCAGTCGTACACCTATGCGACAGACTGAATCACGCGACTCGATCATTGAACTTGTACACGTAGGTGACGTCATATTCCCAGTCGTATGCCCTTACGACTGTAGAATCGCGGCAAAGTTGTGTGGTGGGCTTAACATCGCCCTGTAGGCAATCAAAGTACCCGTACCGTGGTACTAATTACGTGGAAGGCTAACTGGGGAATCAAATGACCTGTATCGGTTCTGAGCTTTTAAGATATACGGGCAAGATCTGTCAAGAGTTTGTCAGTTCGCACGTAGATCTCGTGCAAGTCAACCGTCTTGTTTGATTCTCCAGTAAGCAGTGGAACATTCTCGTAACATTCTTAGTGTAAATGATCAATTACCGTCTGTGTTAATGCGGTAATTGTTTTCTTGGTGAGGAGAAGCTGATGACGAGGAACAGTAAAGTCGACTCGTTTCCTTGGTAGGATTTTAGACGTGACTCATCTCCTCTGAGGTAGGTGAGTCCATCCGAGCAGGGCTTGTATTCTTCACTTTCCATCCGTTATTCGTTGTTTCCTGCGCCCGAATCCTGAGTGTTTCATCAAACTTCCCACCTTCCCTTCCTTCCTATTTTCCCAACCCCCTACAGCAGCCATGCCGAGGGTGTTTGGGCCACGTGTTGCCCGTGACGACCAACGCATCCTCTCCGATATGGAGCGGAGAGACAGCGCGGAGGGGGTCGGGGAGCTGTTCAGCTGCGTCGGTATCCCGAGCACTAGCATTGGGGGACACCGCATCGCTAGCCGCCAGGCCAGCGCGCCCGTCGTGCGCAAACCGCGCAGCAGGACATTCGATGGTGGGACCACGACGCATCATAGCGCCCACGTTCGTACCCCGAGTTGGAAGCCCATGGTAGTCAACCCGCGCGCTTCACCTTTCATACCCCGTGCCATTTCGCTCCGTGCTACTAGCAGCAGCAGCTCAAACCGCAGAAGCTTCAACTCAACGAAAGCGGACCTGAGAAGGGATATTAGCAAAGACTCTCTCCTTGACACGCCGACAATCCCCGAAGCGGACATGAAGGTACGGCCGACGCTCAGGCCTGGCGCGGGAGGCGCGCCGGGCTTTGTCGTGATCAACGCCAAGGTCGGCGAAAAACTGGCGACGTCGGGCGAACCGCTGATGGAGCACCGCAATTCGAAGAGAAAAGTTGATGATGTGCTACCTGAGGATAATAACGCGATGGCGATGTCGGAGTTTACAAATGGCATGAATGGTGATCATGCAGAGAGGAATGATACCCCGACGTCCGAGAACGATGTCGATGGCGATGTCGAAGCGTTCAGGTGTGGATTTTTGTCGTGGAGGCCAGATTGTCTACAGGTAAGTGATAACTCAACACATAATACTTCATGGTTTGAAGGGTGTCAGTATTAGGCATAATTAACATCTTGAGGATCAACACTTTATATGCCACATAAATTGCTGCTGTACGGAATTTATATATTACCTGTAAATCACACAAACATCACATGTGGTACACAAAAAAGACCGTTTTTCAACGGTAATTTAACTTTTACCACGTATAATAAACGCATATTAATTTTATTGACGCAAAGTAAATCATTTGATGCTGGCTCAAAATCATCGACTTTCATCATGGAATCACAACAGTAGGTAAAACCATTTATTCGCTGTAATCATCATGTGATAGAACTCAATTAACCATGTGATTCCAAGGACAAAATCAATGATATTGAATCAATAATAATGTTTCATGTCGCTCAATTCAGCGTCCCATAAAGTTAGTCCAGGTTTAGTACATTGTTTCCTCTAAATCTCTGTTCTGAATATAGGCCAAAAAGTAAAGCGTTGTGTAAATTGTTATTTGCTTTCAATTTCTTTTCACTGTAAATTCGATGGGAATTGATATTTCCTCGTCTCCTTATCTTACAAATTCTTCTGCCCCTTGTTCTTGTTCTTCTTCAATTTCTCCTCTAAGTCCTCTCCTTCTGTCTCTCCTCCCTTTCTCCCTTTCTTCCTACCCCTCATACAAGAACTATTGCACAAGATATTCTGCCTTATTGATTTTGTTTTCTAATCATCATTGATCATGTAAAAATTGTTTGTATATATTATGATCCTCGATGATTCTTCAATAAAAATATAATTTAAAAAATGAGATATTAAATACGCTACTCTTCCACTTTGAATCACTTCCAGTGTTCAGTGAACTTTCAATGTCATATTAACATTTCAAACTATATGGTGTGGAGAATTTGTTATAAAAAAGTAATGTCTTGGCATCTAGTAAACATCAAAGAGAAGTCCAACATGTCCAATGTCCTTTGTTTCTTTCGAATTTGAAGCAGCGCTATATGGAATTAAACCTTGTTCCGTGTATATATGTGTACCTGAGTGGGCTCATTCCCATATTTTCAAGGGTTTCGAAAGATCGTTATAAGTTGAATTATACGATGAGAATATGCATCCGACATCATCGGTTTTGTTATGAGCAGCTGAAAGTATACCCCCCCCCCCCACACACACACACATACACACCCCAGGCGCGCAATCCTTGCTGATATATCAAGTGAGAGACAGAACTATCGTGAATATGTAAACACGTCATTATACACGCAGATGTGGGGGATTGACCTATGCTTACAAACTTGTCATCTTTGACTTTATTCAAAAGTGTATGGACCCGGGTTGCCCGTTGCATTGTGGTTTGATTCCCCAAAGCATTTTTTACGACTATAAATTCCTTACTCGTGTCAAAAGGCTGAATTACACGATACAACACCGCTTTTAAGTCTTTCTCCTTCAGACAATGTCATACTTTTTTGAATTTGTAATTCATTGCCACAACTCATAATAAATACGATAAGACAAGCACAACTTAATAAACATACATCGAAATAATACATGAAATAGTGCAAAAATAGTAATGATGGAGATAATGCTCAATCTGTGGAAGAGTTCAATAAAGCAGAGCTTGTCAACTGGATCCCTTAGAACAAAAACTGATTTAAACAAAAATTATTAATCAATTATACAAAATAAACGTAGCTACATTGATGAATGACATGAAAACAAACGTATACGTATGTGTGTTTTATTTAGAAACGCAGGAGGATGGATTGATTTGTATAAACTTTATTTTTCAAGATTATAAGATACTCTATGGGATTTATGTATATCAATTGTGCCAAAATGTCTCAATGGTCCACAAGGGGGTAATATGATTATGGTCATTTTGGGTTTGCTCTGCATCGCAGTCCATGGACTGAATAATGATATGTGTGACAGGCGTAACGTTAGTTACAAGACGCAAGAGCGTAGTGGGGGTATTCCTTGCCGGCGCACGAATATCGGGTTCAGTTGACATCATTATGGCCATTGTTCACTTATTGTAGAGAGAGCAGCAATGTGGATTGAATACATGCGGTTTGAACCCACAACATGTTGGTCGTCGATCACTATTCATTACCACTTTACCACGATACCTCCACTAAAGTTAATATGTAAAGTTAATCGATTTGACTGCTAGTGAATCAGCTTATTCACTTATCAACCCGATCATATTTGGATTTGTTGATTAATTCACTACGTGTCCGCTTAAATCTTCATTCATTAACTTGTTTGATTATTGAATTCTTGTATTCCGTAATCCATTTTCCCATTCGTGTTTATTCTTTCAATAATTCAATGGCTCAATCGGACCTCCCTGGCTCAATCAACCACTCATGCAATGTCCATTCGATCCTCTTATTCACATTCCTCAGACAGCTTACATTCTTGAGTAATTAGATTGGTCAATTACACAGTCATGTAACTGTTTATAATGACACGCTCATGACATTTGTCACACATTCCTCCTAACTGCCTAATTAACGCGTCAACTTACCGCAAACAATAACAGGTGGATAGTACTCATAGGCCTATTACATAATGTATAATGCAGATGTATACCTGTTACGCCAATCAAAATTGCTCTTGACAACTGCGCAGGATGTCACATTGCATATTCCGACTTATGAATGAGAAACACAGCGAAATTCTATCAGAATAATTGATATCACAAATGCATTTAGAAGGTCATTGAACAAAATAGGAAGTTTTTGTACAATGTCATGTATGTGGCCCGCATTCACAACTGATGTTTTATTTAGACCGTGTTCTAAACATAGATGAACTTTATGGGGCGCAACATAGGTCATATGATGCTATCACACAATCATTGGTTTTCATCGAATCACAACAGTAGGCGAATTGTTATTCAATTCAATTCAATTCAATTCAATTCAAGAAAGGTTTATTGAAATGGCTTCCAGCAGCCTTGGCTGAGTTACAGTCAGTTCAATCATGTACATGTACATTTTTAAAACAATGAAATGGTATCAATTATAAATTGGCAAAGGCTTTTTTTGGGGGAAAGTAGACGTATTACAAGAAAATGATTTAAAAAAACAAACATCACTTTGAATATAAGTCCCGTAATGTAGCTTTTTACATATTAGGTAGGCAAGTAATGTGATGTTTGTATGTGTTTTTGTCTTTTTTTTACGCTTGGTATACACGAGAATATGAACACAACGTAATTCGCGCAATTACGGACCAGTAGAGTTGCCCACCAGGGTTGCGATGATCACAATTCAGCGGTTATAATCAATACACAATGTCCGAGTGATATGTCTTCAACTTTTGTCTATCGATGATTTATCTTTTCCTCACGAGAGTGGTTTACGGTACACCATGTGTAAAGTCCTGGAAGGACTGAGAAGAGAAAACGTGTATAGAATTGAAGGTGAAATGGACAGGCGAGAAAGTGGAGATTTGAAAGTAGAGTATTCTTTCGAAATGTGAGTGTAGTCCTGAAAAGGACTGTAAACCAGAAAGCGTGAAGAGCTGATGAGTAGAGAGGTGGACTCGACGTTTCGGGCAATTTGACTGTCCGTCAGGACTACACTCACATTTCGAAAGAATACTCTACTTTCAAATCTCCACTTTCTCGCCTGTCTATTTCACCTTCAATTCTATCCACGTTTTCCCTTCTCAGTCCTCTCAGGACTTTACACATGGTGTACTGTAAACCTCTCTCGTGATTGATCATACCACCATGCAAACCTTCAAACATCATCTTATCTTTTCCTGCTTTTATGCGATTAAAATCATTGCCAGCATCTCATTCCCTTGTCATCAATTGTCTACCATATCAGCAAATGCATCATTTTGTTATTGACATGAATATAGCGTCATTACGTAGACGGCTGAAGGGTTTTATTGTCGGGTTTAGATCCGTTGCGTACGGGTTAAAACACCATTCGATATTATAGAATTTGAATGTATTACTGTTGCCGAGACTCAGTGCCGACACAGTAATCCTATAGATACATACAAACAAGATTATGTTACATGGTGTGTTGCAGTCTACTTTTTAATAGTTCTGTTTTGTTAGGGTAAACAGAGTTTTGGTATCCACAATGCCTTGACATGATCCTTGGTAACTGTCCCATGCACTCATCTGGTAGGTCTACTCTAATTTAGTACAATTGTCTAATTTCCCATTTTTATGATTGTTTCTATTAATGGCCTAATTATTTATTAATTCATGTCACTTTCCATTTAGCCATTAGGTTGTCTTTCCAGTCTCGGAGACTGCCCTTCCAATGAGCCGTGGGACAAAATACCTCATAGAACGATGTATAAGAATAGACGACCATATACTGATATTTAGGGTTAATGCCAGACAGACAAGCTTTCAGCTGATTGGTTGTTTTAAATTGCATGATGCCTCAAGCTGCGGAATAAGATAAAACGATGTAAAACCGTTGTTGAAGATTTAAAGGGACAGACAGAGCACCTCGCACGTACGTCACAAAATAAAAACTTTAAACAATCATAACTTTCTTATCCTTTAATGTTTTTTTTTTCCGTCAAACCTTCACAATAAACTTCACTTCCATGTTTCTGGTTATTGGAACCAACATAATTCCACGATGAACTACATGTATCTTCAACAACGGTTTTATATCGTCTTATTGCGCAACTATCCCTTTAAGCTTTTGGCTTGCGGACTTCTTGGCAGGTTGAAATCGAAATGTCCTATCAACCCCCTCCTGGCCCCACCTGTCAAGCCTATCGCCCCTTCCTCTCCCCCTCACTGTTCTAAAGACTCAAAGGTTCCAAATGATGCATCATGCAAGGGGAGGGGGGGGGGGGGCAGTTCAGGGGGGTTGAACACCCCCCCCCCCCCTTTCGTTTCGTTTCCTTTGTTGTTGTTTTTTGCTTGTTTGTTTTTGTGTATTTTTTTTTTGCTTGTCTGCCCAGAGGTCGGCCTGGTAGACGGACAGTACCCCTACCAAATGATGTATGACGCAAGAAATTGTAAGGAAACCAAGGCAGATTCCCCCCCCCCCCCTTCCCCTATAGGCTGGGCGAGAGATTAAAAAAAATCAGCTCGAGCCCCCCCCCCCCCGCCCTCTACCCCTTTCAAAAATCGTGCGTACGTGCCTGATCACAATCACGAAATTCTGACATGAGTTTTAATTCATTACTTCCGATAGAACTGACTATATAAAAACAGTAACGTTATTTCCGTGCGATCATTAAAAGCAGGTGTTTCAGCACATGACATTACAGTAAGTTAATTCTGTCAGTTAATCAAAGGAGACGCATGAAAGAAACATGGTAGTGGAGGTTTCATGAAAATCCGTCAAAGGATAAGAAAGTTATGATCTTTTAACATTTTGATTTTGTGATGGAATTATTTTGTATACAACATTATGGGAGAGCACCTCGCACGTAACGTCACAAAATTGAAATTTCCAAAGATCATAACTTTCTTATCCTTTGATGGACCGTTGCTCGCAAGTATTGCCATTCCACGGGAAATGTTGCGCAGCAACTAAAAGGTACCGCCAGGCATGCGACGCTGTTAAAATTTCAGTAAAATGCTTGTTAAAGAACGTGTCTCCAAGGAATTTCCACAAATATGACCTTACACGGTAGCTTTATAATTCAATTACTGATTGCACACTCCAACCCTTCAACCGCATTTGAATGAAATAACAAAGTACCTAAACAAGCAGTGTTGACATTGGTCGGATTCTGTTCCCGTTTCAGAGTAGGACACTTGAGAACCGGGTAACATAGGGAATCGGGTTTAACGGGCTAACCCCTTTGCGTGCCAGGTATGGTGCTGCTCTATTGAATGTGACAAAAAAATCACCGTGGCACACAAAGGGTTAATAAAGTGATTGTACGTGGGGTGACTTATTTCCAGGTGCTAACAATGTTAATTGCTGATAAAGGATAATTGAAAGTCGGCGCCATCGGCAACTCTAAAGTAAAATTGAACTGGCGTCGCTGTTGAAGACGTAGTGGGAGGATGTAGGATGAATCACTACCCCCCCCCCCCCCTCCCCTCACCCTCACCCCCTCCCCCTCTTCAGATATTCTTCACAATGTCCCCCTGCGAGCCAATTATCTTGCACAATAACACATCCGTATACTGGAAATTGTGTTGCGTTCTCCCATAGCAAAAGGCGTATAACTGACCAGGCTACTCTGAGAAAGTTAAACGGGAAATGACATCGTACCAAATAAACCATAATCATCGTGCTTATTGGATATCCTGAATAGATACAACTGGAAATGACAACTTGATAAATAAATAGTAATCATCGCGTTTGTTTTCACTACCTGACCGCACGCAGCCAGAAAAAACACCGTTGAACTTGGCCTTGTTTTTATAAGCGTACATCATACGTCCTACGTTTTCAACGAACGACGCAATTATACCATTGCCAATTTGAAATTCTGAACATTATTCATTAACGTTTTCAGACTTATCCGTATTCAATTAACATGATTAGTTTGACGTTTGATATTTCTACTTCATGCTATTATAAGCTAACTCCTTTTCTGCCAGATTACATACTACCCTATGGGAATGGTGTGTATTGCCAGACGAGTGCAAACATACGTCAATGGCGCAGTAAGAGTCAACTTATTGTGAGCCCCACCCCCTCCCCTTAATTCGGTTTTGCAGTTGTACTTCAAAATATGGATGTTCATTGATACTTTGTATCTTTTTTTGTTGTTGTTTAAAATCTGGAATTGAATGCACAGAAGTGGTAAAAGTCATTGTTTGAAATTTTGGAGAGCGTTTGTTCCTGGTTGTTCGTATGGCAAGGTTTTATGCCAAACACGATTTGATTACACGATCTGTCAAAACATTGAGCATAAGTTGCTCATATCTCAATTGCCAAAGATGTACGAGGTCACTCCCGTCATACCCGTCACCTCTCGGCTAGTTTGGGCTTTATTTTGTCTTTGTTTTAAGCCATGTCAACGACAATCCACGCGTGACCATAGGTCAAGCCGAACTATAGCATATCAACTGGTATTTTACTTCAAACTTCTCTTCTTTTTCTGCCATGTTTCAGTCCTTCTTTGCCTGGTGAAAACCTTGTCCCTATCCGATTTATATGCAATGGCACTACATCAAATGTAATGCGCTTGTGGTACTTTAGCCTTGTGTCCAGGCAGCTGTGGAAATATTTTACCCACACTATTTCAAAGAACACTTGGGTCGACTGTTATCAAGACTAGTTTTCCTCTAAATCCCAAGACTTTCAATCGGACATCCATTCGTTTCTTCAACTGAATTTGTTTGTATATCTAACCTAAAATTAACAAATTCGGATTGATTAATACACATCCAACTGCCTGAAATTCAAGCTATCGAGGCAGATGGAGAGGTCTTTGACAAGTTCGTGATTCGCTCGTTCGGCGTCCAACTGTCGGACATTAATGTCAATAATATAAAGTCATAACAGTTGTGCAAGTACCATGATATAGGAGGGCAAACCTTTTACACACGCACCCACACAAATTCACACATTTTTTTTTTGTTCTCGGTAATTTTTATTTTGATTTCATACCATGACTTCATACCATTATAGAGGAAAGCAAAACTTCCAGCGGGGTGAAAATTCATCTGGATGTACTTAGAAGTGACTCAAAGACACTTAGTAAAACATACTAAGCGCACACCCCCGCCCTCAACACACATTTTTTTTTTTATATCTTTATTTTGATTTCATTAAAAAACAATTACATACATCATAGCCTTCAATTACACACACAGGCAAGCACACACACACACACAAACACACACATATACATTCTTGTATTTTTTAATTTCATTTTTACCGCCAAAGTGGGGACGTGTGTGTGCGATGTTATACACCCGAAATTGTGAATTTAATCCACTAAGCGGGGCCTTTTTCGAACATAATATACACAAAACGTAAACGTAATCTGCTAACTCGGGACGCTTCCTACCCCATACACACACAATTGGGGTTTAATTAAGTGGACTTTCCAAAATATGCACTGACTGTATGAAATGCAATATGAAATGAAATGCAATAATTTGCACCCTCCCTTTTCCCAGAATAATAAAAAGTTAGTGATAGCCGTAGCCTGGTTTCCAGGCTGTTGAACATTACTGATTCAGAGTAAAAAATATAGTCTGCTATTCTAAGACTAATTACTGTATCAGTCTCCTCGTTACTCGGTCCGTGGAAGTCAGAAAAGAAGTCGACAAGCTATAGTCTAAAGCAGCTAGACCCCGTCAGTGAATAAATTAGTTTAGAAAAGCCCAACTGCCTGAAAGCAAGGCTAACCAGCATCCGCCCTATTCCAGATTCAAAGGTACACATTGCAAGTGATAGCAAAAGTAACGATTACAGTACCTGGCATATTGGCACAATAGTTCTTACGTCATAACCAGCCAGGATCACATTTCTCAACAGCGTCCAGGATGTTGGGGTTATCTAATGCAGCCTATTAAAAAAAATCTGTTCGTAAGCTACGAACGACTTTACGCACGACTCGTGACCTGTTCTTGTGCTGAATTGAATTTCTTCCTGTTTTAACATCGACCTCAAGTTAATTTCCAACAATCCTAATCAAATTTGACAAATCATCAACTTTGTATTCAGATGCTTGTAAACAACAAGAATTCTGATTTACAAAGGTCATATTTCAACTTTAGCTAATGGGAATCAAGCTAATGGAGAATCTTGATTTAGGTTCACCAGTCCTCTGTAAAATCATTGGGACTGTTTCTCGTGACGTATACTTGATTATTTTTAAGGTCTCGTTAACTCTCTCATTACCATTGGCAAGAAGATGTGTAGTAAGGCTTTTCAAGGCCCGGTAATGTAAGGTTTAACTCGTTTAATGCCATTTATGTTTTTTCACTGGTAATATACACACATAAAACAGATTTTTACAGGTTCGGGAAGAGGTTAGGAGTCGTGGGTAGATACTGTGGTAATTTTGGGATGTCTAAAATCATGACGTCACGCGCCAACGGGGCCCGTTTTCACGACTGACCAGTTTTTCCCTGTTCTTATACCGACTAGTGTATTCTCTTAATGTGCTATGTGTGTATATTTCGCAAGCAATACATACAAATCCCATTGAGCAGCATTTTATCAGGCACGGGAAGGGTTAATTTCAATTAGGACACAATGTTCCTTGAGGGTTAAACTCGAGGATGAATCTCTCGTGCCCTTTTCGCTGTCAATCATCGAGACACGCCTCGACGTTTTATAGTTACCCCCTTTTCCGTAGCTTGTAACAACATCCCATAGTGATTTTAGGCGGGGGATGGCATGTCCCCCATCGCAAGAAATGGATGAGCAGCTGACGAGTGAAGTTTATAACGCATGCATCTTAGTTCACAATGAAGACGTTGTCAAACGTCTCATACACACGTAGTACACACAGCTCACGTACACTACGGTAGCACTTTGGTTGGCACACGAAACATGACAGATTAACCAGTGGAATTTCAAATTATATATAAAATCTATATAATTTAATATCAACCATGTCAATACTCCGACATACACCTTTATAAATCATACACCAGACGGTAAGCACTATGCAGACATTGTATTCCAATTTCGTCTAGACACGTAAAACCCAGGGACTGCCCCCTTTTGTTTCGATAGTTTTCCAAAACCCTATGCTACTACCCGTACCACAACCACAAGCCCAACCGTAATCCCAAACGCTTACCCGAAGCTATACATATGAAGAGATTGTTTAAAAAAGGGGCTAAGTTCATTCTTCTCATAAATTTAGGATTATAGTAATAGTATTAGTATTAGTATTGGTATAGATTATAGTATTGTCGCATTGAGAAGTATTACAGCTTTTGATGAAGAAAGAAGTTTAGACTATTGCACCGTTTATATTCACTTTCCAATGGGCTCCTGTACAAAGTGGGGATCAGAAACCTATTTTACTCTGAAGTTTCCAAAGTGGATTTAGCTCCTTTTTGGCACTAAACTCTTCATATCACGTTTTGCCTGGAAATGGAATGGGAGTACACCGAATGCAAAGCACCGTACTTCTGCAGGCAATGCCAACGTCTTCAAACTTAGCCTCGCTGTAAGGCTTTATGCTTCTCCAAAACTTAACAAAATAAAGTCTATTAATGACACTCACAAGGCCGAGACACTTTTTCATTTTTATCTTTTCTCCCTTCACAGTGAGCGAGCCGGAAAAGAAATTGAGAATGATAAGTCTACTGCAACCAGACCCAATTTATTGATAAAATTTGCATTATAATGGCCCAGCAGCCTGAATGCTAGGCTACAACATACTAAGTATCATGCTAAGTTTCAGGTGATCAATGTTGTTTTGATGCCCTAAAAATAGTTTATGGGTGCGAGTCCAGTTACACTATTGTATAGGGCGATACCAAGATCGTTAATAGTTATGACCACCGATGTTTTCGTGTCTTCATGTCTTATGTTTTTCATGAGTGTGATCAATAACCACCGTATTAACCCTTACAGTACCTGACAACATTTAAATCTCCATGAATTTAAGCCGTATAACCTTCTTATTTTCACTATTATGTATTGTGTATGAGTGTGTATTATTTTTTACATAGGGGCCTCAGATAAACCAATTTAAAGGTAGCCCGTGCCTTTTGCAGACCTAATTCTGAAAGTTCCCTGACTTTGTCATCATTTGAGAGAGAGTGGCTATATAACCTCTCCCTGGAATCGACAAAGCGTTATTCGGTTTTGAGGAAATAATCTTCGCTAATTGATTGAGCTTTTTTTGTTCGTACCACGAAAATAGTCAAATCTCAGTGAAAACTAGTTCGATTTTCATTTAGTCTACGGGCGTTATAGAACCTCTGACTTTAAAAATGTCACAGTGGGTATCCCAACGATACGTGCTAAATATGTGCTAACTTTCATGAAGTTTGCAGATGTTTGTAAAAGGAACGGGCCATCTTTATTAAGCTCATTTGTCGAACTTCCTTGTAGACAAGGTAGCCCTTTTGCAGAACATAAACTTTTGTGAAATCACAGAAAATGGATGAAAATACTGTTTAAATGACTTAAAGCGGAATTACACCGATCACTAGGTTTCGAGGAGGTTTTGGAAGGATCGTCCGAACCCACCCGGTTATTATACCTTACGCAGTTAGGCCGGAGATCACTGCACAAATCACACTGCATGCGCTCAATGCGAGCAATGCATGCTGCCCAATCCATGGACAACGATATGAATATAGACTATGGGCGCTACGACATAGGGCGTTTCAAATTTAAGTTGGATAGTTTTTTCACTTCTCCTGAAAAGGTTGGTGAAGCTTTAAATGTCTGATTTCATACATGCTGTTGTTAGGGGTTTCTGCTGATTACTGTCGAGTTTCATTACTTGTTCCAAATGGTTTCTCCTGTCTTCAATTGTGAAAAAAGTATACAATTTGAAAGTTTATTATCGTGAAATGTTTCCAATACTTCCCCCGAAATAAATAAATATTAATCGTACAAGTCTCCTTTTCGACCTACTTTTTTTTTTGACCCTGCATGCGATTTGTGGAGATTCAGTCCAATGTCGTGACAGTAGCTTCCTAACACGGTTTAATTGCTGTGGCAACTGCGTCCGATCAACTTATCCGCGTGCGTAAAAAGTTAACAGATATCTACACATTGTCAAACGGATTGTGGGTCATCTGCATGTCCATGTCACGTCCGATTTTGTTTTCCTCCCGTCAAACTTACCGCGAACAGTTGGTCAAGCTTGTCAAAATCAGGAGAAAGAACCGTGTTATGTTCGTGTCGAAAGTAGTTCTAAACAGTCGGTCAAGTTTATCAGAATCTCGTAAAAGGCCTGACTCGTTGCATGACCTACACACATGTGAGGAATATATATATATATAGAGAGAGAGAGAGAGAGAGAGAGAGGGGGGGGGGGAGAGAGAGTGTGTGTGTGTGTGTGTGTGTGTGTGTGTGAAAGAGAGAGAGTGAGCGAGAAGGGGGGGGGCAAGAACAAGAAAGAAATGGAAATATATATGTGTGGAGAGAGAGAGAGAGAGAGAGATGGGGGGGGGGGGGCAGAAAGACAGGCAAACCGAAGGTGTACAGATGAGGGGTGGGTGGGTGGGGGGGGGGGGGGTGTTGCAGTTAAACATAAGAGGATAATATTTCATGACCATGGGGGATCTTGTGGAATCTATTTGCACCGAGGTTAAGTGGAGGGCGTGCGGTACTATTTTCTCGAGACCGCAGGTCGAGGGAAAATGGTACTGCACGCCCTCCACTTCACCGAGCGGACCAATAGATTCCACAAAGTTCACGAATAAAGATCATGAAATATTTGTTTTATATCCTACATTAATAAATTCTTTGTCCATTAATCTAATCCTTACGATGGACCTTGTAATACAGTGCCCATGCTCTAAGCTCCGAACGCAGGAGCCCGATTCAGATGTTTTGCTATTTCCTGCGGCTTGAGCAAACCAACGGAAATTCATGTTGCACCTCGGCCGCAACACCGAGGGAGTTCCGGCAGCGCGCCTAATGATTTTCCGCTAAAACGCCAAAAACCAGCTCGAAAGAAATGTATCGCGTAGATTTTGCGTGTCGCGCATTTACCTGGGATGAATGATGAAAATTGTATCGATCACCGATAACCCGATATCGATAGCCCAGAGGGAAAAAAAGACTATTTTTGACATGACGTCACGAAATAGTACTTTTTTTCCCTATGACGTCAAGAAACAGTACTTTTCTTCCCTCTGAGCTCTCTTCCTTCAAATAGTTCGAACTGGAATATATTAATGAGGGATATAAATGTTGATATACCATAGTCATGATAATGCGAAGACGATTGATAGTAATGCTATATGTTATGTCGAGAGAGATATCTCCTAGAGATCCGTCCCTGCCCGCCAATATCCGGTTTTAAAGCTCACATTGCAGATATGGATATCCATTTATATGTTTATCCTGGTTATATACTTCTTGAATGCTTTGGATCCTAGCCCTGCAATTCTGTAAAAAAAAAAGACAACGTGGGAATAATCATACTCAACATAATGTACCAGAAACAATGCAAAACTAAATCGTTATCTCGCAATTGTTGTTTTCATGTTCAACGTATGTTATTTGTTTGATAATGAAATATATGATTTATGATACGTATATTATCTGAGATTTATTCGTGTTTATCTATTCGTATATCTTTAAGCAATATCGGCTAAGACCGACAATGAGAAAGGATGAGGGACAAAACACTAATATGAACAGGAGATCCGTTTTGCAGGTGAAAAAAATGTCTAAAACCCACGGAAAATGGAGGAAGATACTATACCAGAACTTCCTCCTGGAAACAGATTTCAAGTGAAATTATAGCGATCAGTAGATTTTTAGGAGGTTCCCAAACCTATTTCCCAGAGATCGGAGACCGATGTGCGCTATGGTCCTCACCGGTCCACTCCACGGCTCGTGCGTTCGATGGGGGCAACGCCCGCATCGCGCACTGACGGGGACAATACGATTATGAATGTAGATTATGCTCGCCGCGGTTCAAACGTAAAAATAGATAGTTTTTCACTTTTCCTAAACATGTCCGTGATATTATCACTGATATATAATAAACATTTTTGTTATGGTATACTGCTGATTCCTGCCGATTTTTATGGCTTTTGTAAATGGGACACCCTGGCCTTAAGATAAGAATTCGAAATTCCAAATTTAAAGAAAAGAAGTGAACATAATTAAAATAACGGCGAAAAATTGAATTGAACATTACTAAAACCAGGAGGAAAAGCAATTAATTGAAACATTGCTTATTGTGTACACCATTTCTTTGCCGCCTCAGAAACATGGACGGCTAATTCCAGGCCGCGAGCGGTAGCGGCGAAAAGTTTCCGCGTGGGCGTACTGTTGAAATGGTGAAAACAGCTCAAAAGAAAGGATTATGTAACATCTCAACCATACATGCCAAATGGCACTTGTCCGACTTTTTTTTTACTGACTAAAATGAATGAATCAGTTCTTTAGATAATAATGATTTCCAAACAGATGTATGGTTGTTATATAACATGGTTAACTGAGGAAAGAAACAGTCTATTCATTACTCATGAAGCCAGTTTACATAAGCTGTGCTATCTATTCCTTATGGCAGTGGATTCGAGGAACATCATTTGTGTTAGTATTGTCCAGACTTCGCTTATTGCGCATGCGCACTTGTACACCGTGTCCCATGGGGTTGTGCGCAAAACGCAACAACATCACGCCTTTATCACGTTTCATCTTCATGATACTCACGTATTTAAGTTCCGCGGTATATACTTAAACAACATTTGATTGCTGAATATTGGAGAATTTCTACCAAACATAAGTACGTGGGACACGATTATGACACTGATTTGCTGTGCAGACTGGGTTTCGGTGAGTATTCAGCATAACTTTGTAAAACGATTAATTATAGGTCTCCTGCTTTAACCTAACTGGGCTTGGGCGAAATCAAAAGGGAACCCCTGTCCGAAAATGAGATGCTCTCGACATAATATAGACGAATCTGAGAAACAGTGCGAAAAAAAAATTTGAGGAAAATCGGACAACTAGAAAGAAAATAATCGATGAACTCAAAAGTTCTCCGAGCTATTTTTTTATTATCCGGATGACGGACAGAGCACATTGCCCGCATCTTCGAGACTGATACTCTTTCATTCTTGTTGATTTTGAGAGAAACCGATAGTTTGTTGCAAAACGTATAGGTTCGCATTCACATGATGTAACTTAGACTGCGTACTAAACTTAGACTAACTTCATGGGGCGCAAAATCATCTGATGATGTCACACAATCATTGATTTTCATCACAGAATCACAAAAGTGGGTGATTTCAAGTACAGTATTCGTTTTAATTACTATGTCAATAAACACCACTCATTCCGAAGAAAAAGTTAATTGTATTGAATAAAAAATAACGTGTCTTTCTGTTTTATTTGGCATTCCATAAAGTTGGTCCATGTTTAGTTCACTGTTTGCGTTAAACATCTGTTCTGATTAAGGGCCATAGCTCAAACTTCAATTACCCCCCTCTCATAATTGTCCGAAAAAGTTAGCATCAGTGTTATTAATTTTTCAATCTTTAATTTACCCAATTTTCACCCCATAAGTTTGTAAAATATCCTGAAAGAATACAACCACATGGTGTGACCGAAAGTTCTGCTATTTTCTGCTATCACATTTTTACCCCAAGATTTTACGAAAATTACGTTTTTCACGTTACTTGTCTGAAAGAAAATATCTTATAATTGTCATTCTCATTAGGTTTAAAAATAGCGAAGTTAGAAAAATCGTGAAGTTAGGGTGAAAGTTGCCGAGCAACCGTACCAAAAGCCGAATGGTCCTATTGTCCCGGTCCCCTAACTTCTCGATTTCTTAAAGCCCAACGAGAATGACATTATAGTAACGTTTTAAGCATCTTTTTTTTTATGGAATATGCTGCTGAACAGTGTGAAATAATGATGTTTGAGCTTCATATATTTTTGGAACCTGTTACCGTATTCTTCGATTAAATCTTTATAGATGCATTGTAATTATTACATGTTGTTATAACTGCGCAAGCATATGGGGTGAGGAATACTAAGGATATTTCCCCAAATTCTGCGCATTCTATTTTGTAAATCCATGCAAATATTCACCAAAGACTATACCAATACCTTATGTATGCAAATGTATTCACATCGTTCAAACAATGCGTTATTAGTA
Organism: Arbacia lixula; assembly: GCA_963669155.1. Taxonomy (NCBI): domain Eukaryota; kingdom Metazoa; phylum Echinodermata; class Echinoidea; order Arbacioida; family Arbaciidae; genus Arbacia; species Arbacia lixula. Next base: position 4,130,393 of record OZ022594.1, on the reverse strand, counting down.
AGCCACCACAAAGCTCCTCTGAGGTCTATCCGAGTAGCAACAACTAATATATTGAGAGTGCGTTCCATCTATTGAAACTAAATCACGCAATGCAGGTGGATGTAATAACGCGTCAGGCAGTTATGGGTGAAGTTGTGAATACATTACGAAAATGGAGTATTGGCAGACTCACGCGTGGGATCAAAGAATAAATCTTTTGCATTCTCTTGTGGCTAGAAGAAGAGTACAATGAATCTGCATTGATTAAATGGCTGTTGGAATGTTAACATTCTTACTCGGGCAAACCTCGGACAAGCTGTTGGGGTTGCTATACACAACGAAAATGGTCTGTTGGGGAAAGGATACAGGGGATTTGCTTGTGTGTTATCAAAAAGTGTTGACACTTTTGAAAAATGATTAAAAATCAGTTTCAACTCACATCAAGCTGAAATTCATACATCGTAAAGTCGAGGGATGTCAAATGTTTTAAATATAAATTTTGTGACATTTAATTGAGTATTTCTATTGTAATAATCTTTAGAATATTGAATGAGGTTTGCACTTTTGGTCAGATTTTGATCTAAAGATTTGTGTGTAACTGATGATTAATTCAGAACACAATAATTCCAGAAGCACCGTGCATTGTACTCTTCTCCTAGTCACAGAAGAATGCTTCACAGAGATTGTCTCTTTGATCACAGATGTCCCGTGTACAGGAAGTGAAACCAAAGAAATGGAGGTAGGCTGGTCATCTGGCCAGGAGGAAAGATGATAGTAAGCAAATAATCAACGTATGTGAAGGTAATGGGACGAACTATCACTTCCGAGGCGATCTGGATGTAGCTAACTTTCCGAAGCTTTTAGCTGGGGAAAGATAGCGTAAACATTCAGATCGCCGAGGAAGTCGTCTCATTGCCTGAAACCAAAAGTTGATTATTTGCTTGATATTCCACATCTGATATCAACAATCTATACAAAAAAATGACAATTTAGCGTACAAAAGCGGCTACGTGATCGCACTTTTTGGTTTCTTCGGCCTTGGCACTGCTGCGCATGCTCTCTACCTGCTTTTATCAGCTTCAGCGGAAAATCATGGATCGCCCAAGAGGACTTCTCGCGGTGTTGCGGCCGCGGCGCAACTTGAATTTCCGTTGATTTGCCCAAGCCGCAGGAAATTAAAAAAAAAATGAATCGGGCTCCTACGTTCAGCGCTTAGAGCAATATCTGAAACCAACTATCTACACAAGAAAAGGACAAATTGATGTACAAAAGCGTTCGGGTAGGTGCTAGTTTACTACCGAGAATCTAACGTTAGGCCTATCGTTGAATCTAACTTTTAGACCATATTCTGGTTATTGGAGGGGGAGGCTCGAACAACATTGCGGTAGGGATGAATTCACCTGAATCATGATGCTGATCATGCATGCAAATGCCGTGAAGAGACGTCAATCATAGTTCACAAGTTCACAAGAAAAACAATTCCGCACAGGCTTAGCATTCTAGGCTAACATTGCTAGGCCTGGTCTAACGTTTACTCTTACGCTAGTAACGTTAGTTGTAAATGTTCACAACGCAGTTATTAAACTGAAACGTCGCATTTCTGTTCTTGTTCTGAGCTTGGACATTTCTATTCTCAACAGAAGCACCGTATCCTACAATGTTTATGTCCCGCAAATTCAAAAAATATTTCTGCAAACCAAAAAACAAACAAACCATAATTGTTTTATTCTCCAAGCAGTTGATCCATGCAATGCCATGGCAATGATTTCAAGTCGATGTTCGCTAGCTGGTCAAACTCGACGTCCCCTAGTGCTGCGCAAAACTCCTGAAATATTCGAAGGCTAAACTTCAATTGTCTCTTTGTATTTTCACTTTCACTTTCTTGCAGCAAATGTCCCAGTTCAGTGTCGTTGAGTAGTTCAAATCTAATTCCATTGGCATGGGCCATTTTGATTGAAAGGCGACTATGTCTGGAGGAATGAGTGATTAAATCACAAATCCTCAAAATGTTCGGGCCGAACATTTTGAGGATTTAATCATTAATCATTAATTACTCCATATGTGGATCATTTGAGGGCAAATAAATTCAGCAAGCTTCTAAAATGGTCAATACATGAATTTAAGACCATTGGCAAGAAGATTGCGAACAATTACCTTTTGAAGGCTTTTTTGCCTTCCCAGTACAGTATATGCCCTTTAACCATCTGGACCCCCAGGGCTAACACCAGAAGGAGAGGCAAGCAAAGTAGGAGGTAGTCCAGATACTGGCCGTATTTTAGCGTCCGCCTCTTCCTACACACACATTACGCCACTGATACACATAGTACGCACACCGCGCCAGACCACTGATTGCGCGACTCCACGTATCTGTCCGCGTTTTAGTAGCTGAGAAAGTGGAGGGCAGACAAATACATCTAGTTGTGCGTGTCCGCAATGCGTATGTACGTGTACAGCGCTTAAACTAAAACCGTCCAGGCAGTGGACTAAGTAGGAGGTGGATTTACGATATTAGAGAATATGGTAGTATGGCATGGAAACGAACGGCACAAGATAGATCAAAATGAAAAAAATGACGAGGAGGCCTTCCCCTTCAGCAGTGGAGAGAATTAGGCTAGAGATAGAGAGATAGAGATAGTCCCGTGCTGCCGATTCTTTGGATAATTTTTGCCTGGATTTGATAGAGGGACTTAACAAAAAAGGATGCGCAGAAAAAAAATGGTGAAAGATCCTCATCCCATATGCTTGGCGCAGTTTGATATGTCCAAAAGTCCAAAAGTTAAGATTTCACACTGTTCCGCATCATATTTGATAAAGAAAATTGCTGCAAACATTAGTCATGTTAGTTACTATCAGATATTTTCCTTTCACACAACATAAAAATCATGCCTAGCCGCGCCAAAGCTAGTACATGTATTTCAATCTCGAAAATTATCAAATGTTGTATTTGTCTGTCCTCATTAACTATATAACTAGCATTTCGCGAATGTGTATCCACTTCAATTTCTTGTGTTCCTTCTATCTCTAATGACGATAGACAACTATCGCGTTACCTTTTCAACTTTGGAGAGCAGTAACTGTATATCATAAATGGGATTGAAAAAGATTTTCGCACACAATGTAGGAGATATACATGAACATTTTTTTAAACATTTCAGTTCATTAGTGAGAAGGATTTGTGAAATATGAGTCAGGAGGTAATTGAAGAAAAAATAAAATCTTGTTTTTTTGTAAATTCGTAGTTACAGACTCTTGGATTTTTATGCCTCCGCCACGAAGTGGCCGGAGGCATTATGTTTTCGGGTTGTCCGTCCGTCCGTCCGTCCGTACGTACGTCCGTCCGTACGTATGTCCGTCCGTCCGTCCGTCCGTCCGTCCCGAATCCGTTTAGGCAATATCTTGAGAATCGCTAACCAGATTTGCTTCAAACTTGGTACATGTGTGCATTGCATGAAACCAATGAAGTGTGTAAAATATGGGTCAATCCTGATTGAGGTCAAAGGTCAAAGGTCAATGAACTTTGTGAAAAATTGCCCAAAATTGACCTTTTTCACATGAAAGCCAAATCCAAGGATCCAATTCTCATGAAAAATGGTACAATGATGGATTACTACTCGGGAATAAACTGGTGAAATTTTTTATTAAATTCCTTAAAGTTCAGAGGTCAAAGGTCAATAAACTTTGCCAAAATTGGCTTTAAAACTGCCCCCAGCTTTATATTTTCAAAATAAATCCAAATGCAAGGATGCAATTTTCATGAAACATGTTACATAGGTAAATCACTACTTGGGAATAGACTGGTGACATTTATGATACAATTCCTGAAAGTTCAAAGGTCAAAGGTCAATGAACTTCGCCAAAATTGGTTAAAAACTGCCCCAAACTTCATATTTTTCGCCATAAAACCAAATTCAAAAATGCAACTCTCATGAAACATGGTACTAAGATGGATCACTACTTGGGAAAAGACTGGTGACATTTTTGGTGAAATTCCTGGAAGGCCAGAGGTCAAAGATCAATGAACTTTGCCAAAAATTAATTTAAAAATTGCCCCCAAAGTAATATTTTTCAAAATAAACCAAGATCCAAAAGTGCAAAGCCAACCAAATATGGTGCAAAGATGGATCACTACTTGGGGGTAGACTGATGATATTTTTGGTGAACATTCTCAAAGGTCAGAGGTCAAATGTTAATGAACTTTGCCAAAATTGGCTAAAATTGTGCCAAATTTAACATTTTTCACATTGAATGCAAAACTAATGGTTCAATTTGAACCAAACATGGTACAGAGATGTGTCACTTCATGGAGGTAGACTGGTGAAAGTGTGGGTAAAATTTCTGAAAGATCAAAGGTCAATGAACTTCACCGCAAAATTGGCTGATTTTAAACAAACTTAATACAAGGATGGCTTTAGACGGATTGATTAGATTAGAAGTCAAAGGTCAATGAACATTGCCAAACTTGGCCAAACATGGAATATATTTTCATTTCACATAGGAATTAAATGGTTCATTGCCCACCCAACAGGTTTTCTGAGAATAAATCTAAATAGAGCTAGCAAAGAGGCGGAGGCATATTTATCGACTGCGCGGCAGTCGAATTGCTCTAGTTTTAAATTATTACTGTCACTTGTAAAACGGAGTACGTATCCAACAAGAACCATTTTACTTTTGTCTGCGCGTCTTGGACCGAGCCGTAGAAGAAATGGAGATGACATTGCTGACTTCAAACATACCTGTTTCTTGAAAGGGTTTAGATTTTAAACTTCCAACAGCTTGGACACCGGGCCATATTGAAAATGTCAATTTTCACGATTGATGATCATTTCCTGGAATTTAAGCGTTGTCGATGTTGACAAATATGGTACAGAACATCATATTACGCAAGCGGATATAATACACTTCATCTCATTATCAGGTGGTTACGAATGTGTTCCGCGAATTTCACATGTGACTATCTAGTAAATGTTTTGTGTGGTAGTCTTGATTCCCAGACATGCATATTCGTGTCACAACAGTGATCACATACTAGCCCGGATACGTTGCGGGTGATCTGTGGAGGATGCCATGAATAAGGCCTGCGAACCAGACTACTTGTAAATTGTTGTGATGATATCGCAACAAAAATCCATTGTGTTGTTTTTGTTGTTATCTCAAGGAACTTTCTGTTTTCAGTTACTTTTGCTCGTAACAGAATTAGTTAATCTTTGACTGTATTATGACTATATATCTACAGTCGAACAGAACTTTTTCTTGACATTCTTCCGTTAAAAGGTCGGTTGATTATAATGGCCTTCCTTATGACCTTAGTTGCTGGGTCACTGAATACTAGAGCAAAATAAAACACAGAGAAGGGACCACACAACGGGGATGACTTGGTAACTCTTAAAATAGTTTTTTTTAAGCTAACTTCCTAAAAACAAATCGCGAAAAAGATGGGAATGTTTGAACCACAAACAGCGTGATAGAAGGGTATGATTCAAAACAGAAGAAGGGCAAATTTGAAGGCATAATATATGATAAAGTCCTAAGTTGATCGCGGGTACGCCTGCTCCCTGTTAACATGATTCACGGGGACTGCTACTGCTACTCCTAGCATGACTACGTATGCAGAAAGTACTTGCCGGATTAAGAGGTTTAACTTTAAAATACCAGCTTACGGCATCACAGAAGGTTTTTTGTTGTTGTTATATACGTTGTTGTAATGCTCAGTTTATGATTTCTCCTAGCGTGACAAGGATCCATCCATATGCTTCAAATATTACAAAAGAACGTACACTGTACATGACTTTCTTTCTTCCTTTCCTTCTGCATCCCCCTCCCCCCCCCCCCTCTCTCTCTCTCTCTCCCTTTTTCTCTCCCTATTTCTCTGTCACCGTCTTTTCTTTTTCACTCTCTCTCTACCCTCTCCTCCCCATCCATCGGTCTCTCTCTCTCACACACACACACTCTCTCTCTCCCCCCTCTCTCTCTCTCTTTCTCTGTCTCTCTGTCTCTGTCTCTCTGTCTCTGTCTGTCTGTCTGTCTGTCTGTCTGTCTCTCTCTCTGTGTGTCTCTTTGTCTCTGTCTGTCCGTCTGTCTCTGTCTGTCTCTGTCTCTCTCTCTCTGTCTCTCTGTCTCTGTCTGTCTGTCTGTCTCTCTCTCTCATATCATCTTTCTGATATCAGTATTTGTTCCGTCCCGAACCCAACTGAAGACCATCGATATATATTAACGGCACCGCATAATCTGAGCTATCAAGCTGTTTTATCCTCAAATATGTATGTTGTGATATGAATTATCACTATATTTTCATTTGTATCATGTTTTCAAGCGGTACGCGATAAGTCCATGCACGTAATATCCAAACTGCACATGTGTATGGCAGAGACTTGTGCTTCGAAGTATTCGACGGGGGAGGAGGGGGGTAATTTGACTTCCGGTCGTAAAAGAAACAAATTAAGGTCAACAGGTGACATTGCTTAATGTTAGAGTGCTATAAACCAGACATAAAGAACAAAATGATCTAGCACAGGCACAATGCAAACAGAAGATTGAGTACAGCTGTTCGACTATCGACATGTGGGCACGCTTCGTATGTGTTTTAGGGAGACTTTCATAAGAAATGGGATCTATAATCGGGAGAGGAAGAACGTGAGAGAGAGGGGGAGAAAGTAGTGTTGTCATTGGATGTTAATGAAATGATGTGTGAAGAGAGAGTGAGAGAGAGAGAGAGAGAGAGAGAGAGAGAGAGAGAAAAGGGAAAAAAACGAGACAGAGAGATGATAGAGGGAGGGGGAGAAAGAGAGAGAGAGAGTAGTAGTAGTAGTAATAGTAGTACTAATGTCATTGGATGTTGATGGAATGATTTGTGAAATGGTACAAATTTTAGCGCATTAACAAATTGTTCATTTATTTACACTATAAGGGTCCATCACTGCCCATAACCATGGCAATATCGTTCAGCCATGAGCTCAAGTCTCGTTCTCGTTTGCTGTATAATTATAGTTCTTGGCTGATTTAACTTGATAATGCTCAGTTAGGAAGAAGTCTCCCCAAGTGATCTGATACCTTGAACATGTTGAACATAATTTGCTGTATCCCCATCGCAGTGGGATATTTCCCCTTCTAAGTTCACGGGAATTGAATTACTACCCACCAGTTGAGGAAACGTGTTATTTCGGAAGATAGACTTGCCAACCTTACATCCGTAATATTTCCTGTTTGAAATATATTATGACCTATATACAGGTATCATCGTACGAAAGCAGTTTCCTTCCTAAATATGACTGCAATGTCAGTATGATGTGAAAACGTATACATTATGACGGTTTGGTAAGGCATGAGTGTGTGTGTTTGTGTGTGTGTGTGTTGGGTGGGAGTGGGGGTATATATGTTTGTGTGTGTGTGTGTGTGTGTGTGTCTGTGTGTGTGTGTGTGTATGTTTGAGTGTGTGCGTATGTGGGTGTATTTGTCGATACGAGAATAGCGCCTGGAACTTTTTGTATTCAATATAATACTGTGCGTCTATTGTAGTATGCCATTGTGTTTATTATGTGTGTGTGCATGTGCGTGTATATATGTTTAGTGTTTGTGTGTAAGCGCGTAACGGAGAGATTAAATGTCAAAGTGAATCCCCCCAAAATATCGTTGAAGGATCCATTACGACCTAATACAGATGTCATCACAAGATCAGCAGGAGGTCGGTATCAGTTCATTGTTTGTCATATAAAAAGAAAACTATCAAGGCTAAAAGGCATCGGCTGAATGGGACCGTTAGTGGTTTATCAGGTTAATGAAGAAAGA
>OZ022594.1:3979885-4122432 GCA_963669155.1 Arbacia lixula | reverse complement strand
GGTTAATGAAGAAAGACAATACGAGCAAGGAACGGAAAATTGCTGGCTAGACCTAACTGTTTGGATTCACGCTGTGATATGGGGCGAGGCGAACGATTGATGAAGAGAGAGAGAGAGAGAGAGAAAAAAAAACGGGGAGACAAGAGAACAAAAGAGGAAGGTGGAGGTACGCTGCTGGATATTTCTTATCCAAACTATAACAGAGAGATTCGAATCGAGCACATACATTAATACATGTCCCCCACTTATCCCTTTATCCGCTACCCGTCAACCGTAGTACACATGGTATGTATAATAATGCCCACGGATAGAGCGCGGAGGCAGATTCAGTAGGGATAAGAGAGACATGATAGAGGGAGAGGGTTGGATGTCATTGCAGTATGTTGACTATAGAAATACATCTACATGAATAGTAGCTCCGATCTGATCCTCATCTATTACTCTCTCTCTCCACCAGGCGTCATTACAGCGATTTAGAAGAAGAACAAGGAGAAGAAAGAATAGAAGGAGGAGAAGGAGGAGGAGGAAGGGGAAGAAGTAGGAGGAGAAGGAGAAGGGGGGGGGGAGAAAGAGGAGGAGGAGAAGGAGTATAAGAAAAAGTAAAAGAAAAAAGAGAAGAAGAGGAAGAAGAAGAGGAAGAAGAAGAAGATGAAGAAGAAGAAGGAGAAGAAGAAGAAGAAGAAGAAGAAGAAGAAGAAGAAGAAGAAGAAGAAGAAGAAGAAGAAGAAGAAGAAGAAGAAGAAGGAGAAGAAGAGAAAGAAGAAGAAGAAGAAGAAGAAGGAGACGAAGAGAAAGGAGGGGAAGTATACAATCAAGTTATACCAAATATTGCCTTCTCCTCTCTCAATACCCGCCCACCACCCGCCCACCCCCCCCACCCCCCCCCCCCCCCTCTTCCAACCCATTATCTTCCTTCTTCTCTTCTATCTATCGTCACGTTTTATCTTTCGGATTGCCCTCCTACATTCCTGCAGTCATGACGGTTATTGATATAAATGGGAGCACATGTAATTCCTACCCACTTTTGAACACAATGTTCTTCGAAAAGTAACACAAAGTATCAAAAATTCCTTCGTGTCCTCGGTTAAGTTCTTAACCTGAGCGGTGGCATAATCGATTCAATGTGTGCAGAACAACAAGACGATATCGCGATCTTAAAACGTTAAATGTTGTTGTTCGTCCTCTGTTTCCGTTTTCTTTTTCTGAACAACTACTTTGTGACTACTTCGAAAGGACATTTTAAAACATACACCTATAGTAGTAGTAAGGATAGCGTGCTCCGTCCTGTAAAGGGTTGAAAATCAAGTCAGAAAACAAATCTTGGAACCTGGAGGGATTCGAACCTGCAATCTGCAATCTACTTTTTTTTTTGCCTTGTTTTTCATTTATTACAGGATGGAGCACGTTATCTTAATACTCCTGGGTGTATGCCTAAAATGTCCTTTAAAAATTGGAATCGTTCCAGGAAGTACTTAGTGACTAGTTCTCAAATCTCATTATTTCCCTCCCCCTTTTATTTCCATTTCATCTCATCTCATGGTTGAAACTTTTGAAAATCAAGGCTAAAATAAGTCTTGACAAGTGTTATCAAATAAAATCAAAATCCATCTCTCCTCTCTTCACTATTTCCCTTTTCTTTCTTCCACCTTATACGGTAAGTGGGTCACATACCCTAAACGAATACAATCAGAAGGTGTTACCGACAGTTTTATTATTTTCTTTTAAATAATATGTCTTTGTGCACTCTCACCATGGCGAAACAGTCAAAGGACATTGAATTATTATTTGCTTAGCACTTGTAATTGATAATATCTTAGGTATTTATAAATATAGACAACTTGGCATGAATAATTTCAAACAACATTTAAATACTTATTGATTTATTACAAGATTCTATAAGATATGAACACCTAGGCGAATTTTAAGGCATTTGGAGTATTTTATTAGGAATTTGCAGTGTCCATCTTGGCTGCTATATGTTCTTGGACAAGAACGTATATTATTATCTTTCTTAGTCATCAACGCTATTTATCACCCCTTAAGCCAATTTGCTGAATATTTCGAGAGAAAAATATCAAAGTCAGTGACGAAAGGTGCGGTACGTGCCTGAATCTCCTTAGATACGGTGCTGTCATGTGCACTGTTGGTTGACATGGCCGGTTGCCATGGCAGGTTGCTATGGCTGCTGCTGAGTGTGGGCGTATCCTAGTTTGTAATGTGAAGACTTATTAAAACATTCCCCCGCACCATACAACCGTGTAATATACTGTCTGCCATGCCGCCTTAGTCTAGCTTCCAGGCTGTCAGACATAAATGTTAATCCAAACTGAAAAATAGAATAGAGTCTAGTTCTCATAAGACTAGTCCCTTAATTGTTATCGTCTTCCCTCGGGGGTGAGACGGAGAAGATTAGTCTACTGCAGCCAGACCGTTTTTCTTGAATAAGCCAGTTCGTAATTACAATTTGCGCATGAGCAGATGAAGGTCATAGTGACCAAACCAGCTTGTTGGTTTTTAAATCGCTGAGATAAGCATCATCATTAATAAGTTATTTTAGAATATGCTTGTTATCCAATTTATAAAAGAACACCAAGGTGTTCAATCATGGGGTATTTGACAACAGGCCAAACGACAGCAATTAGTTTACAATAAACAATGTAATAGAAGCTTTCCCAATTGTTCACAGACTGTAGCCTACTATTCTTGTCACCTGTTTTGAGATGGTTCCTTTTTTAGAGGTTGAATATTGCAAATTGCTATGTCGGGTAAGCACATTACGTAACATCTCCTTTTGAAATGATATATTAATCAACTGCTTATCCTAATGAAAAAGGGAAAGGTCATTGTGACCAAACTTGCTCCAGAGCTAACTACGAACTGGTGTATAGTTTGGCTTAGAAACGACCGAAAGTGTGGAGGTAAGGCTATGCAGACTATCCCTTTTTTTTTGCACGGACTCATGGGAATTATACATGTTTATCCTCAATGCTTCATGATTCATTTGCACCACCTGTAGATTCGGTTTGACACTTGTTTTGCTTGTTTGGCCTCAAATTCGGAATAAGTCTGGAGAGTTAGAAAAGTAGGGTAGGGAGTGTTTTCTTTGATAGTATCACAACGTGATCCTTGAATTACAGCCTTGAATCAACATGATCAGATTTCATTTCCGTTTTTCCCTTTTGAAATAATAAAAAAAGTTAATCACGCTCACATAGTATCCCCAAACCACCCTCCCCCTTCCCCCCCCTTCCACCCCCTTCCCCCTCCCCCTCCCCCCCCCCCCCCACGCGCGCGTTCCCTCCCATTGGCAGGTTTCAGTGTCTTCATAACAGTAATATTTCCAGGTCTTTTCTGTCGATTGGGCGCAAAATTTACTTTAATATCAGAAAATGCATGTTCCTCTTTATTTCCTTTAGGAAAAGTTGTTTATGCAATGCTGGGAAATAGCGATGTCTTCTTAGCGCGTCATTCCAACCACATATTTATGTGACATACTGACCTTCAACAAGCACCTTTGTATTTTGACATTAACTGTTCATTTTTCATTTTTAATGAGGTCAAAGTGCGTCCTTGATTTAAGCGTTTTACAGTGATTCTGACAGACATATCTATCTTTTGCTGGCGCGGATGTCAGAAACAGAATTTGTAATAACAAGTTCAAATAAACATGTGAGATTTAAGACCTCCAGTAGTCATAAACCATGGTAATGGCACGTTCATGTTATAAATTACTAGTATGTATCATGTTTATGGGGTGCGGGGATATTCAAATGGAGTAAGGTTATGTGGTCAGAAATAAGTTCACGTCCAGAAATTATGTTGTAGATTTATATTTTTGATATAGTTCTGCTGATTGATCTGCCTAAATACCTCCATATGTCGAACACATGACGACACACAAACAGACAAATCCTGCAGTCATGATTTGAAGCTCAGTTTTCCTTGTGTCAGTTAGTGTGACATTCGTCACGCTGTTCATTTAATCCACATAAGCCATATAAGCCATATCATGCTTATAATATTTCCCTATGTCGGTTTGACTGCTTATTTTGTACACGTACCCCCTTGCCTTCACAGTCCGTAGTTCCTAACCAGCGGAGCAGTCGTACTCATTAACCTAAGTCTAAATGACTGTCATTGGATACTCCAAATCATATCGAGAGGAAACTAATGTAATCGAAGCCAGAAACAAATATACATTTTGATGAATATCCAAAATGTTAATTCATTCATGTCAATTTAAAAAGAAAATACTAATTCTGTGTGTATATGCATTAATTTAAAATTGATTTTGACAACACCATGAACAAGTTAAGATATTAATACACGCCAAAAAGGAGCAGGAAAATAAACCTGTGATATGATAACCATACTAGATATTATAATGATACACATTTATACCGTACTCATTCATATGCTTCTAAGTAAGACTATTGCCATGATAAGAGCCAGGAAAATATCACCAACAAAATAGATAGAAAATGAACAGTTACTTTGACAGATGATTATAAGTTACATCATAAGAGACATAGCAGCCTCATGACTAAATTACCGATTTCCTCCAAAACACACACACACACACACACACATACACACACACATGTATACACACACAAGCACACACATACACACACGCATACACACACACACACGCCCACGATCTGTTAATCATGAAAACATGCATAGCAATTTTGTTACTCGCCAGATTCTCCTTTCACGCACCGTCTTTCAGATTTTTCTTAGATCAACAGCTCCCTTGTTAAAAATCATGCGTCAGAGCAGCTGGTATTCATGGTATTTATGGGTCTCTGAGCGTTTAACCGCATTATGTCACAAAAAGTACATTGGCTCCTCATTTCGGCGTCTTGTCATACCTGTCATTTAACCCTCTGAGTATCATATGTGCCTATTTATGTACTAGATCGATACGCTTTAAATGACTGAAACAGGTTCACCCGTTCAGTACGACAATGTGCATATTATGATAGGAAGGTCAATGGGTGTTACATGACTTGGCACCAACAACCATGTGAACATATTTACGTGTATTTACAAAGAAATTTTAGACATAGCGTGCTCCATCCTGTAAATGAATGAAAAACAAGTCAGAAAAAAAAATCTGGGAACCAGATGGGATTTGAACCTGCCAATTTTATGTAGTAGATCAATGGGCTTTAACTGATATGGTACAAAGAAAGTTAAACTTTTCAGTAACATATGTGCATATTTTTGTAGCTATTCAGTACGCTTCAATTAAATGACTTACAACCAAAAAGGTTCACCCGTACAAGATCAGTACAAGATCAATGTGTTTTACGTGACTTGGTACCAAGTAGGCCCACCTTCTCAGTCAGAGAAGGTTAACCTTTACAGTACCATGTGTACATGATTATTCTATGTAGTAAATCAATGCGCTATATATGACTTGGTATTCAGAAAAGGTTAACCCTTTCAGTATTACAGGTGCATGGAATGGGTAAGACATAAATGGACTTTCCGTGGCTTAGTATTCAGATGGTTAACAGTTTGCAACTTGACAAACTCTTATTTTTTTATATCATCAATTACCCTTTTGATACCAATTGCATATGACGTGTGTATTTATTTTGGCACCATACATCTAATCACAGAAAAAAATAATGAAAGAATCAAGATAAATTTCCCTTTCAAAATGAAACAACATCGAGTTCAATTTGGAATGACATTTCGGCATACACCTTACATAACAGTAGTGATAGGCATTGGAACTATTAAAGGGGATTCGAAGCTTTTTCTAGGTGACTATGCTTATGAATTGAGTTTATTGAAAGAAACATGTGTGCAGTTTGAAATATTTTCCCAGCATACATTCATAACATACAATCGCAACGTGTTATCCGTTCAAACATACGCTAATCCCTTCAGTACCATAAATACAAACTGCTTTAAAATCTGTTGTGTGACAATGCATAGCTATGTGTGAACATAACTTGTTAAAGGGCATATACTGTACTGGGAAGGCAAAAAAAGCCTTCAAAATGTAATTGTTAGCAATCTTCTTGCCAATGGTGTTAAATTCATGTGTTGTCCATTTTAGAAGCTTGCTGAAAGTTATTTGCCCTCAAGTGATCCACATATGGAGTAATTAATGATTAATGATTAAATCTTCAAAATGTTCGGGCCGAACATTTTGAGGATTCGTGATTTAATCACTCATTACTCCAGATGTAGATGATTTGAGGGCAAATAACTTTCAGCAAGCTTCTAAAATGGACGGCTTTTTTGCCTTCCCAGTACAGTATATCCCTTTAAGAGTTACCAATATTATTTGATTCTATCTCTCCAGATTTTCAACAACCCCAAGGCCTACCTAGTGTTCCTATGCCTTCTGGGCTTGCTGCAGAACATGACGGTGCTCGGCTACCTCAACGTCGTTATCACGACGCTCGAGCGCCGCTTCCGTCTCACCAGCGTCCGGAGCGGCATCATCGTCATCGCCTACGACATCAGCAACCTGATCGTCTGCGCCTTCGTCACGTACTTTGGCGAGCGTGGCCGAAAACCGCTTTGGGTCGGGGTTGGCTCGATCTTGTTCAGCATTGGATCCGTGGTCTTCGCGTTGCCGCATTTCTTATCGGAGAGCTACCAGTACGGCATCGCACAGGTGAGCATAGGGCGATTTGTGGGTACCAACCACCTGTCACTTTAATGATAAGTAGACGAATAGCAAATGTGGCCGAAAATAATCAAGGCCGAAAATTAGTCGATATTAGCTAGTGTTGGTTTTGTTATATGCATTACTTATCGGGAAGCTGCCAGTGATATAATGAGATTTGTGGGCGGCCAGTCATCCGTCAGAATGATGGTGATTAATACATGAATGGTTCAGCAGTATGTTCAATGTGGCCGAAAAGTAGTCAAGGTCGAAAATTAGGTGATGCTTGTTAACGTTGATTCCGTTATCCGCAAATATTCATGTATTTCGTTTTTCACTTTTATTTGAAAGCATGGTAGTCTTTCCAGAGGCCGGGTGCCTGCTTTTCTACAAAAGAGCCACGTGGCAAATGAAATGATGGAATAAATAATATCAGCATAAATAAATCAAGACAAAACACATGGTGCAATTATCAGCATAACCAAAGTCAATTCTAATAGATTAACACGACTTATGTTATAACCCTTTATGGCATTGCAGAAAGGAACTACTAGTACTCGTAAATGAATACCTAGCAGGTCTTCTGTATACCTGATCTCATTTTTATAATGTGATTTAAACATATAGTACTCGATAATCTTCATTGACAAAAGCCGGTGTAACCATGGAAACAATTCCACACTTAAAGCAGAAATCTAAGTATTTTGGCTTTTTGAGCTTGTGAAAGTGAAGTGCCTTAATGTGATCTAAATATGACTTAGGTCATATATCTCAGCCAAGGCTAAGTAGATTTGTTACTTATTCTAAATGTTTCATTGAATACCGGCCCTGAGGATTACAATTATTCTATCAATGGAATAACGCTGTAAATTGTAGTCGTACAAACGTAAGCTCTTTAATATTTGTCCTGGGAATTGTTAATTACAGACTCATAATGCTATTGGCACAATTTTCTTACCGGATGATTAGTCATCAGCAAATAATAACACGGCACCCCTTCATATCGAGCTTACGATAGCCAACAGCGTTACACTTTCCGGACGGAAGTAGTGATTACTATGAGGGCCATAAAACCGCATTGTTTGACCGCGGAGCCAGAAAATCCTTCTTTGACAACATTTGTCTCAGGGAGTTCTATAAATATGGCATTGAAGGGTAGCTAAACTATTGAACTATTGTTTGTACACATGGACAGCATTCAAATCTAATGAAAATATAGTTCACACAGAGTTCGAGCAAGCTTAAGTCGGTGCGTCTCTGGGGAATGGGTCTACCCGGACAGGGTTTACCTGGTAACCATTTGTGAGTAGAAAACGTGGGAAACCGGGTAAATCCGGTTCCCGTAATAAATGGGTTAAGGCCTTGTCACAACCGGTCGCGTTTTCCACGCGTGTGTCCGTAGCTTGCGCCCTGGGTACGGGGCAATGCCTTGTGTTTCGACATGGCTGTAGCAAGAGTACCGCCTCCTTGCAGACAAGGCAACCGCTAGGTGTGAGGCCTTGCTGTAAAGAACATGAAGATGATCTTGCACCTCCTTGCAAGGGATGCGCTTATTATCTGTATCCATAAAAAAAACCCACCATGGCCAATCGCAAAAGCCAAAGGCAATTTATTTGGACATGTCGAATGTCGTACTGCGTCCTCTTGCGTCCTCATGTGTGCCTGGCAAAACGTGCACCTCCCTGTGTCTGACGCAAAGATTTTTCTGGGAAACCTGACGCAGACCAGACGCAGAGAAGTGCACGACCGGTCGTGAACAGGCATGTTAGGTGAGAAAGCGCAGCGAATCGTAGCGGTGTATGGTATCAGCGGTTAAAAAGTAAAGGACATGTGATTAGATCTGAACCGTCACGTGACCGTTCTGCTGTCGTCACGGGTCCCGGTCTAGTCTAATTTCTGGTTGTATTGCATTGGCAATTTTTCCAGGCTGGTAATTCTCGGAGATCGCACAATCGTTCAATTCAGTTGCGCTCAGTTCCGTAACGGAGTACCATTAAAAGCCGCGAAGAGCAGCCAAAAGCAGCCGAGAGGCAGAACATTTTATTGATCGTTATAGGTATCGTTATAGGTATCGCCGCGCGGGGGTCACCACGAGGCTGCCAAGAGATGTTTGATTCAGTTTTACGCGAAATCTTCTTAAATGCTGATTCAATCCAGTGACCAACCATTTTAACAGTCCTGTGGAGGTCTACCGTGTGCCTCATGAGGTCGTCTCCTGCTCTTGGCAGCTTCTTCGCTGATTCTGGCTAATCTAGGCTGCTCTTGGCGGGTTTTAATATGACGTCTTGCTTTCATGAATCTGGACTTTATAAATGCTGCTAGAACCTACTGTAGACTAGTCCCAGGCTCGATTTCTATCATTTTGAGAAGGAATCCGTCCTGTGATGAATGAGACCGTTGACAGTCGCGGCAGAACAACCTCACTCTAACCGTGATTAACGAGTCGCGTAATCTTTCCAGCTAGTATATTTCCGTACCTTTAATTGAAAACGGAAGCAAGCGCAGAGTGACAGCGGTCCCTGCACTGTTAACGCGAGGAAAAGAATATAAGTAAGTTAGTTAAGCTGATGATGATGTAAGTTTACTTATTTCATGTATTTTGGCACTTGTAATTATTACTGTTGAGCGCATCGAATAACTTTAACCGGAGGGAGATAACACCCACGCAGAGTCCTTCATGTAAACCATGCAGACCATGTAGACAGAGGAATGCTACATACTTACCTTATCACGCCCATGCATATATCTTACGGAGACGTCTGTTTTCTGACGAATCTTGAACAAAAAGAAGGATACGACTCCTGCGGACCGTCATGTTGCTCTTGAAACGTCATCCTTTATCACAAAACTCGCATAATATCGGATTCTAAGCTCTTTATCTCCCGTTGTCCCATCTGTTCCAAAGAGACACATTTTATATCAGGCTGCACTGTGCATGACATTTAAGGGGTTTAGATCTGGTAGCGGAACGTTCTCCAAGAAGAATGGCTCCCATTGTTTTTCGTCCATCGGAGCAAGGCTAGCAAGCATGTAATATATATACATAATAAAATACACCATTCAGAGAGACAGGCGATGTTATTAAGTTCGAGTTTAGGTGGTGACATTTCGTAACTAGCTGTAATGGACCTTGCATTGAAAAACAAGAACATTTTGCAACAATGAACTCTAAACAAATCTGTTGTTCGCTGGTTAATTTGTGACTTTTCGAAATCTGTAAGAAAAAAGTCCAGGTGTTTAAATCTAAATTTCAGATGAACATGCCTCTGTCATGTCTATGGATCCTAGGTCCTAGACGGTTGAATGAGTGAGCGCGCTTCCTACATAGACCCATATCAGTGTTATCACAACTACGTCTGGACGCAAAGCCTATGCATGCATTCATTCTCGCTCTGTTGGATCGACGCTGGAGAAAAAGCCAATATTAGCCTTAGTGTCCAGACTTAGTCGTTAATTGTGGTTCATCGCAATTAAACAAGCGCCATAGCCTATTACCTTCCACGACTAACATGTCAAAATATCGGTGCTTTTCGAAATCTCAGTGTCGACGTGAATGGAGAGCCTTCATCAATGAGGCCACGAGTACTCAGCCATGAGTACAACGACGACGACGACGACGACGGCGAAAGCCAATAACCTAGGCTAGTGTCTTACGAGCTCGTCTAGCAGTCTGGAGAATACATCCAAAGTCAGGACTGTCTGACTGTGAAAGCAATAGATAAGCCATGAAAGCTTGTTTGTTTGGATGAGCCCTCAAAAAATATCCACCACTCTACGCGTTCTCGATAGCGCACAAGGTCACTCACACTTTATCATACTTATTATTATCTTCCCGCTTCCTCAGGGAATATTTTTGTCACCGTCAAGCCCCCAGCGAGGTTCATAATTCTTGCAGGGCAATCCCGGTCCAAAATATGACTTGCTCGCAATAAAAAAAAAACAGGATTATCAGACATGTCAGAGGCACAGAGCAAAATTGATGGAATTCGAACAGTTTATGTTAAAGTTATGAATATTTTGATGATATCATGATCGCTTTGTAAATCTAATTAGATTGAAACTCGTTCATGTTATGCCATACCCTCTTTCTTCTTTACTATCTATGGTTTGTTTGGCCAATATTTGCCCCGAATGTAAATTGTTAATTTGTGACAACATTGATAACTTTATTATTAGTTGTCCGATTTGCCTCGACTTTCTTTTGCTATATTTGTTATCATTATTCTGTTTTATCGAAAGCAACTTCTTTCTGGCCAAATCGATGTAGTGCCGAAGTGGTGTCGTGTTCTAAACAAAATTACTCCAGTAAGATTTTAACGGTCCGTTGTTGTCTAGTGGGCTAGTGTCAGTGTCCCTGTTGTGATCACCACTGCTTGACCTATATACTAGAATAGTTTAGAACCAGTTGTCTTGACAATGTACTAAAATAACGTCACACTCCGGTACTCTATTGCTTGCACGTTTCATAACACACGACATAGCTGAACTTGAAGGGTGAGGCAAGTGAATCACGTACGACGCAGTAGTGATACGATAAATAAGCTAGAAAAAAAAAAATCCTCTTCAACCTTGCATTCCTTATAAGATAAAAATGGCAGCTACGTGGCGACTTGTACTGCAACTCGATCCGGATGCTTGATATGGAACATGAAAGCGTGATGCATTTATTACAATGCTTCAAGACCACCATAGATGACACGATTTTGCCACGATTCTGCAGTCGTTAGGGTATGCGACTGAGATGTGACGTCACTTTCTTGCACATTACGCGTTACCAGGTCCTGCGATTCAGCCAGTCGCAGAGTCACACGACTAGTTGGATCGTGTTGTCTGCGGTGGGCTTTAGTAACTAACTTCCGATAATCCAGGGATTTTTTTTATTTTTTGTTTTTTTATTTTTTTATTTTTTATTTATTTTTCATTTATTTTTATTTTATTATTATTATTATTATTATTATTATTATTTTTTTTTTTTTTTTTTTTTTTTGGGGGGGGGGGGGGGGCGTAAATATGTCCTAAAAAACATGAACTTGCCAGCATTTTCTTTTAATCATATCCGGCGGTGTTGGAGGGAGGGGGGTCGCCTTACTTTTCCCCGATGAAAATGCCCCTTTGTACCCCATTCCTCCCTCACTTCCTCCTTCACACACACGCACATACACACCCACACACACAAACACTCAACAATGACACACAATTCACAGAAAGATATTCCCGTACGTACAAAACCACTCATATACACATGAGAGACTCTAACCCATAAGCAACTTTTATACGTGCTGGGAGGTCCTAGGCATGTATGTAAATGTCACATCGGGTAGAATGTACGTGACACTATACCATCCAAATTATTTTCTCTTTTTTTTTAGTTTTTTTTTTTTCAAACACCTTTTCTGGCACTCAGGTTTCATTGACAGGATGCGAGATGTTAGCCTACATTCCTGGCAGTTGAACATTTCTAATTCAAACTCTAAAAGAGGGTCTATAAGTATCCACAAAATTAGTCCTTCTTTGGGCGAGCGGTAGCCTGGCTTCCAGGCTGAAGGACATTAATAAACCAAACTATTGAATAAAAGGGTCTGGCTGTAGTAGACTAACCATTTCAATTTCTCATCCACGTCTGTGGGATGGACTGAGAAATGAGGATAATGACACAGTGATTAGTCTTTAAACCCCGTTCATTATACAACACCTATCCGCAAAATAAACGCAGTATTACGGCTTTTTCGGTGTATATGAACGGTGTTTTAGGCTCGCTGGAAACTTTTCCGACGTGCATCGGTAATAATAGCGGTAGTATTATGAGTATGGTATATTAAGGGGGCTTTAGAGTGTTAGTTTATATTCATCCGACCGCTGTTGAGATCAGAAATGTCCGACAGCCTGGAAACCAGACTAGCTGAGCAAGAGAAGTGCGGACAATAATCAGTCTCCTGCAGCCGCAACAACTATTCATTTAGGAGTTCAGACTTTAATTTCCTCAAAAGCCTTGGAAGAAGGTAAGGGGAAATAATATTATAAGGTCTCAAGATTTTTTTATGGTTAACGTCGTCTTTGGTATCATTGCGATGAAAGATGATTTAATAACTTATGTAATCCAGAACAAAAATGCATTTTGTCAGTATCGCGAACATAAATTTGTCCTGAAAGTTGGCAGCAATTTTTTGAATAATATCCGGCGAATGCCAAAACAGTGCCCTATCATAATGCCAAAATTTCGTGACATGAATAAATTTAACAATGTGGAGATTCACATTTTTTTTTTGTTCTGAGGAAATACTTGGAATGGTAAGGGGGCAACACTTGTGCTGTAAGTTTGGTTTCGTTTGAGTTAACGAATAAAAACAGAGAAATCCACAAGCGCGCACACACACAAAAGACACTACGTGATCTTAATAAAGATATGAAAGATCTTGAAAATGTGACTGGAGATGGGGTGACAGATGGATAAATAGAGAGACAGACAGACAGAGAGACATGGAGATAGAGAGAAAAACGCATACATACAGACTGACAGATATGCAGACAGACACAATCGCAGAATGTGCAAGATCTAGAATTCATTTGGTACACAATACAGAGCATGGACATGCTGCGATCAAACGTATACTATTTTTTTTCGTGAGTTCGAGGTAAATGAATTTCTGCATATGATTATATTAATGTCATTTATACATTTCTGTATAAGATATAGACATTCTCTGTGTAACTTCTCTTCACCCACCTCTCAGTCTCCCTCTTCTCGTTTTTGGATACACTTTAGTGACTGGCTGTAGGTTGCGGGGTCGAATCCTTATTTCAACATGGCACGAAATACATATTGCAAGACTTTTCACATCTGGACACAAGACGGTGATGTAAACGAAAACTCGGCTGACGGGTGCAGGGTGCGGAAATCGATGTAATATAAGTAACCAATTGGATGTCAAAAGTGCGTATCGTGTTGAGACGGAGTCCCGCTTGGACAATTGTTCCAAATTTATTTGTGGTGAGGGTCGGAAGGTCCGAGTGCCAGCATGAGACCACGAACTTGAACTCATTCACAAATCCATCACGGGGTCCGATATGACAGACCATGACCCCGTTGCATAAAACTTTGTCACAATGGTAACTCCCATGGCAACATCGCTCACCAGCCAATCAAGTTCAAGGTTTCCATAGAAGTTGCCATTGATAGCAAAGTTACGATGGTAGGTTTTATGCAACCGGGTCCAGATGTTCTACCAAAAATTATGGCTGTGAGATGAAGTTTGTGGCAGATGTACTGTGGGCATCGGTGGGGGCAGAACTTGAAGGTTTGCAGCCGCATCTGTTTGGGTTGAATAATTACGACCCCATAGTTCCAAGGGCTTTGGGTTTTGGGATTAAGCGAGCTGCGAATAAGTATAAGAAGAATAAGACGGAAAAGAGAAGATGAAGGAGAAGGAGGTGTAGAAAGGAGGAGGAGAAGAACAAGAACAAGAAAAAAAAAGGGAAAAAAGAAAAAAGAAGAAGAGGAGAAGAAGGAAAAGGGGGAAGAGAAGGAGAAAAAGAAGGAGAAGGAAGAGAAGAAAAAGAGAAGAGGACAAAGAAAACGCAAAAGAAAAAAGGAAAAGAAGCGGAAATATAAGAAAATGAAGAAGACTGAGGAAGACTTCTAGAAATAGAAATGGAAGACTGAAAAAGGGTGAAGAAGAAAAAGGAGAAGGAAAAGGAGGAAGGGAAGAGGAAAAAAGAATACACAATAAAGAAGAGAAATGGGCAAAAAGAGATTTGGCAGTGATGAGATAGCAGAGGAAATAAGGAATAGTCTCCGTCAACATTTATGCGCAATTCCAGCAGTGCGTGAAATGTAAAACATACACGACATCCTAGAATGACATGAATGTTGGCAAGTGATCAGCCAATCACAGAGCATCACTCAGTCAAGGTCAATTCACTGAATACGTATGCTAGATATTATGCTGTGGAGCGCATCAGCACAACTGTGTCTGTAGGCATGTACGTCTGGCAGTAAAGACTCAGCCTTATTCTCTATACCTGTGTAGTGGAGGCAGGAAGGAAGGAGGGCTTAGTCTTTATTGTAAGACTTATTGATTCCATACTCGGGTGTGTCCATGTATTCAACAGCCTAAATATAGGCTACCGGATAGGAGGTTGATATATCAGAGCAAATGACTTAAACAGGAACAAAATGTCCTTTCTCCTCTGAACATGTTGACAGCTAAGGCGTTGACACATCTGGGCCAAACATCGTAATTAGGCAAAACGGAAACACAGCCTACGTGAAACATTTCCCAAGCTGTTTGATCAACTGTCAAATGAGGAAATGAGATAGGTGCAACATTACACGTAATGTATTAAGCAAATAACATGATTCCTAACATTCAAAACCATATAAAGTCAAGATTATGTATTCATTTGCGATCATAGAACATATACGTTCTAAGTTTATGATCTGTTTTAAAGACAGAATGTCAAATGTGCAAAAGTTATGAATCAGCAGAGCACGCTAACGATAACGTATATGAAATCAATGCGTCGCGAACATTTTCAGCAAAAGTGGAAAGCTATCCCTTTTTACATTTGAAACGCACCGACCAATGGTATTGTCCCTGTCAGCGCGCGATACGGGCATTGCTCCCATTGAACGCGTGCAGCGGGCTCCGGTCTCTAGGCTTTATAGGTTTGATCGGACGACCCGCCCAAAACTTCCTTCACATCTCGAGATCGCTATAATTTCGCTGTAACTCAGTTTTCAGCTCTAATATTGGGAGGAAACTTCTAATGCAGTATCTCCTTTCATTTACTGTTGCTTTGACAAAATAGGAACTTAATGATACCTTGTCTATTGAGCTTTAAATTCCATACGGATTATTATAGATCTTGCATACCATTCATGCCATTAAAAAAAACCGACAACACACTTTGTTAAGTATGCGACTCGGCTCAATCAATGATGTTATCAGGGACATTGTTTGTTAAGTTTGTAATGAGATTTGGACATGTAAACAAAACTATGTTATTGAGACGTGTAAAGTGATTAGATTTGGGTTTGACGTCACAGCCTCGTGACCGAGTTGCCAATTTGACGACATTAAAGAAGAATCTGTGTTGATCTTTTAATAATTACGTCATTTGATAGTATGTTACTTCAGCGGGTTCAATCAAATTTATTTGCCAAGTGTCTCTAATTTTCTGCTACTCATTTGCCCTTCATTTGTCCTTAAACATGTTAAATGCATACATTGGGGTGTTGACCTTCCGCCGGAAATAACACGAGCACGATGGAATGTCGCTTCGGCTCCGGGGAACTTGACAGCGAAGCGATTGAATGACACATGTGGGTCATTTGTCGTAATTGAGGACACATAAATAATATGAACACGGTCATTGACGTTATAGGGTGATACATATGTCCTGGTAGATGTATTTCAGGGAGGTGCGAGTTCACGATTCCCCAATCAAAAGGGGGAAACAGTCTATGCCGTGTGCTCTGTTGCAGCGTGAAATTCACTCTTCCTTGACATCTGTACCATGACTGTGACCCATGTGTTTACACAGACTGCTCAGATTAGTTACGGTAGTCTATCACAGTACGCAATGTGCTAGTCCTTAAAAGGACCAAAGTGGTGTTGTCATGAGTATGTAGTCAAGGCGACTGGCTCTAAAATATCATTCCAGTGAGAGGTTTACCGGTCCGATATTATCTAGCGGGCTAGTGTAGGACACTCCCAACATGAGAGTCCCAGCTGTGATCACCGCTGCATGCTCTACCATCATAGTTTAGAACCAGTTGTCTTGACGATATGCTAAAATGACGTCACACTTCGGAACTCCATTCTTGCGAGAAATAGGCTCTGGAAACGGTCACGACAATGCTAGGAGTAGAGAATTGCTATCCTGACCCTCGATCCGGAGGGTATAGGTTCAAACTGAGCAGCTGCCGCAAAATGTTCTACAGTAAAACGTTTCAACACCGACAGCTGCTTCGTTCCTGGGAAAGAATAAGGGACCTGGGCCCCGTTGCATAAAACTTACCATTGACAGTAACTTTATTACCAATGTCAACTTCTTTGGAAAACTAGGGAAATTTGAGTGACTGTCGAGCAATGTTACCATGGGACCAGTGATGGAAGAGTTATAATCAATGGTAAGTTTTATGCAACGGGGCATTGATAGAATCCTTTGATCTAGTTTCTGGGCCATGTTGCATATAGGTTTTAATTTATTGTAACTTACCATCAATGGTAACTACCATGGCAACAGCCAGTGAGCTCTCATTCGCGAACCTGGGGTAATGATATTGCATGACCCTCATGAAAAGCAGTGTTCAATCTGTTGAGGCTACCCTGGTCAAATACAGGGATCAATCTAGCTTGGCTTCCAGGCTGTTGAACATTTTTGTCATAATCCAATTTGAAAAACGAGTCTAATCTTTTAACTAATTGCTGTATCTTTCTTTTCTTTTCTCTGTCCGTTCATGCTGGAGAATAAATCGAGAAGGATTAGTCTCCTGCTGCCAGACCTCGTTATTGAATAGTTTGGTTTCGAAAAGTCAAGCAGCCTGGAAGCCAGACTACGATCACTCATATCCCTGGTAATTAAAAGCGACCTTGCTATTTAAACACCGTCAACAAAACATGGTCCGCAACGGCGTTAACAATAGTACATCGCTATCATTGCAAAGTTAACATCAACAATCTCAACAACAATGACAACATGAATGTCAACTACAACCCGCAGAATTATAAGTGAATCCCATGACCGGAAGCTGCCATTACTCATAGAAAATGGAAATCTAATTTTCGTAATGGTGCCGCGGTAATTTCCTAAGTGGACATGATTGAGTGTGCGTGTTGAAGCGAATTACGTTCAAGATGATGTCCGACCGGGGCGTATATTACGTTCATGGTTGACGTGTTGACCACTCTCAACACAGAATGGCAACCGTGATGACAGAAATGTCAAGGTATGGGACCGTGATAGCAGGGGGTAGAATTAGAACTTGGAACACATTCCGGGAAAAGCCAAGTCAAAGCAAAACGGGGGATAAAGAAACAAACAAAATGATGATCGTAATCGGCTTTTCCTCGAAAAACTTAGCTCCCGGTTGTGTAGGAAAGTAGTCCATGATGTTTTCAAAACCTGCAGAAAATATGGAAACGGTATCCGATGATTAAAACTTGATACGTATTCATACGTTATTATTGATGTCACAATTTCTTGAACTATCATTAATGTGCTCCTATAAGTACTTCGTTTTATCTATTCTGAATACCGGTGAAGCGATCGATTATCATGATTATGGACAATGAACCCCTTACCAGATACTATTTCAAAATAACATTTAGGGGTCTAAGCAAGTGTGTTTTTGATTCAATTTAACAACATGATTTCTTGTGAGTTGATTGATCCTACACAGAGTGAACAAGCGACTTCCTGTATTTTGATGTTCTAGCCTATTATGTGCATGATGTGAATTTATCTTTCGTTATACATGTACATGTGTGTGCTTAAAGTACAGTACTTGAGCTACTTTAGACAAGGCCGCGTTGTTTCTTTTAAATCGCATGCAGTATAACACGCGCTCTATGTAAAGCTAATTAGCCGTTCAAACCGCACCCGTTCAAGTTCTTTGCCTGTATATATTTCGGTGACATTTTGAACAAAGGCCGAAGTGTGCGTCTAAGTCGAGGACAATGTCGGCTTTCAGTGGCGTAGGTAGATCCTAACAATCAGTGCAGTTGTCTGTCTTGCGGGTGAGGGAGAGATCGAGGTAGTGAAGATAAACCCATTTTTGTTGGATGTCGGGGTGGTCGACGGAGATGACATGAACAAAATTAATCATCTTACCCTGACAATGAAAACCAGCTCGACCCAGATTAAACCATGTGTCTAAGAAAGCCCTTTGCCATAATTAATAGTCTTAATATAATTTCCATTGCTATCTCTTACCTTAAAATGCAATGAGCTCCTTTCCATAATGATCAACACCCACATTCACGTCAACACACTACACTAATGAAGGTCATGCATCCCGTGACATTTAATTTAATACAACTGACTTTTCAGTAGCCTGGTTTCCAGGCTGTTGGGCATTTTCAATCAATAAACGGGTCTGGCTGCAGTAGACTAATCATTCTCAATTCCTACCCCGGCTTGCCCAACGCAGTTGAATTAGGCACTAAGGGAGAACAGAGGAGAATGAAAGAGAGACTAGTCGTGTTAGTACTAGTCTGAATTAGCTGTATCTAAAAGCCTGGAAGCGAGGCTAACTCGTCATGTGACTCATATTATGTTTACACATATCATATCATCCTAGTTAGTAGGCACTAAGGGATCATCTCGGTAATGATAACTGGCATTAATCGTCCAGAAAGCGTTCTGCAGTGATCCTCGGGTCCCAATCGTAGTTTTCCATCTTCAAGGTCAATCGAGAATGGGACCAATAGTCAAGTCAGAAAGGCACTCCATTGATTACCTGTCCCCACAGTCTTTAAAGGGATAGTTCACCCTTTAATTTAGTTGCAATAAAAGCAGAAACATAAAAGAAATATATTCGTGAAGGTTTGACGAAAATCCCTCAAAGGATAAGACAGTTACGGACATGTAAGATTTTTATGTTGTGATGTCACGTGCGAGGTGCTCTCCCATAACGTTGCGTACTGTTTGTTTCCATGAATTTCTCTTTCTGTTTTTGAAAAGGGAATCTTTTTTTTTTTTGCATAGATGTTTATGCGTAAAAATATGTTTCTAATGATGTATGAAATGCACTGGCTAAAGTGATGCAAATCCTTTTGAGAAATTCCATTTTTTTTTTAAATAATAGTATCCAACATATGGGAGACAATGTAGCCACATGTGGTATGCTCTAGTGAGTGGATCGTTCCTCTTGACCCTCGATGAAAGGGTCATTGCATAGGTTTTTAAAGGGCATATACTGTACTGGGAAGGCAAAAAAAACCTTGAAAATGTAATTGTTAGCAATCTTCTTGCCAATGGTCTTAAATTCATGTATTGTCTATTTTAGAGGCTT
This sequence comes from Arbacia lixula, assembly GCA_963669155.1. Taxonomy (NCBI): domain Eukaryota; kingdom Metazoa; phylum Echinodermata; class Echinoidea; order Arbacioida; family Arbaciidae; genus Arbacia; species Arbacia lixula. Next base: position 4,102,780 of record OZ022594.1, on the reverse strand, counting down.
GCTAAAAGTTATTTGCCCTCAAATGATCTACATTTGGAGTAATGAGTGATTAAATCCTAAATTTAATAATTAATCATTAATTATTCCATATGTGGATCACTGGAAGGCAAATAACTTTCAGCAAGCTTCTCAAATGGACAATACATGAATTTATAAGACCATTGGCAAGTAGATTGTTAACAATTACATTTTGAAGGCTTTTTTGCCTTCCCAGTACAGTATATGACCTTTAATTATTGTAACTTACCATCAATGGTAACTACCATGGCAACAGCCAACGAACTGTCATTAATGCACCTGTTGTCATGGTAGTAACCATTGATGGTTACAGCAACTGGAAACCTAAATGCAATATGGACCGGGGGAGTGCTTACGTCGCAATGATCATAACAGCTTTAGAAAATAAACATTTTGATCGTGACTTCTAAGTAAAGTTTATTTTTCTGGTCAAGGTTGACTAATGTAACACTAAGTGCCAAGTTGGACTCTATTGTTATGACCTTGGTGATCTTGAATATACCCGCTGTTATGTTGTTAGGCCTGTTGACCGAGTAGACCAAATTAGATTACGGTTAAAACAGAAACAACACGGCTATGGAATTGACGGAGTCCATCTAAAATTACCGACATCCTTTGGTCATGGTCAGCTATGGGTCCTGCTAGCATAGCTAGTGATGCACACCGACAAATCGAACCCAAGACATGGGAAACACGGCTGAAACCGCGACATCAACATAATTCAAATGTATGATAAGAAAGCAGATGATTGTAAGATTTTGAAGAGAGTGTGTGAGAGAGAGAGAGATAGAGAGAGAGACAGACAGACAGACAGAAACAGACAGATACAGAGAGACAGAGAGAGATAGACTTTGTAATGTTGACGAGATTCCTTCAAATGAGCCGCTTTTTTAATGTATTCACAACTTGTCCGAACTTTTACAAACTTGCTGAAAGTCATTTGCCCTTAAATGATCCATATTTCCATTAATTAGTAATTAAATCACAAATCCTCATAGTGTTGGAGTGAACATTTGTGAAGATTTGTTATTTAATCACTAATTTATCCAAATGTGGATCATTTGAGGGCAAATAACTTTCAGCAAGTTTCTAAAATGGACAGTACATTAAGTTAAGACCATTGGCAAGAAGATTGCTCACGATCACCCTTTCGAAGGCTTTTTGTCTTTCCAGTACAGTAAAGTCCAACTTTACAGATTTTTCACAAGTAGTACACAAACATCTCATAAAGCAGCATTTTGCCTGTCACGCAAGGGGTTAAAATAGTTCCTGGTATGATTTTGTCGAACAGAACTCAGTTTGTTCTTCGTTTTGAGGTTAACTTATATTTTATTCCCATTCGATACCTGGCATTCTGTTGAAATGCATCTTTTATACATTCAAGTATATGCGAACGGTCAATAGTGTCATGACGTCACGCTAATATGGTATATATCAACATTTATGAACCAAATGACGGAATGCACACTGCGTGGTCAAGGACTAGTTTATGATCTGGTTGATATTGCCCAGTATTATTTTAGGAAAGAGAGTTGAACTTCTCTGTTGTTGAAGTCATGGTGAATATTTGTATGACAGAGAGCGTAGTAGTTAAGATTATCTGGTCGTCATGTGATGTGTGACGTACGTATACGCCATGAGATTTTCACCCATTGTCAAGTTCAAGAGAAGGAAGGTCGAGTAGACAGAAACGAGCGCAGGGTCATATTATTGATATATACCATGGTAGCGTGACGTCATGGCACTATTGACCGTTGGCTCTTACTTGGATTAGCATCATGGCGCAGGACGAGTTTAGAAAAATGTTGAAGCTGTTTATTCAAGGCGATTCCCACTCAAGATATTTTGTAATTTCATCATCACGATCATTAGAAATGCCTAAAGGCCTGGACATCAGGCTGCGACCCAGCGTGACCCAATTCCGGGTCGTAACCTACATCATGACCACAAACTGGGATCATGAATGAAGAAAGCGATTGTCCTTTCTGCAGATCAAAACAGTCGTAGCAAATGGAAGATGATGCTGTGTTAGAACTTCCCCCTGTATACATAATATAGCTAGCAACTGGCTTTAGGCGAACTTATAGCGATGAGAAGATTTGGAGGAGGTTTCAGGCTGGTCGTCCGGAACCTATATCTTAAAGACCAGAGACCGCTCTACGCAATGGTTAGTCTAGGTTCTAGACGTCTTTTATCAGCCCGGATTCGTATACACAGCGCGCGACAAAACTCAGCGCAACGATATCGAGTGATCGCGCGATCGCCGAGATCTCCGGGCTGGCAATTCTCGGCGATCGCGCGATCACTCGATATCGTTGCGCTGAGTTTTGTCGCGCGCTGTGTATACGAATCCGGGCTGATAAAAGACGTCTAGAACCTAGACTACGCAATGGTCCGCACCTGTCCGTTCCACGCTGTATGCTTTCAATGGAAGCAATGTCCGCGCAGCGCGTCGAGAGGGACAATGCGATTATGAACGTTGACTATCCTCGCTGCCCGGTGTTCAAACGTTAAGAACCATAGTTTTTCACTTTTTTCTGAAAATGTTCGTTAGGCTATGACTGTGAGATTGCATACACGTTATTGTAAGGTTATGTTGCTGATTTCTGCTAAGTGTCATGACTCCTGCAACTGGGGTACCATGTCTTAAAGGTATATTACATTAATGCTCAATTTCTTGTCGAAAGTTAGCTGGAAAGAAGACAGACCTTCCTGAACGTATCCAAAGGGGGTTCGACGTTTGGTAGGACCTTGTACTGCTACTGATTTCAGTCGATTGTCGTGTACCTCAAAGGAGAAGAACAATGACAAGATGAAGAAAAACGAAATAACAACCTGAAAAACATCACAAAGGAGAATAATTATGACCAAATAAGAAAATAGGAGGAAGAAAAAAACGAAGAAGAAGACGAGGAAAGAAAAAAAGGATGATGAACACGTGGATGAACAATAGGACAACAAAAGAGGGGAAATTACAGCGGGGAAGAAAGAAAGCTATAAATCTAGAAAAAACAAGGACGAGTAGGAAAACCTAGAAGATAGATGCAAGAGTAAGATATCAAAGGTAACTCATTCGTGACTAAGGCCTTCTCATAGCAAAGTTGATAATTGTTTAATTATCAAATTGGCAACATTACTTTGTTAAAATCGGCGTCTTATCATAGGAAGGAAAATACGTTTCATTGTAAAGCGACATTACGTCAAAACAAAGAGTTTAGAGCAGTAATTCTGCCAATTTCAAGAGCCAAAACATGACTTCAACATTTTTAGCGCATTTACAATTTGAACTTTTTTGGGCTTTCAAATCATTGGCTTTCAAAAATAAAAAAGCAGGTTATATTTATCACGAAATGACAAAGATTCATAAATCTTTCACGTGATGCATCTTTTATCATTTTTGATACTTAATATCAACATTTATAGCGTCAAACCGCAAACACCTGTATGTGGTACTTGGTTCCGTATGCGTTGATATACGTACTGTCATATATGATGATGCTGGTATAACGAGGAGAAGAGAATCATAATATATATATATATATATATATATATATATATATATATGTATGTCATGGATCTAGTTCTGTCTGTGACAGGACACCGGTCAATGCACCGCTTGGCATTACGAGCATGATGGCAATACGCAGGTTACTGAGTGTCATCTTCTTGTCAACATGCATGACGTTAATAGGGCACAGCTATATTGATTACACCAGAGAGACGGACAGACACACAGACAGACAGACAGACAGACAGAGAAAGACAAATAGAGAAAGAGATATAGAGAGAGGGGTAGATAAATAGGGGTGGAGAGGAATGGAGAGAGACAGACATACACATGAGGGGAAGAGAGAGAGAGAGAGAGAGAGAGAGAGAGAGAGAGAGAGAGAGAGAGAGAGAGACAGACAGACAGACAGACAGAGAGAGACAGAGACAGATAGAGAGAGAGTGTGTTGTGTGTGCCTGTGTGTGTGTGTGTGTGTGTGTATGTGTGTTAAAGTAGATAACACAACTACAAAGAAAGAGACAGGGGATTACAGAGAGAAGAGAGAGGCGGGGGGGGGGGCTGAAAAGACAAAATGACTGTTTACAGAGAGATACAGAGAGAAGAGAGAACACGATCACGGATGAAGAAATATGTGACTGGAGAGAGAAAGAGAGAAACGAAGAGAAAGAGGGAGGGAGGGGGAGGGAAAGGGAGCTAAAGAGAGAGAGAGAGAGAGAGAGAGAGAGAGAGAGAGAGAGAGAGAGAGAGAGAGAGGAGGGGTAAGAGAGAGAGAGAGTAGGGAGAGGGAGAGGGAGAGAGAAATAGCAAGAATGAAGACAAGGCAGGAAAGGGGGTAACATGTAAAATCGGGAAACCTCCGGAAATTGTATGTCTTGATGCGTAACCTCAGTAACCATAACATGCATTATAAGTGTGGAGAGACCGGTGATGGGTGAGGAGAGGACTAGAGATGAACATTTGTTTGGCTAAACCAACTCATATAAATGTAATTATGTCCATATCCGGTGCTGTAAGAGAAAACATTCGCCATACATGTGTGCCATTCACGTTATCTCTGTCCGTTAAATCATCAAGGCTAAATACATTCTTTGTTAAGAGATAATTAAACGGGATGGACCTAACACGACCAATACGTTACCTGCGTTTCATTCAGTCGTGCGTAAACATCTGATGGTAGTCTAGGTCCCAGACTGTTACACATGGCTAGTCTTAATCGACAGATCACCTCTAAATTTTGTTAGAATTTCCTTTCTTTAATATCATTTCTTAAAATCCAATGCACACCACAAGTATAGTCTCCATTTTTCCAATCAGATGTCGGGATCGTGGCGAAATTTAAGCTTGAAAATGGATTTCTAAATCATTCTAGCCTCTGCTGTGCATTACGTGTAAAGTGAATGGGAAGATTTGCGGACATATGACGCTGTTTGTCAGAACCCGGGACTCCAGTTCGATTCCTGGCGTGAGTAGGGTCACCCCTTCATTCCTTTCGCAGTGTAACTTTTGCCAACTTCTATTGTTTTATCCATCATTTCGTCCTTCTCTTTGAGACTTTCTCTCACCCCTTTATCTAGAATGCTTATGGAATACATTTTGTTCGCACATATACACGTAACCATTCAGGCAAATATTTGCAATGTAGATGTTATAGGTGCGGTTTGAGCTTTCGTGAGCGAATTGCGTCTGATTTACCATGGAGGGTACATGGTGTCACCGTGTATTTGCCAGCCCATGTCTTTGCACGAATTTGCCAATACAGACCACTTTATACTTGTCCACAAGTATGTCTTGGGTAATATTGGTGTTTGGATAGAAAATGTCCAAACAACCTGAACGACGGACTAGCTATGACTGCGCAATTTTCAAGCTCGCTGACTGTTACGTCGCACTGAAAGTGATGAAGAAAAAAAAATGCAATATGAAAGCCGAATGTCAATCATCTTATTGTTCCCAATGAACTTGTGTTGACATGTGCCATTCGAGACCATACCGGCCTAATGTTGAATCACTTTGAACAAGGGTAATGGGCGGAACATGTTTGCAAAGGGAAAGGAAAGGTGGCGGAGGGGGGGGGGGGGGGGGGCGGGAGGGGGTGAAGGACGATAACCAGGTGCATGACCGTGATGACCAGATGGCGGTCCGTGAATCCATGATGCAATGGATGCTGCACCTGTGATTTCTCCCCAACTGTTACCTATACCTGCATTTTTTTTTACTCAGAAGTTGTTAGCCTGATCGGGCGAGCGGTAGAATATTGCTCGTCATTTTAATATGTTTGTCTCTTTCTGTCTGTTCTACAGCTATATTCCTTTCTTCCCCTTGTTTTTTCCTTTCCTTCAACTTCATGTTATAATCTTATTTTGTCTATTTTTATCACTCTCTATATATAAAGTACGATGTAATTCACTAGACGGTAGACTTTATTACAAATGAAGACGAAGAAGATGATGAAGAAGAAGAAGAAGAAAAAGGAGGAGGAGGAGAAGAAGAAGAAGGAGAAGAAGAAGAAGAAGAAGAAGAAGAAGAAGAAGAAGAAGAAGAAGAAGAAGATGTTGACGGAGGAGGAGATGAAGGAGAAGAAGAGAAAGGAGAGGGAGAGGAAGAAGAAAAAGTTGGAGAAGAAGAAGAAGAAGCAAAACTAAGAAGATTCATCTTTTCTTTAACTTCAATCTTCCTCTTATGATCAACATTCAGGACGAGATCTGCCCCGCCTTGTCCAACGCCACATCGGCTGCGTGCGGAGACGTGACGTCATCACAAGACGACTCAATGCTGCTTTTCTATTGGCTGTTCATCGTCGGTCAGGTGCTCCATGGGTGGGGCGGGTCGACGCTCTACACACTGGGCGTGACGTATATGGATGAGAGTCTGCCCTCCTCCACCTTCAGTCTGTATATGGGTAAGCACAGTAAAGACTAAGAGAAGGGGAATTAATGCTCAATCATATTTTTCCTTCATTATTTGAACGTCTTTCATGTTTTGTTTACATCTATCACACTTTCAAAGATGGTAAATGTCGCCAAATGTCCACCCGCCAAATTTCAATTTTGATTTCATTCCATCTCTTTCATAATGTAGTGATTTGTCACGTTTTGTGGAGATGTGACATAATCATCTGTAAACTTGTGTACCTACAGAGGCCTAAAGCGCGTGTTGGCAAGTCATAATCCCCCATCCTCGCTCCACTATACAAATACAAAGTTACAAGGAGTGTTAAGATTGTATGTGTGCGTTTGTGTATGCATGTTCGAGATGAATGCACCACGCCCCAACAGACCTTATCATCTTTTCGAGACCCTGTCAGATACAAATAACAATAAGTGTTTATATTGTCTGTGATTTGCGGTGTGTGTGTGTGTGTGTGTGTGTGTGTGTTGATGTGTGAGAGAGTGAGAGAGAAAGTGCATGTGAATGTCAGTGAGATACAGAGTGTATGTGAGTGCGTGTATGATAGGGATGAGGGAGGGGGGGGGGGTTGTCGAAAGGGTTTGTCGGAGTGTGATGCGAAGAGTTGGGTGGAGCGTGGGGGGGGGGGGCGTCATAACCATTCATCACGCCTCTTCGTACTCCTTACTCTACATGATTTAATCGATTCGTCACTCTGCTCAACACCTTGAACTATGTTCGCAGTCACACCGAGGCGGGTTATCAGACCAAATATACAGAATGATCTTGATAAGGAAATGAACGGTAAAAGGTGCTTAAACATACGTTGAAAGAGAATCCAGGTCACTTCATTAAACCCACTCCGCCTTCGCATCCTGTTGAAACTTTTCTGCCAACATCAACTGGCATCCAGGGGCGTTCTAACCCGCTGTATACCAGCAAACATTTTCTATATGGGATTTGCGTGCATTAACAGTGAAATTAAAAAATACATACATAGCTTGATGGCACAAAAAGGGTTAAGCAACGTAACCAGTTCACATTTATTCATTTCACATGAGTTTGTGCATTTCATGGTCGTTTTGTAACTCCTACATTCAGGTAGGCTGGCTACAAGGTTGCTTTATATTTCCAATACAAACTGAAAAATTGAGTCTAACGCTTATAGTGCTAATAGCGGCATATTTCTCTTCTTTTCTCACTCCTTTCGTGTGGCGATTCGAAGAAGTAATCTTTGATTATTAGTTTACTGTAGCCAGACCTCTTTATTGAATTCTTTGGTTTAGAAATACCCAAACAGCCTGGAATACAGGCTAACATACAAGGCGCGCCTGCCATGGTGACTTCGTCTCTACTCCAGCGGCTGCCAGCAACATTGTCATATAACATTTATTTCCAAATGTTCCTTCCCTCAACGGTTACGATTGTCCTAGCATGCCCAAGCAGAAGAGCGGATATTCAAGATGAGAGAATGATTTATTGTACAGGAAATTGAAAAGTAAACACAATACCGAGCGTCTTATTATTCGCCTACGTCATGTACGTGGAGTTTGTCAAAAGTGTGGTCGTAAAGTCAAATGAACAAGAAGCGTGTGTATGTTATTAAAGGTATTATAGTATCACTTTTTTTTCCTAATGTGGAACATTTCCATTTAAACCTTCTCAACTTGTTGGTATGTTTGACAACTTTCACCGCTAATAATGTTTAACATGACGTAAAATTGCATGGTTTAACCTTCCCTGGAAGGAAAATTACTTCATCTTGTATCAGCATATTGCATGTTATATATGCATACGTCATACGTTCAAAATGCGTTGTAGTCACACGCCAAAGTAGTTTGGTTCTAGAACAAAGAAAGCGATTTTACTACATATCAACACATGTTTGACTTTGTTTGTTCCGTTAATTAGATTCAATCCACCGTGTTGGATGTTGTCAAAGCGTTTAAGTGGCACACTCTTTTATTTCATGTTGCCTGTTGCATATGCGTGTGTGTAAAGGCTTTGAAGCGACACCCCAAGGCTCCCTGTCACTCTCTCTTAAGCATTTGGCCAAAAAGTGATGAGTTGTATAAGGTGTAACATTTATTTTAAAAAGTACACACGGCACGGTTTTTGTCTCATTGTAATAAAAATTACAATCGACTTGATTCAATATGACATCAGTTATACAGTAAGTATACATTAAAGAGTTTGATCGACTCATAAGAGGTTATAATACGTTTTGTTTTAACATAATAAAGGTGTTTGGGGTTAAAAACGACTTAAAGGACATAAGGTCCTTCTTCACTTCTCTGTTTCAATTCACCACAACCCACTCCATCTTCACACTAGTTGTATATCACTTTGCTGGTTATTGCATATCCATTATTTTGAGGACCAATCTAGTTATATCCGACCTCTCTTTTTTACCCCCTCCCTTCGCAACGCTTCGCTTCTCCTACCATGCCTACCATGCCTACCCGCTAACCCTCTCTCGCCTCTTCCATCTTCTACTCCCCCTTTTCCTACCACTTGCCAACCACTCACCCACCTCTTTTCATCTTCTAAATCCCCTCTACAACCCTTTCTCCCTTCTTCCACCTTCCTCATTCTTCTACACCCCTTCACCTAATTCTCTCCCGCTTTCTTCCTTCCATTACACCCCCTTAACCTACCCCCTCTTCCGCCTTCTTCTCCATTCTACATCCCTGCTCCTACCCCTTTTCCGCACTCTTTTTTCCTTTACCCCCCTTCCCCTACCCCTCTTCCACTTTCTTCCGTCTTCCAACCCCTTCTCCTACCCCTCTTTCGCCTTCTTTACCCCTTTCTCCTAGTCCTCTACCACCTCCTATAGGACAATGGTAGGATGTGGCAATTATCATAGCGCCGATATAGTACCGTCTTGTTTCACTGTACATCGTGTCCACAGCGCTCATGAAATCATAAGTGTCATCGTTGACTCCGTTTGTGTCATATTTCTTCTTCCTCAATAAATTATCCTTTAACTCATTTCAAACGGATCACACACTGTCTTTGCACGTTAGGATGCGCGCGTGATGGTGGTGGCGCGCAAGGGATTAACATATTCGCCCCCCCCCCCCCCCCCCCACACACACACACCAATTTCATTACGCCCTCTTTCTGGTCCTCTTTATTCCCTCATCAGCACCCCTTCTTGAGTAATTGGTACAACAGTGAACCCGATCTGTGGGCCTCTCACCCGAAACTTAATACGTTGGCAAATTCATTTGACTTGGAATGAAACTCAGTACGTGATGATTTTAAGGTCAAGATTTGAACGAACAGAACGAACATAATATCATAATAATCCTTCTGTTATAATCACAGTCTCATGTTTGTTTGATGTTAGGATCCCACGGCCCTGTCTTATAAAAAGTTGCGAGTATTCGTAACTCCTCTTGCGATTGATGTATAATTTTTGTACTGTTTGCAAATCAAATTTCCGTGTTTCAAACAAAACATTGCCAATGGCAACCTCTAAGTTTGCCTGAGTAGCAACAACTTAGAGCTTCAGGGTGCGTTCCACCGACTGCCACTGAATCACAAAGAAAATGTTAATGTAATAATGAGTTACTTCGGAGTTCGCGAGAAAGCCGTAAATAGATTACGAAAACGGCTTCTTGTCTTATTGTGTAAATTAGGGAAGGAAATTGGACTTACAATCGATTTGGATCTATCATCATCGGAAGTGGACGAAGTGCACTGGGGTGGGACTGACAGGACAACGCCATAAAGGGCCCCTGTCATCAAAATATATGTTGACTTCTGTTGATGCAACTTAATATGTATATACCAAAATCGCTAACTGTTCAATAGAAATATGTGTCCTATATTTTGAAATAATTTTTCGATATTTTTTCTCAGCACTGATAAGCCCCGCCTCCAAAATATCCTCCAACTCATGATTCCCCATGTTACATCATTAAAGGTAGAAATTAGCAGGATAATAGACATGATTAATGCACAAATTAAACATTGCAATGACTACCCGCAAGTGCTTATAATAGCATTACATAGCTAGCACATTTCTGACTTAGGGAAACGATTATTCCCACATGAAAGGTTGTTAGGTGGTATTGTGTGAAGACATGTAATGGTCTTGTGGGCAGGTGGAGGTAATTATTGCAATTTTTAATTTATGCATAAATTCTGCTTATTATCTTGATAATTTCTACCTTTGATGATGTCACAGGGGGAATCTTGAGTTGGGGGATATTTTGGAGGCGGGGCTTATCATTGCTGAGAAAAAATAAAGAAAAATTATTTGAAAATATAGGACACATATTTCAATTGTACAGTTAGTGATTTTGTTGTGCACATATCATGTTACATTAACATAAATCGACATAGGTTTTGATGACAGGGGACCTTTAAATATGCTGTATAGATCACGTACATTATCATGAGTCATATCAGCGTCATCATGATATGTGAAACCAACACATGAAACCAATTTACATGAATACTGACGACGCATGAAATGACATGAAACGCGATACAATTTACACAATTTGCATCTTTTTTTTTTTTTTTAATTTACCTTAATAGGCATTTTCTCCGCCATGAACGCCGTCGGACCTGCGATTGGCTACATCGTAGGGGGCGCTATGCTATCCGGTCTGTACACAGATATTCTACAGACGTCTTCGTCCAGGTATGATGACGTGGATTTTTATTTTGTCTTCTCCGTCCATCTTTTTTTTCACTTGTGTATTCCTAAGACCTTGTATTCTTTGACTCTCTGCCATGCCCACTTTCATATCTTTATTTTCCGATATATTTAACTTTCTCTGCAGCTCTCTTTCCCTGCCAGCCCCTCTTCCTTTCTAACTCTCTCTCTCCCCCCCCCCTTCTCTCTCTCTCTCTTTCTTTCTCTCTTTCACTCTCTTTTTCTCTCTCCCATTCCCTCTTCCCCTCTCTCTCTCTCTCTCTCTGTCATTTTTACTCTCTCGAGAGAGTTATAGTTTTCTGTCTCGTATTGTGCTCCTGTTCGTCTCCTTTCCTCCCTATGTTATTACCTCTTCCTCAATATAATTTTATCAGATTTATTGCACGATCATTATCAGGAGCACACGCTGGGATTTCATGAGAAATGTGTATTAAAATATTTTAGCAACCATCAGCACAAATGAATGCAAGCTACTGCACACCGAAGCCAGAGGTCAAAAAAATGTTAAGACATCTCTGACATAAACCCATACAATAAACCTGTGATTTAAAGTCTCCCCGTCTGGAAATCACGCGGATGTTTATTCAAACGTGCCATTTATATCCCTAATGACACTTTACGAGATTCATAACACCTGTCTTAATGTGTGTGAATACCAAATGGTACCTTCCTAATGGTACTTCTGGTAATAAACACATGTTATCCTCCGAGCCCACACATTTGCTAGCAGACTGTTTCTCTTCCGATTCAAGATATCGTTTCCGCAGTGCTGTTCATATTTCAAAATGTAGCATAGTCACGTACTCGGGTTCTCTCTCTAGAGGGTGCGCGCGCACCCTGGGCCTTTGTGTGGAAACGAATGTGCCAGGACACGCACCATGGCACCGTATAACAAAGAGTGAGTTGCAGGAAAGATTGAGTCAAGATTCAAAGATGCAATCGTATTTTCCACATCAAGCAATAAAAAACAATAATCGAATTAAAGTACAATGTAAGAACAACCAAACAGAAAACAAACAGTTGTTCCTACAATTGTGGATATATGGATAAAGCAAATTTGCAATTAATTGCAAAGTTACTTTCTACTGTACTGCTAGATCAAGCCTGTGCATTATTTTGCAATCAATCGTATAGTAACGATCAATCCATACCAGCAACAAGAATGACAAGATACAATCGATATCAATCATACAATCGATAGATTAGTAAAGAAGTCAAGAATTATCCCTCTCCATCTCCAACTCGCAGTGAGGAGCGACGAAGAACTCAACAAACTTCTTGTTGAGCTGAACATCTCACAAGACGGCGTGCTCTTTAACATCTTGGCAGTGCTCATGCCGAAAAAGACCTGAAAGTCTTTGAAGATCTCTTCTTGCAAACTTACATTACATAAACAACAAAAAAGCAAACAAGAAGAGAAACTGATAAATAAGTAATTAAGTAAACCAATACTTAAGTAGATATCAAATTAAATACAAAAGTTATTTTGCAAATAAGTAAATGTGTAATTAGTAATTAAGTAAGAACGTAATTAGGTGATTAAATCAATGAATAATCAGTAATTACGTAGTTTAATCAATAAATAATCGTTAATTAGATAATTGAATAAAATACAAAGAAAAAACGATTGATCTAACAATTGTACAATCAATTGTACTGGGTATTCCATTTCATTTTACTTATGTATTCCTCATGCATGTATTTATTGAATATAATAAATCATATTCTGGAACAAAAAGATCGAAACACTTTTCTGATTCCCATGCCAGACAATACTAAATCTTTCTGTCCTTTTTGGTTTTTCTCTTATGAGTGATTCACGATAGCGCAAGATAGTGTCGGTTACATGTATATAGAAAAGATTAATAGCATATTCATGTTCAACTCTACCCATTGCCTACAGGGCATGACACACTCGTCTGGGAATGCTTACTCTGTCGTTTGTTTATAATATGAATGTTAGTTTAGTCACGAGTGCCGAGGGATCGTAAACCACAGCGCTGTTTCAAACGGAGACAACTTCCGTGTAAACAGTCCCAGGACCAAGCATTCACAGCCCCATGTCAATTACCACATAGCCTATCACAGATGTGACTGAGTGGGTTAACGTAGACAATATGAATGCCAGACAAGATCTTCGCTTCTCTTATGATCTGGCACAGGTACATTTAACATTAACCACCGTTGTGGTCTCGAAACAATAGACAATGTTTTGACAAAATATTATTAATAGAGCATGTAAATGTAATCATAAAACTAATGTAGCGTTTAAAGAGATTTTGGCAGTATCCGTTACCAATGTAATGGGTTATTTTGTAGTCAACATAGTTTGGTGGTCTACCCGTTGTTAAAGATAAGGGAAGTAGTGATGACATTTTTACAGACCGTAATCATGGCAACAATGTTTTCCCGTTGTTATCGGTTCCGGATTTCGTTTACTGAAATATTTTATGATTTCAAGATCATTCCTTCCTAGCCTCCTAACATCAAACAATAATGCTACACATGTCCTTTGCAAAACAACACTCAATTTCATTTAGTTGCCATGGATGCAGACTCGCTGAATGGGGGTTTGTGAGTTGTGCTTGCAACCGATTCAAGTGTATATCGTAGACATCGTACTTACCATGTCATTTATCATGTCAGGCCACAGCTGGACGACTAGGTCACTACTTTGTGATTAATAGATTTGCCATTCGAACAATAATGTGTCGAGGCAAAATACAAAACAACAATTTGTCTTCTCGAATCACACACATGTCTTGCCTGTTTTCTCCGAAAAAAAAATCAAATGACCGCGAGAATACGCGCCAAGCTAGAGTATGTACAAGCAGAGGGTAATTTTTCACTAATAATACGATTATTAAGACGGTGTGCGCAGCGTAAATATACAAGCAATGCATTGTCTTCTAAAATTATGATTCACGCAGAATTACGGCTGGCAAAATATGTACGCACAACGGAAATGCATAAGCAACTCATTGTCTGCACAAATGATTAAATGATACGCGGAGAGGTAATGTACAAGCAATAGTTATGTCTCCGCCAATAATACAATGATCGCAATGATATGCGCAGCAGAAATGTACAATCAATGCATTGTCTTCGCAAATAATTCAATGATACGCACAGCTGAAATCTTCAAGCGTTGCCATTGTCTTCAGCAGAAATCTACAAGAAATGTGTCTCCGCAATTCATACAGTGAGGAAATGTCCGCGTAGTGCTTTGTTTTCAACGGAAATCCCAAAGTAATAAGCATGTCCCCGCCAATTATACAATGGGGAAATCTACAAACACTTGATTCTTTTCTTCCAGAATGACAAGCGTTGCATCTTATTCCCCACATGATGCAAGGATGCCCGCATACGTGATTGAAAACATGGAAGAAGTGGTACGAATATGATTTTGTTTTCGCAAATAATACAATGGCACAGTGCTGTGTGCCAAATACAAGTCCTATGGGATTTGTGAGTAATACCTTTCAGCTTGACATAATCATCACTTGCTTAGGAACTAAAGCCTCTGATTGGTTGCCAGCGGCCTTTGTACTTAAGTGTCATTTATGTTGCTAGTATAAAGATTTGACAGCACAGACGTTATACGACACAACTGGCAGCATAGAATCTCAGGTTACAGTTCGATATCCCGAAGGCTCGTTATTCCGGAACACGTTATTTCCCTATACCTCGATGCTCGTTAATCCGAAAACGAAAAAGGGTTCGTTAATCCGAGCATTTGTCGCGTAACGTTCGGAAAAAGGAACCTTCGGAATAAACGAGTGCTTCCCGAATTTCAATAATAAATCACAATGCCATATTAATTTGATTTCTCAGTTTCAATTTCAATCTCAATTCAAAAATATTAATGTCAACTTTCGTACTCATACATTAATTGTCCATACAAACAAAACAATATGGCGATAAGACTAAGGCTAAGGCTTAATGTAGGTATGCCTTAAAGACAATGTGCCTCGTTTGCAAAAGTCGTGAAATTCGGCATTTTGTGTAAAGTAGAGGTGAATATTTCGAAATATGTTTTGGAAACTGTGGAACCTTTGTGTGTTACGGAACAGTATAAAATAAACATCGAGCTGATTGCTAGACTCGCGTGAGTTGTCAGTTACTCCTTGTGTGTGTCTGTATGCCCGCATTGTCCACGGGGTAGGATAATACGGCAGGGCGGTAATAACTGGATTTCTGGTCCATGCTGAAATCAAATATCGAGGCGATAATGACTCACACTCACTAATCATGTTAGTGTTATTAGTTGTTATTAGTTGTGATTAGTTGTTATTAGTGGCTTACTAGCGTGATTATTACGAAGTCAAGGTCTCGGGCGTTTGTAAATCAAACTATTCGATAAAGGGGTCTGACTGTAGTACTCTTATTAGTCTAAATCCTTTCCTTGGACTTAGAAAAGAGGAGAGTGAGACATGGACTAGTCGGAGTATTTTACACTCAGTTGTTCAATTTGGATCAGAAGTGTTCTATAGCATAAAATCCAGGCTAACAGGGTTTCCGATTGGCTTATATTGACCGACGCCTATGCGTCATAGTAACTAATAATGAAGGGAACCTTAGCAATATCTGCCGTGATCTTTAGATGATCACAACGACTTAACGTCAGAATCACGAAACACGTCATACAGTGTCATGAGTTTGTACTTGGAGCTATGGCCATGATGACACAAGGACAAAGATAACTCTAAACGGGCCACCAGTAATACACGCAATTCACATTGAATCACATTTGTGTGGCAGTGAAAGAATGAAAGAAAGAATGAAAGAATGAAAGAAAAATGAAGGAGTGGAAGTAGGAAATAATAAAAGACCTGTAATAATAGTGCCATTCTCATTGGGCTTAAAAGTTAGAAAAATCTCGAAGTTAGGGTGAAAGTTGCCTAGTAACCGTACCAAAAGCCAAATGGCCCTATTGTCCCTATCCCCTAACTTCTCGATTTTAAAGCCCAATGAGGATGGCGCTATAGTCAAAACCGTTCTGCCGAAATCAAGGGTCCTGGGCCTCGTCTTTTAAAGAGTTACGATTGATCTGAATCAACCGCAAGTTCAACCCCCCAACTATAACGTAGAGAATTTTGATTGACATCCGTCGACAGGCAGGTTGCAATTAATCGGAATTCTTTACGGGCCGTGGCCTCTTTTGATTTAAGAAATTAGTTCATGTTGACACGAGACTTAATTCTTGCGTGTAACTCTTGGCGCGTCATCAGCTGCTGTGTTTGTCATTGATTTATAAATTGCCGATTGTCATTTATTTATCTTACATCCAAGGTTAATGCCCTATGCATGTTAATGGGTGTGCAGGCACTGATAACGAACTGATCTCATAACCGTATTTCTCTTTACTCCCGTTTTTCCCCAGTCATGTACCAGCCAGTCATGTTAATTACGTTGTCACCCTACAGAGTTCATTCGAGTTCATTTTTCTCTCCCCCCCCCCCCCTCTCTCTCTCATCGTTAACATTATGCGAGTGTTAATATTAAAAACCACATTGTTGCATTGTGGACACTGGTGGTGATAGATGGGTTGCACAAAGCAAATCATCTGAAAGGTGTTATATCTATAACAATTTTCTCTCTCTCTCTCTCTCTCTCTCTTTCTCTCTCTCTCTCTCTCTCTCTCTCTCTCTCTCTCTCTCTCTCTCTCTCTCTCTCTCGTACCCCTCACAGCTTGGACATTACCTCAGCGAACCCTGTCTGGATCGGGGCGTGGTGGCTGGGCTTCATCATCAACGGCATCATCATCTTCGTCATCACCATCTTCTACCTCGGCTTCCCCAACAGACTGCCCGGTAAGCATGGCAACGGGAAGAGGTGGCACCCACCCTACCTCCTCCTCTTTGCCATGACTACTCAACATTTCATTTACAATTCGTTTAACAATTTCCGCTGCTCTTGATGAAGCAATGGGGTATTTGTGGGCATAACCATGATAACGGGGAATACTGTCGAGGTTAAGTTTACCTTGATCATGTTGATGATAAATCATTCTTTCTTCACCCGTTTGTTTTGTAATTCTTTCAACAACTCTGTGCCGCTCCCCCTATTCCATTTTTATTTGTTTGTCGGACTGTTTTTTGTTCTCTGTCTCTTTCTCCTTTTTTCTCTCTCTCTTTCGCTACACCCTCTCTCTCTCTCTCTCTCTCCCTCCCTCTCCCCCCCCTCTCTCTCTCTCTCTCTCTCTCTCTCTCTCTCTCTCTCTCCCTCTCTCTCTCTCTATTAATCCTTTGATTTTTCTTTCGTTTTCTCTCTCTAACACGGAACTATTGCCAATTATCGTATGGTCATAAAACTGTTTGGGGGAGTTTGAGGAATTCTGTGTCTCCTCAGTTTCCGGTAGCAATGTAGCATAACGTAACATTAATGTCACCGTATGAGAAACAGCTGTTGGTCGCTTAGTTCATCTTCTCCATTGCTCTGCTTTGACTTGTTCTTGGGTTAGTCTTTCCATTCCCAAAACAATTATGAAGAGCATTCAGTAACAAAAACTTGTATGCGCTCTTTTTTCTAAACAGTCATTGACAGTTACATTATTTAATCTTAGTTTTAGTCTTAGTATTACTACTATTCTCATATCGTTTCTATTCTCGTCCTCGCCTTTCCCTGGTACTTTTAGATCTTCTTCTTCTCCTGGTCTCTTAAAAGTATATGTAATTTACGTATTTCATCGTCAAAAGTGTCTAAGGCTGGCTAAATTTTAGAAAAGGGCTTTCTGGGCTAATTTCAATTTTGAAAGGAAACTTTAAGCATACACATAGTAGTGAAAATGAAAATCTCTAAGATTGTTTCTCGTTGTTTATTTTAATGCGTTATTACAGTATCGCGTAAGCTGATGGAAGAGAAGAAGGGCGAATCTCAGGCAGGTTGTGAGTTCGAGTCTCGCGAGGGTTCGCTGACCACCGCCCTCCAAGATTTCCCCCGTGCCCTGGGCAAGCTTCTGCGCAACGCCCCCTTCGTCTGTATCAGCTGCATGGCGACCACGGAATGGTTCGTGTTCGCGGGCCTCACCTCATTCAGTCCCAAGTTCTTCGAGTCACAGTTCAACATCTCTGCCGGCGACGCCAGCTACGATATCGGTAAGGACTGGTGGACTAGCGATAAATAATTAGGGGTAGGGAAGAATTTGGTATATTTAATTGATCTACTAGCATAAACATCGTCATAAACAAGCTTTTATAAATCTATTTTGATACTATTGCTGTGCATGTTTGTAAATTTCGTTCTTGAAAATTAAATAGTTTCACTACTAGTAGTTAACTGCACTATGTTAACTATACCACATTTTCATTATTCCTAACCTCCACTGTCCAGGCATTATCAGCGTGTTGGCGGGAATCGTGGGTTCCATCCTGAGCGGAATTTTGATGAAACGACTGGACATGTCAGTCAGGGGCATGTTGAAGCTGAGTCTAGCGTGCGCGTTCGTCTCGCTTGCTTCCCAGTTCGTCTTCATATTCCATTGCCCGGATGTGCCGCTTGCGGGCGTTACTGTACCGTACGGGCGCAGGTGAGTCGTCTTGTGTATACAAACGTCAATGACATAATGCTGACAAAGGGAATAATGATTGTAAAAAAGACTGTAAAGCTAGAATACATGATAGCACTGATGATGATAATAACATTCATCATCAAATTATTATAATCATTACCGTGAAAGACACAAATAAGGAAAAAAACGAGATGGATTAAATCTGGAGGTTCAAGAAGAGGGAAGAGGAAAAGAACAGGAGGAGAGAGAAAAGACGATAACTTAAAAAGAAGAAGAAAGAGAGGAGGGGAAGAGAAGATAGTTATGTTTCGGGCACTAAACCTTCCAATCATTGCATCTTTACAACCCTTATGGATTCTACATTTAAAATGATCGGTTCATCATTTCACCTCATTTTTTTTAGACATTATCCCATAAAATTAAGTAGAAAGATTGTTTTGATGTGACATTTCTTTTCATTTCTTTTCCTTTTGAAATGTTATCTTCCAGTGGGAACATCAACGCTACCAATCTGACTGCAACATGTCACAGTAACTGCGCATGCCCATTAACCTTTGACCCTGTTTGTGGAGACGACAATGTCCTCTACTATTCGCCCTGTCACGCTGGCTGCTCTATAATGAATACAACATCCGATGGGACAATCGTAAGTCAGATCTTGCCACTTTCGCTTCTAATTTACAACATAATTATTGGCCCAAAATGAGGTCGCAACACATATCAAACCTATTAATTTTTCCTGCAGTTAAACATTACCAACTTTGTTAAGTTTTCTGATTGTTGTGGCGGGCCTATGGTGTATCTTGTATTCGAAGCAGTGAGTAATTAAGAGAGTAAGTAGGAACGTATAAACCAGGAGTAAGGGGGGGGGGGCTATAAATTTAATATGATGGAGAAAAATAAAGAGACTTAGTTTTGTGTTGAAGAAAGGTAAAATGATATCACAAAGATTCATGGAATAAAAGGGGTGGAAAAGTAGTTAAGGTATAGCATACATCATACGGAATTAAAAGCGACAATGCCCTGTATGTTCTTACCTAATCATTTTAGATTTTTTCTTGCATTTTTCTGTAGGTTCACATTATACATTAAACTCTTACAATGCAATTGATGCATTTGGTATCAGGAAAACATACAAATCCTAAAGAGGAGCAGTTTGTCCGGCATACAATGGCTTAAAGGGCATATACTGTACTGGGAAGGCAAAAAAGCCTTCAAAATGTAATTGTTAGCAATCTTCTTGCCAATGGTCTTAAATTCATGTATTGTCTATTTTAGAAGCTTTCTGAAAGTTATTTGCCCTCAAATGATCTAAATTTGGTGTAATGAGTGATTACATCACAAATCCTCAAAATGTTCGGGCCGAACATTTTGAGGATTTAATCATTAATCATTAATTACTCCATATGTGGATCATTTGAGGGCAAATATCTTTCAGCAAGCTTCTAAAATAGACAATACATGAATTTAAGACCATTGGCAAGAAGACTGCTAACAATTACATTTTGAAGGTTTTTTTGCCTTCCCAGTACAGTATATGCCCTTTAACCAATCACCACTGTTTCTTTCCATTCCCTCAGCAATACTCGGAGTGCTCGTGTATACCTAGCATGTCCGCTTCCGCTTCGCCAGATGTGTTAACGCCCTCTACGACTCTTCATGGAAACGCCGAGCGGGGGCGCTGTGCACAAGGCTGCGGTCATCGATGGGTCTTTTACATCATCATGTTTATCTCCTTCCTCTCCACGTCTATGCTCATCGTGCCCGCTTGGACAGCTACTATCAGGTAACCATGGTGATATTTAGTCGTCAGCTGTCAAATCAAATGGCTTAGCAATCGTCTTCTTGTTTTGTTACTGCTGTGAACTTGACAGCTTTTTATTAGATCAGTGCCAGTTATCCAATAGACCCAGTATAGTGTTCCACGCAAGGGAACGTCATAGTGTAGCTTACATTACAAGTGATCGTATGGCATGATTTATGGCTCCCTTGCTACCCATAGTGGTCAAATGTAGAGGAAATGAATGTAAAATGATACCTGATGTTTAATGGTTAGGCGTCGTCTTACATCTTCATGTGCAGGTCGTTGACACGTTGCTGACAGTTCGATAATTTGCTCGCTTCGTGAATCCTAATCCAGTTGACATGACGAAAATCTTCCATTAAAATGCAGTAACCAAAGGGGTGTGGCTTAATTGCGTCCTATAAGAAATTTGAAGTTTATTCATAGCTTGTTGACTATAGTCCGTACAGAAGATAACGCGTGAGTCGCGCTGCTCAATATCTGAGTGGAAAAAGGCCAGCTCGCAAATACACAAGTTTGGTAAAGAATGAGATAATCAACGAACATGGACTGTAAGATGCTAACTGTTACACCTGGGTCCCGTTGCATAAAACTTACCATTGATGGTAACTTAGCTACCAGTGGCAATTTTTTTAAACGTTTGATTTGATTGGCTGTCAAGGTATGTTACCATGGTAGTTACAATTGATGACAGAGTTCCCATTGATAATAAGTTTTATGCAACATTTCCACTTTTTTTCACAAGGTTTGAAATACCGACAACTAAAGCGAAAATAGTCTTGAGTGAGCGTTAAAACAATAAAAAAAAACTATTTTAAACAAATCCCACATTTTTGTTCTTACTAAATGATGGACAAATGGAAGATCCCATTATTTAATCAAACTTTCGTCCGAATTTGAAGAAGGAGATGAGCCTGGGAGGCAAACGATGGAGTAGTAACAGTTGCATGTATTATTTGAATCGTACTTCTACATTTCACGCGTTTAACCCATAACTCCTTAATGTGCCACTTGTGACACACATTTCAGAGAGAAGCGTGTGGTCTGGCACACGAACGATTACGTTGCTCTAACGTTTTATAGATTGTTAAATGAATGGTACTTCCATGTTGCGTTTCATATGTTTACACAATAGTCCAGACCTATTCTACCCTACTCTGACAAGAGGAAGCAAGTGACAAATCACTCAAATCTGGGTTATTGGTATTCGTAGATTGTACCCAGCATTCCATACATACGGCTAAAATCTGGAAAAGAAATATCAATCTTGCTGCGAGATATTCATCTAACATGATGTGGTGTTGCACTGATGCCAATGCAAGTGAAACATTTTGCTCATTTACAAGAAAGGTATCTTTTGTTAGTTGCTTCCTTTTGTCAGATTAGGACAGTATTATGTTTCATACAGTGTTTAATGTATGTCTGTTTTCTCTCTTCTTAGATGCGTTGCCCAGAGTTTGAGAGGGTTCGCCTTGGGGCTACAGACCGTCATGTATGGGGCGCTAGGTAGGTGTAATAGTTTTATTCTAGTGACGCCATCTTTTCTTGAATGTCTCTGACACACAATCGTACATCAAATATCATATTCTCATTTGCATCGCTACCATAACAAAATGTATGTTTCCTGGGATTAAATGCCTCAGCATGTGTATCCATGCAGGGTCCAATATTTCACACGCCAATCGTTCTTTTGGTCTCAACCTCTAAATCTAGTGGTCACAATTTTAGTCTGATTATTTCCTGGGAGCTCTTTGTGTGTCAAGCGTGCATTTTTTTCACATAATACACATTAATCCAACAAACCGGTTTACTAATATATTCAAATTTTATGCATACCAGCTTAACAAAGGTTGCCCCTGACAACCGGAAAGCTTGCCCGAGGTTTGCCCGACATAGCAACAACTAATGTATACAAAGTGTATTCCAAGTATGGCAATACCATTGTTAGGTACATGTTAATGGAATGACTCGTTACTAGGCCCCGAGGGAGGAAGCATCCATACATTTGACGAAATTATTAAACCGGTCTATTGAGCAGCATTTTATCTGACGCAGGAATGATAGAGAACTGGGCCCTGTTGCATAAAACTTATCATTGGTAGAAGATTTGCTATGAATGACAACTTCCAAGGACATCTTGCATTTGATTGGCTGTCGAGTGATTTGACCGGTAGTTACCATTGATGGTAGATTTACCATTAATGGTAAGCTTTACGCAACAGGGCCCTGACTCTGAATTTACGTTCTATTGCGCACCATTATTTTAGCAATTGACAAACTATAGTCTGTTTTTATAGCTGTTTGTCGAATGAAAAGAAGAAATTTGATATAATTTGATTAACGATAAATAATCCCCGCTCCTCCTCCCTCAACTCGAACAGGAACGGTCCCGGGTCCCGTGGTCTTCGGGCTCCTGATTGACCGCTCCTGCCTCCTGTGGGAGTCGGAGTGCGACGGCTCCCGGTCCTGCTGGCTCTATGACAACCAGATGTTCTCCCACTCCTTCCTCCTCATCACCGTCATCTTCAAGGCGCTCACCGTCATCTTCTGCATGGGGGCGCTCTGCACCTATCGCTCGGCGGACAGCAGCGGCGACATCGAGGGCGGCAACGAGGACGAGAACGAGAATGGTGGCAGCGGTGGGATCGAGAAAACGCGGCGCAAAAAATGGACGCCGTTCGCAGAGCGCTTTCGGAAGAAAGTCTCGCTGCGGCTGACGCCGAAATCGAACGGATGGCCGTACCCCATCGACACGTAGGCCTTCGGGGACGCCACCAGGACATCAAATATCATCAAAGAACGTCACAAACTATTCCTCAAATCGAATGACTTCCATGGGAACTGATACTCTATGACATTTGTGTACGTAACTCAGTGTGAAAATACAGGACACAGCGAGTTTAGCAGAATACAGAATTAGGACAAGAAATTATCTGCTCTTCACGTGAAGCATCTCAGTAAAGGACAAGTGGATGGCGCGGCTGTTCAAGATGTGGGTGTTTATATCGTTATTTTGACTTTGATTCAATGTGATTGACTAATTGTGTCTTCAAATGGAGGAGCCCTCATCATTGCTTGGTAATTATGCGTACGCTCTATGCGAACGATGACGTCACAATAGAACACCTACGTTTAGTATTTTTATATTGTGTCATAATATCCGTGTCGGTGACGTCTGGACGCTTTGGATAACGAAGCGGTAATACAGGTACCATGCCTTGCTTTTATCTCGTACTACGTGGGCGTGTGTACAGGCGCGCTAGCCAATCACAACGCTGCTCATATCATTTAGCGCATGCGCGAGAGAGTTTTAGTGGCTGTCGTATAGCATTACAATGCACGCGTTATGGCATGACTTGAACTGGTGTATACGCCACAATGAGAGGAGAGATAGAAGCTGTGAAGAACAGCAAATTATGAGGGTAAATGTTGACGAGTACACTAAAACAGTATTAACGAAAATTATTCCTGGTATATTGCCAAAGAGAGTATCGTCGTAATGTCTAATGATTTCTACGCCTTCGCCACGAAATGGCCGCTGGCATTTATTTCTTTGTTCTTTTTGCCAGTCCGTCCGTCCATCCGCATAGTTTCGTTTATTCAATAACTCTCCGATGATAGATATTTGACCATATTTCATAACAATACGTTAAATGATAATAATGTGAAAGTACAATTAAAAGATTACCGTTTGAATCATACATCTTAAAGATACGTGGGCATGTTGAAATCGTAACATTTCATTGTCTTCATTCTAACCGTCTACACTGTATTTGACATACACTTGATACGAAAGTAAAGTTAAACAGGGAAATCCCATGGTTTTATATTGGGATAGGTAGGTCAAAGGAAAAATAATTATGTTAGCGTTGATATCAAGGACTAACATCGAGATCAAAATATAATATCATTTTTTTGCAGTCATAGAATTGGAGATTGTGGATTCCAGTATCAGTGCAGGGAGGGGGCGGGGGGGGGGGGCGTACTATCAGCTGCGTGACTGCATGAAGTCGAATTTGTCTCGCTGAATGCTATTTTATATTCCAAACTATGACTATTCATGTAATTGTATTCGTAAATCTCTGTGTTGTAAGCAATTTATTCAAAGTCTATCCCATTATTTTTCACTGTTTATATTTGTGTATTACGTCATCATGAATGTCTTCTTCCGGTCCTACTAAAAACCGTCAAAAGCAGCCAAGGGCAACCAAAATCAGCAAAGAAGCCGCAAAGAGCTGCAGAAGCCATCAGGAGACACTGAAAACACACGATAGACCCTTGAAGGGTTATTATAGTGATTGTTCTGTGAATTGAATCGGTATTATAAAATAATATTGCGTAAAACCCGTAACATCTCTTGGCGGCCTCTGCGCGGCGATAACAAAACGGTACCTATAATGATCACAAACTCTTGGCTGCCTCTTGGATGTCTCTCAGCTGCTCTTGGCTGCTATTGGCTGTTCTTAGCCGATTTCAGTAGGACCCTTTTTATCTTTATCTTGTACTTCCTTCGATTATTTCAAAAGTATCCGTTATCGGTAGACATTTAGCAAAGACACCCCAATTCAAAATGTTGTATGTCGTTCTTGGCCGGTACGGCCGCCTTGCATTGTGTGGATATTAATCGCCTCCCTTTATGTATTATTCCTGTTCTACTCCCTTATGTATTTCATGAATGCGACTTTTTATATCACATTGTAAATACTATTATTCATTTATATTTTTATTGATCCGCAGTGAGCCGAAATGAGTCTATTCTCATTTATAAGTGTCTTTTTTTCAGTAATGAAACATATTTAAAACACTCATGATGTACAAGTTAACTAATGATAAAATTGATGTATTGTGAAGTTTCAAACACTTATTTATTTTCAGCTTTAGTAGGCATGTTAGGTTTTCAGATCATTTGGAAGAAACAATGTGACGTTATTTTTCATTTAAATGTAAATTCTTATCTGCAGATGATTAGAATTACGTCAAAATATCGCCGAACGCATTTTAGAAATGACTTTACGACCAAAGACAAGTTTATGCAAACATTGGAACGCTGCAACATCGTGGACAAATGACAAAATTACTGTAGCAGCTTAGCATGAGATTTATATAAACGACATGCTTAGAAAGGGAAGAATGTAGCTAATGAAACAATGTTGTTATTGTTGTTGTTGTTGTATCATCTTGATGAAATCATTCTCAACATTTCAAAGCAGTATTACAGATCAGTGTGTCTACAATGGAGCAACAACATAGACGGTCTCAAGTGCTAGAAATAGCATTGTTCATTTACCAGTTGTATGCGAAACAAAATTAAAGGCTGCGTTATGGGGTTATATGTATTAATAACACACAAATGTTTCGAGTTTATTTATGTTCGGTGTGTTGCATATTTTTTTTTACTGTTTTTCGGATGGTAGCAACGTTGATAGCGTAGACGGAACAGATAAAAGCTAGCTTCGGAAGTTAGCACGGAATGTTTGTGACAATTCTCATTGACGTAAGTATGTGGATTATTATGTGAAGGCCATTGCTGATGACACGATCTGATCAAACGCGACTGGCTGAATCGCAGGACCCGGTTTGTGCATGTAGGTGACGTCACATTCCCAGTCACATACAGTCGGCATGGTAGGCCCGCGTACGACTGCAGAAATACATTGTGTTTTCGCAATATACCATTGTGTACATTAGTCAGTCGCATATAAAGTATACGAATAAGCTCACATATAAATAGAGGGCAGTCCATTCGCAAAAGTCATACTCAACAGGAATCCGTAGTATACCTTACTGATAACGTGTGTCAAAGCTCCACGAACCTTTTCACGAAAAGTGAAACAAAATCTTTGTTTACGTTTGAAACGTTTGAAACATTCGGAATCGTATTGCACCTGTCCTGCCTGTCAGGGCGCGATGCAATGGGCAGCTTCCATTGAACGCATACACCGTGGTGCGATCAACCGTCTCAGGTGTTTTAGCTACAATGTATCAATCGCTACGATTTCGCTTGAAGTCAGTCCCCATTTCTGTTATAGGGATGGTGGTTCGTATTATAGTATTTCCTCCAACTTTACGTGTTTCTTTTTTTTTTAATTTAAAAATTTTTTTTTTTTGATTTTCTATCACCTGCAAAGGGGCTACTCTGTCTTAAAGCCTAGATATCACTTGACTAAAAATATTGTCAAGTGGTATCGTAGCGTTAAATCGTCGTGACATGAGGTTTATAATGTGGGCAGAACAGGAAACTACATGATCCGCTTTAAAGGTTGTTATACTCCACAAGTATATGACATGTATAGGCTTAATGATGACAAACCCAGTGATGCTGACAACAAAGATCTTTTTCGTGAAGCACAAGGACTATGTATGCATATTCATATTATGTGGTTTCATTTTAGACAATCGTTGTAGTCACCGTGAAGAAATAACCCCTCTCAAAATGAATGTTACTGTCTATTTCGTGTCTTTTATATTATTCATCCGCGAGGCCAAAGGCTTCTATAATTGTAAATATTGTATAATTATTCTGAGTATTACACTTTGTATCAAATAAATTATTGCCTTCCAAATTTATGACGTGGTAAGTTTTTTTTTTTTTTTGTTAGCCGTCATCCTGTCTATGCAGCGCTACGTAACGTGTTAGAATAAAAAGTATTAGAGAGAGAGAGAGTGTGTGAACAAAGAGAGGGAGAGAGAAGGGGGGGGGGGAAGGGGGTAAACTATACTATTCTTGAGCACAGATAGCTCCCGGTTAAATTAATGCAGACTTCATGAAAGTCGCACAAGCACCTCAAATATTGAGTTTATTGTTGATGATTTGTTTGATTCTCATTGTCAACGCTATGGGGAAATAATATTGCAGGCGCGCGGGCATAAAAGCGATGCAGGAATGTGAACTACAAGAGACATACAGATAGAGGGAGACAGACAGACAAACATGCAGTGAGTGAGAGAGTGAGCGACTACTGTAAGGAAAATGTCACATTGTCTCGGTCGAATCTCTCTCGTTAACATTGCCATCATCTTTTCCCTTCACCCCACCCTCTCCCCTTCATTTATTTTACCATGTGTGAGTGTGGAGTCATCGCAGCTTTGTGAAAATATGAAAATCATACCGATTTAAGCTATAGGACGCCGATTTTACCAGTTTTTGGACGCATCTTCGTTGCCTATCTATGTATCTGTCTATTCTTCCCTCTCTTATTAGAGCGGACATGATGCTTATAGTATACACAATATTTTTGCCCCTAAAGCAAATTCATGGTCATGTTTGAATTTTACGTCATTTCATCACCGATTTAATCCAGTTGATTGGATTTACCTTAACTGATATATCCTAGATAGATCTTTTATATAAACATGAAGGACAGTTGATGATCTTATCATCTATCTTTTCTCTACATGTAGGAAGGATCCGCTCGAAGGTTTATCGCCTAGAAAACAATACCATCACGACTAATATCATTGTCACGTGATAGTAATAAAATAGTATACGAGTAATTACGACATTACTTGTCACGTCTCTGTGTAATGTAATAACATTCCTAAAATATTTGTACTCATTATTGTCTTCATGTTCGTTTTGTGCTGAAGGGGGTGAGAGTGTGTGTATATGTGTGTGCGTGTATGTGTATGTGTGTGTATGTATGTGTGTGTGTGTATGTGTGTGTGTAGGGGTGGGGGTGGACTTACACGTTTTTGTGTGGTGGTAGATTTATATGGTGGGGGGGGGCGTATCAGAAAAGATTTCATTCTTATGTATTATTTAATTGCTTTATTATCATTACTATTATACATTTCTTTTAGTATTATGATTATTATTTATTCATTATTATTATTCAGGCACAATATGGCACACAAATATATTGTATTCATATATATATACAAGTGGTACATCATGCTTTAATGTGTTTATCGAATCAATAGAAATATTAAGTTTATTGATTTGTAATTCTGTGTTATAAAGTGAAATTGTTTATTTCATTATGTGAATGAAATCAAATAAAGAATATGGAAAAAAGTGAATGTGTGTGCGA
The DNA here is from genome assembly GCA_963669155.1 of Arbacia lixula. Classification (NCBI taxonomy): domain Eukaryota; kingdom Metazoa; phylum Echinodermata; class Echinoidea; order Arbacioida; family Arbaciidae; genus Arbacia; species Arbacia lixula. The sequence continues at coordinate 4,074,352 of OZ022594.1, read as the reverse complement.
GCACGTGTGTGTTGTGTTTGTGTGCGTGTTTGTGTGTGTGTGTGTTTGTGTATATGTGTGTGTATGTGTGTGTATGTGTGTGTGTGTGTGTGTTTTAGAGATGGGGGAGAATGGAGTGGGCGGTGTGTCTGTGTGGGCGGGGGAGGGGGGGGGGTGGAGGGGTGAATGTTAAAAAGTAGGAGTCGAGCCCCGAGTCCATATGGCACGGAGATTCACGAGTTTAAACACATTTTCAACGCCCCATGGATGGATACAAAAATAATATGTGGGAATGTTCTGAACAGATGAGCAACGCCCCCGTTCCCCACTCACAGGAGCACATCATGACCTAGAAAATCGTACCTACCCCCATTGATTTGAGATTTAGATACCTCTTGGACTTTTTTTTTCTTTCTTTCTTTCTTTCATTTTTGTTTGTTTATTCGCAAACAGACGCATACACACCCGCGGTGCACACTGCGCAAACACGGCAAAGGTCAATCGTAGAGTGCACCGCATGACTGAGATAGTTTATGATTATCTCGGGCCGATTGTCATCATTGTTAATCACAAATCAAGTCAACATGGCCACACAATACCATGACTGGAGAAAATCAACAGGCCAACAGCGCGATCCCTTTTTGCAATCATCATGATGCACGGGCTCTGATCGCTCTAGACTACACCGTTACAAAGAAACAATAGGCGCTAGACTACCAGTTGGTAAGCGCGTCTCTGCATAGCATCAGCATCACTTTTTCATAGCGCGTATTGTATTGTGTGGGGCTTTGTTTCACGACAATGCCGATCTAATGCACTGGTATGTGGGTTTGGAATTCTTACTATTTTTTCTACCAGTTGACGTTGTTCAGTATTCATTTCTCACGACAAGATTCAGGCCTGATGCATCGATCAGATGGTAAGTGATATTTTTATTTTACTCTTTTAAAGTCTTTATGCGCTATTTAGTCACTTTTGTACAAGCTTAACATCATTCTCATAGGGCAATGTGGAATCTGGTAGAGGAGGAGTTCATTTTTATTCCTTATTTTTAGTCTAGACTTATGACTCGGCTTGCCATACGATTATAAGTTAAGTCTACCCGTATGTTTAATTCCACTTATGATTCATCTTTTTTCGCTCGCCCGCTGTTCTAGCAATAATGAATACATGATTGAGTTCGGTGGGACAAACTACATGCACTTATCTTAAACGCAATTCTTGATATATATGTCTCTATATCTCTCTATCTCTCTTTTCCTTTCTTGGGCCAATTTTATTTTTGAATTTATATATATACACATAGAAAGACAGTTTGCCAAAGATACCTTTTTATGCTACCTATCTCTCGCTCTCTCCCTCCCCCGTCCCCCCCCCCCCCTCCCTCTCTCTCTCTCTCTCTCTCTCTCTCTCTCTCTCTCACTCTCTCTCTATTTCTCTCTTTCTCTATTTACTATCTCTATTACGTGTATATACCTTAATCTTTCTTCGCCTTTCTTTCTCTTTTCGTGCTTTCTATCTCTCTCTCTCTCTCTCTCTCTCTCTCCCTCTCTCTCTCTCTCTCTCTCTCCGTCCCCCCCCCCCCGGTCTCTCTCTCTCTCTCTCTCTCTCTCTCTCTCTCTCTCTCTCTCTATATATATATATATGCATATATTTAACGTTCCATATTTCTCACTCTCTTTGTATATCTTATTCCCGTTCTCCTCTGAATCTCTCGCTATCGTGTGTAGCAAGGCCAATATTGATAGGTCAACGTTTTACGCAAAAAAAAAAAATTACAAAAAAAAAAATCTTACATCAAAACGAAAGCAAATATTTCTGAGTGGCGGGGTGTCTTGGAATACTTCCCAGCCATTTCTTCCCCCCCCCCCCCTCATTTGAAACCTACCCCCTCCCCCACACTGCACTCCATGTTTCTGTTGATTTAGAAACAGTAGGTCTATATGGACCACCACAAACACAACAAATGCAAAAACGTGTCTGAAGCAGCGTGCTTAATGTGCCTTTGAGCGCTTCCCAGAAACTATAACCCTGCATCTTTGTGATACACAGAAATAACTGTATTTCAATCCTGTTCGGCCTTCGTAGGTGCCAGAAACGTATTTTATATACTGGATGCGCGTTCATAAACATGATAGGCGTCTCATAAAGCGGGGCACAGTAGTCTACTATATAGGACACTGCATTATACATGTTATAATGGGGAGAAATAAAGTATGAGTAAATATAAGCTGGATGGTAATAGATATATATTTGGTTAATTGGATGAATGGAAAATGGGTAGCTGAATAGAAATATACCTTAAAACACATGCACATGTGGTTAATTTGTTCAGAGAGAAAGAAAAACAGTGAACGAGGAGAGAGATACAGATAGAGGGATAGAGAGACAGTGAGAATGAGATAGATGAATGTTAAAAGAGATGGAGGGGTGAGAAAGAGAGGCAAATTCATGAATGGAGAATTAGATAGGGTCTACATGTATATATGATTGTGTCTTTATACATACAAACATATATACATACACTGATACATAGCTAGCTAGCTATATAGATATTCATGTATGATTATGCAGTTACTCTGTAGATAAATAGATTATAGATAGCAGCTAATAATTACTGGTGAGAGATAAGAGGAAGGACCATAAACTGGGAAAAATTAGAGGGAAAGACAATGATAGGCAGACATGCAGACGGGCAAACAGCCATTGATGGGCTGAGAGAGAAAGAGAGAGAGAGAGAGAGAGAGAGAGAGAGAGGAGGGAGAAGGGAGGGAACGGGGAGAGGGGATGGAAAGTGAGGGAGGGAGATAGAGAAAGACAGAGAGAAAGAAGAGTGACAGAAAGAGAGAAGGGAGAGAGGGAAGAAAGAAAGAGAGAGAGAGAGAGAGAGAGAGAGAGGGAGAGAGAAGAATGAAAGAAGGAGAGAAGAGATAGAAAGAAAATATTCGAGAGAGGGAGAGAGAGATAGAGAGAGAGGAAGAGTGAAAGAAAGCGAGAAGAGAGAGTGAGAGAGAGAGAGAGAGAGAGAGAGAGAGAGAGATAAGGATGGGGGACGGGGGGGGGGGGTGGGGGAGGGGCGTGGGGGGGGGGGGAGGGGGGATGTGTCCAACCACTGACATTGCTAGAGATACAAATATGAATTCTAACCTACTGCAAATAAGGCATAATGGGTGACACGCCTGATGGATCCCTTCACAGCTTCAAAGGCGTATAGCTGACACTGGCAGATGGGATCGATGATCGATCATCATAATCGCAATGCGTGACGATGATATAGTGTCTCCGCCAGGTCAATCATATTCGAATTGGCAGTGATTTATTATATGCTAGTCACTGTCGTATTTGATACACACTATCTTTGTATCTAGTCTGTTGTACATGTGTAAGTCAAACTTAAAAGAATATGAGTCTTTTTACTCAGAAGACGAGTCACTCTTGAAAGTTATTCTCCTTCAAGTTAGAATCGTACTGTGATCGGATGGTGACATAATCGTTGTGGCAGCGTTTACATTCATATAACGCCCTTCATTGTCGCTGTTTTGATAAATGGTCGTATCAATGTACTTGCAAGTGCATGACTGTTTCAACAGCTGCAGCAGAGTTTTTTTTATATAAGATATGCCACGGATGTGTAGAAGCTTGCAACATGTTAGACACCTGTCAGACAATGTGCTTTAAAGGGCAACCAAACCTTTAGAATAAATCAATGGAAATTACTGTATACAAATTAGAAAAACTTTTTTTTTTTACAATGATACACAATTATATTCAACATGTTCAATTCTTAATATGCTATGTGTTGATCTGTTTTCTATTAATGCATACAAATCAAATAACAGTTTGCAATACCAATGACATTTATGCTTATAGCGTATACTAGGCATGAGAACATCCATTCGAATATAGGAGCTATAAAATAGTTCTAATGGGGTTTTATTGACCTTAGCGTGTCTTATTGATTCGTTTCAAGACATTGGTTAATAAATACAATGCGTCATACCTATGACACTACTCTCATCTAATAATTCAGAAACTTAATCAGACCATTGGTGCTATCATTACCAGACTCCTGAATTTCAGTCCAATATGATGCTTATGCCGAAAATATAACGATTCCATAATATATAACTCCAACTTTACTTTTTTATTTTAAAGGGAAACTATTTACATACTGAGCATGTTTGTCATTACGTATTTGATGCCTACCTGTCACCGTCGAGCAAGCTTCATATTTTGACCAAAACGTGACCTACACGCTTTACTTCTAAATTTGATCTCGCCTGTAAAGGTGATAGATTAAAGATTGCCCGTCCCTTTTGCAAGCATAAAATTTGAAATCGTCTATCACGATCGTAAATTGAAGAAATTGTGATTCAAGACCATTTCTAAGAATATAGCATGTTGAAGCTTTCTGTGTATCTACAAATTTCAGCCGTTAAATTTCAAACCGACTTTTTCGTACTACGAAAAAAGTATTAGTCTTTGTTACAGTATCTATGTGGTTGTTATGCATGCGTGAAATCCTAATTTTATGAGTAATTACCAAACTTTGGAAATCATACCTTCTATAGAAAAAAAAATCATAATGCGTTTTATAATTTAATAAACAGATTAATCAATAAAGCAGATATTTCACCACAAACTGCTAAGAGCCTGAGGTAAAGACTATCAATCAGACGTTGTTTACGTGCATTATTTGAATTTTACACTACGTATCAGTTTCAAATTATGAATATACAGCTTCCTAACACTTCTCTATATGTTTTGCCAATGTTTTGATGGTGTTGTGGCGATCTGAAAAAGGGACGGGCTGTCTTTAAAGTACCTTTAAGTTGCTGTGGGAACAATATAAACTCATACAACATATTCATACTCCTCACCCACTCTACACTTCATAATTTGTTAGTGTCGTCCAAGCGCAGAGCGGTGTGACAGACGTATTATTCGCGCGTTAGACACGTGTTTGTTCAACTCGGCCAGGCTTGGCAATGCAAATTGAAACGCCGAATGATCACACGTTTTCGGTTCTTTTCTCTTTCATATTTCTCTCCTCATTTTTTTTTCTTTGTGAAGATAACCTTCCCAAGTCCACCTGGGTTACTATTTTGTTGGCATAACATGCATAACTGAGCTTTGAAAGCAGCCAAAGGGATAGGCGTTTCCTAAGTTCATTCAGTTGAGGCATATTGCGATCTTTAATATGCTATCGCCACGAGCACGGTTGATGCAACAGTTGTACACATATTTTACGTTCATGGACGACACACGTGTGTGTTTATTTCAATGACCGCTATAATTGAAAACAGGATAAAAAACAATACATTGAGAAACAGCAAAAGCAAATTATATCTTGTTAATTGCGTACATGTAGTTTGTAATATTTTTGTATAACTATTTCATAATTATGAAAAGAATTCGACCCGCAAGAGTTGAAAGTGGGAGGAAGAGACAGGTCGTGGAACGGGGGGGGGGGGGGGGGGGGGGGAGAGATAAGATAGAGAAAGGAAGAGAAACATGAATAAATATAGACGGAAACAGAATGCAGAGTGATAAGTAAGTGTGAATGTATATGTGTGTGTGTGTGGGGGGGGGGGGGGGGGGGATCGGTGATGGGACGGAGAGAGAGAGAAACATAGACGTAGACAGAGTCACGAATACAGCCTGATCAGCAATAAGGATGAATGAGATACGGATAGGGAGGTGGGTGGGAGAGCAAGAGAGAGAGAGAGAGAGAAACACACACACACACACTCACACACATACACACAAACACGAAGACATTGTTGATAAGTAAAAAGGAGGATGAATGATAGAGAAGAGAGGTAGAGAGGGAGAGAGAGAGAGACATAGAGACAGACAGACAGACATAAAGAGACAGACAGGCAGACATACAGACAGACAGACATACAGACAGGCAGACATATAGAGAGACAGAGATAGACACATACTGCACGTGTACAGACAAAGTATAGCGTGCCCAATGATTACTTGTGTACGTCCCGAAGTAACCTCATATTAACACATCCAATTCTGTATACTTTTGTGTGCCATATACGCAGTGGTTCCCCTGGCACACAATGCGTTAGAATTCTTCTGGGGGATCTTTTCTCTACTGAAGTAAAATATACCTCTATCTTGTTTACAAACACATATATCTAAGTGTATTCGAATACATAGGTCGGTTATATGGCCAGGTGGAGCACTTTCCTTCCATTGTAGTGTTATTTCCCATTTTCCGTACCAAGGACAAATCATTTATGCTGTAACAATAATTTCTGACTGTTTTTTTTTCTCTGAACAGCTGATGGCCACTTTCGTTTTGTGTGATTGTTCTCTCTCACTCTATTATTCTCTTTGTCTCCTTCTGCGATTCCCGCGCGCTCCTTTCTTCATTGCATCCTTTCATCTGAAGATGTAATTTGTCTGGAGACGTGAGCATTTTTAGCAAATTGCAAGCAAGCACTCTATAACCGACGGCCTGGAGATTGAAAACGGGTGTAAATAAAGAAAGAAGCGTATTCGCTCTTTTTTTACATGTTATACAATATAAAGGTCCGTATAAACAGGAACGGTGGTTTAACTTAGACCGCGTTCTAAACGTAGAGCGCATCTCAGGTTGTCATACAATCATTGATATTCATCACAGAATCACAGCAGGTGATGACTTTTATCATTCGCTGTAGTCATTATGTGGACAAACTCGACATACCATAGTGATTCCGAGAACAACATCAACGACGTTCAACCATAAAGGATGTCTCATGTTTCGTTCTGGCGTTCTATCAAGACAGTCCTATGGGTAGTCCGATAATTCATGTAGAACACTGTACATCGTATACAGAAGGAAGTACTTGACACGAAGACATGCACGCCTCCCACCAAACTGTGGGTAATATTTATTTACTTCTCTGCTACATGGAATTTGCTGTACAACTGGTACATGTACAGTAATTCCTGTAAGTCATAAAATAAAAATTAGTCAAAAGAGCATCACACCTGTGAACGGGTTCAACATAATTGTACCAGCACGTATAACCTGAATAACGAGCTCATCAAACTATTTCCGTTTTGATGTAACACTTACGCGACAGCCAATAATAGTAATCGTACGTTGTGGACATTATATTATGCAGATCAATTAAATAAGAGCAATGTTGAAAAGAGCGTGCATGGCCAAATAATCTTTCGTGGGTTTGAATTGTCACGCCGTGCGGTACTTATACATGCTGTTAGGTTTGTCTCACAACGTTTCTTAAATGCTTCTTCCCTATGATTACATCCAAGCAGAATGTTCGACTCATCACGCCCCCCCCCCTTCCCAGTTTTCATTAAGATTTTTCCCATTTTATTTCATTTCACGTTGTATGAAATCAGGATGGTCTTTTAGTCATGGAAAGTACTCTCCAAAGAAAGAGCCCGGGAATACAAATCACAATCATGACAATGATCAAAATAGTTAAAGAGATATATAGTGAATACAACTCAACACAGATAACATACAAAAGAAAAAAACATATAAATAATAACACAAAACAGTCCTATACAGATGGGCACTAAGTTGTTTCGAAATATATCAATTATATTTACTTATTTAAAATCAAAGCATATTGGACTCGGATGGTTTGGGCCTTAAAAACACCTTAAACCTAACCAAACATGCGCTCTGTATCGCAGGGATCATTCAGCTTCTTAAAACCGTTTCAGCACGCTCATCTCCGTGGCTATTGTCCACATTCAATATTTGCATAAGAGATTATTATACCATTGTACCACTGTATACTATTGCAGCCGTTTGAATCGTCTAACTCGTTAAACATCAGTATCTTAGAGATAAAGCTGAATGTTTGTTTAGGTCGTTTTCGTTGTAAAGTTTACCCCAAAGTGCTGTAGGGTATCTACGGATCGTTCGTTCGTGTCTCCTTAGATCAAGATGGATATAAAGTTCCTAAATTAAATGAGATTAAGTTGAATTCGTCCATCGCCCGATGGCCGTCTCATTTACAAGGGCCAGGTCTTCATCTGTACAGCCCGTTCCATCACAGATGCGTTCCATCGACTGAGTCTCTGAGCAGTCGGATGTTAGCCTTACACCGCCACAATATCGGATACATTTGATTTAGCCATTTTCACTCCAACCACTTCAGGGTTAGTTCTTTGATGAGTAAGGGCTTGGCTGATGGTTGGGGATTATGTTCAGGTGTAAACGATGAAGCAAAATTACCCCCCCCCCTTCCCACACACACCCACACACCCACACACACACACACACACACACACACACACACACACACACACACACACATATATACACACACACACAATATTTCGTTTTGGTAGAAACACTTCACACATACACATATTATATTTGTATCATACTAATTATAAAGTGAGAATTCTATATATTCCTTCACAAACATGACACAGAGCAAAGTACCATTGATATATGATTGGAAGGGATTTATTGACTTATAAGTAAGGGAGTGCTTCGGGTGATCCAGGACTTAATACGATTCGCACTGACGATAGATAAAGCTTTATTTGATATGTAGTCCATTTCGTACATTGAACCCCCCGAGAGACTCGGGATATACCCTTTCACCAATCTATGGTCCAGTGATTAATAAAGACAGGCAACGGCAGCAAGACAACACTCCACTGCATTAGGCTTGAGAAAGTCCTCAGGAGAGGACGAAAGCTTGCCCTCTACAATTCAAGGTTGGTTGAAGCTCAGTCATTTAATTATTCATCATCCCCAGCCGATGAAAGTTTTTAGTATCAACCCCCTTTTTCTACTGGTATATCTGTCTTGTTGATATTTACCTCTGATTTCTTAGCTTTGGGTGAGGTGTGATAATGATGTTACACGACAGGAAGCATGTTTGAGTTCATGACTAATGAAAACCAGGAAAGATAAAACTGTGCACTTTGACCATGATTATCATATTTGAAGATCAACATGCATATACTACCGTGTTTAATGTATATAAAATTATACCCCACTACGCTGCTATGAAATACAGCTGCTGTGTGATAACTGGATCAGGGACAGAGGGATTGAGAAAGAAGGAGAGAGAGAGAGAGAGAGAGAGAGAGAGAGAGAAGGGGGGGGGGGTAAAGATGGCGAAAGAAAGAAAGAAGGAAAGAAAGAGGAGATCTTTCCCTCTATTCGGAGACATTGGACATGTTGGAAAAGTCAGACCGAATAACAGATAAATTAAGATGTATATAAAGGAAGGAGATCTTAGAGACGAAAGTAGAGACAGACATACACACACGAGTGTTTGTGTGTGTGTGTGTGTGTGAGAGAGAGAGAGAGAGAGAGTGGGGGGGTGAGAGAGAATGAGATACATTAGAGTAACAGAAAGGATGAACGAATATAACCATACAAAGAGCTAACACATGCATTGAACCTTTTTTCATGAAATGTTTTCTCAAACCTAAATGGATTGGCCTGCACGTCGATAAAAGATTTGATTTTTCCCTTCCATCGTATTTATGGGGAGTCATTCGCCGAAATTTATCAAACCTTCAGGGTCACTCTTTATATCCTACCGCGTTGTAATAGTGATTCTACACATTTTCTTTCTGAATGCAAACTTTTAAGCAAGTGTAGCTTCTATAATCGAGTTTCACGGCTTCTTCACAAAGCTAACTCGTCTTTCTTTCATTTTATTCAGCAGCCCAAATTGTGATCGGCTCGAAGGCCTAAGCGGGGTCGACACTAGTCCAGCTTTCGACGGCGTCCATAAAAGGGGGGCTCGATCTGCCACCTAACCGGGGCTAAATATTGACTTAATGGTGGGACGATTGTGGTGTACGGACGCGGAATAAGAAGAAGAAGGAGGAGGAGGAGTAGGGAACAAAAACATTAGCGGAACGAAAGGAGTAAAATCCCTTGTTGTGTTGGAGCGCTGTTTAACCCAGGGAGGTGTAAAGAGGCTGGGAGCTGGAGTCAATATATGCACAGCGAGGCTAGTCGCTATTCACAGCAGGATCATCGGGGATTGAGAGGAATGTAAAGCGAACTAAGGAGGGATGAAGGAGGGGTAGATGTTACACCCTGGTCTGGTCAAAACGGTGTTAAATACAAGTGGTGGTGGAACAGACGTCTCAGAATCATCAGTGTACAGTTTAATGAGTGTTGGCTTTGGCTTCGTGGCGGACGGGTGCAGCAACACAACTCGCGGTTTCCATTGCTAGTCGCTAGCTACTTAGAATCTTCAACGTCGTTAACCCATTCCTCGCCAAACGACACATCGTTCTATGGGTTTGTGTATATTACTGGTTGAAACAGAAGACAGCGGGATACATAGAGTTAACATTGATTGCCATTCCGTCTCAACGTCGAACATTCGTTTTAATCTAATTACGGATCGCTCCCTCAATTCAAGGTTGCGATCGAATGCCAGCCCATCCGTGCAATCGGAGTGTCCTTCAACATACACATTCATATTTGGCAAGACGATTAAAATTCATTGGTTTTATTCATTGATTCTGTTAGTAACCGCATAATTTTCTTCTGTGCTTATGAGAAATCTACATGATTGCTCTACCTTGGATTATATATCAAGATACAAAGCTAAAATGAATATTAACCGTTGACCTTCAACACCTTCCGGTATATATAAGAAAATAGTTAACGATTCGTCGATGGCTGTACTCCGATTGTGTATTTTCATATCCTTCGCGTATCCATACCGTATGATTGATCTAAATCAAAATAGAGAGCTGAAGTGAGTGTAGTCAATACATTGATGAGGTTCCGGCAAGTTCTGAATGCTCGAAACTTGAATTTACTAATTTGATTTTATTTTAAAAGTATCCCGCTAGCATACAGTAACAGATATGGAACCGGTATACCACACTTTGCAACCTCGTACTACGGATGGAAGCGAATCTTCACCCACGCCAAAAGACGGAGATAAACCAGAGTTTAATCTCGTCGGGGGTAATAATAACTACGCGCCTTTAACGCCGGACGATGTCGAAGTCAACGGGAAGCACAAGGAGATATACGCGCTCAATGACCTTGATAAGCCATCGTCGATGACCACGGCCGAGAAGGGATACGAGCCTGGACAACAAGATGGGCTGCTCTGGAATAGCCCCTTTGACAGCTACCCCGTTGCGTCGATGTCACGTGATGCCTACGGTCTAGATGAAGACGACGACGATGATGACGAAGGGACGATTAAGTGTGGATGGGGACGGTTCACACCTAAATGTATGCAGGTGAGTAACGTCTATAATCTCAAATCGCTCCTAATAGTATTGGTGAACTACAAAAAAAGGTCATTTAATTAACAGGAGATAGTGTAATGGCAATTCGTAAAAAATAAATTAGCCTACACGTGTAAGATTCAACATCGTTGGTGTTTGGTGTTCAGGGCCGGTATTCCATGAACCTGTAAGAAAACTTGCTTACATTAAAGATTGTCCGTCCCTTTTGCAAGCTTAAAATTTGAAATCGTCTATCACGATCGTAAATTGAAGAAAGTGTGATTCAAGGCCATTTCTAAGAATATAGCATGTTGAAGCTTTCTGTGTATGTAAAAATTTTAGCCGTTAAATTTCAAACCGACTTTTTTCGTACTACGAAAAAAGTATTAGTGTTTGTTACAGTATCTATGTGGTTGTTATGCGTGTGTGAAATCCTAATTTTATGAGTAATTACCAAACTTTGGAAATAAATCCTTCTATAGAACATTTTTTTTCATAATGCGTTTTATAATTTAATAAACAGATTAATCAATAAAGCAGATATTTCAACAAAACCTGCTAAGAGCCTGAGGTAAAGACTATCAACCAGACGTTATTTACGTGCATTATTTGAATTTTACACTACGTATCACTTTCAAATTATGAATATACAGCTTGCTAAAGATTTCTTGCTTATATGTATTAATGGAATACGGGCCCAGTACCGCACTAAGAGGGATAATTAAAACACCAGTGGCTTTGAGTAAATTGTCAATAAAGTGTCATGATATAAAGTTTAAAATGGATCGGTACTTAACAGAACAAATTCTGATATAAAGCATATTAGAGCCAAAACATGCCTTAACGACCACCTGTATATAAAGACCTTCTGCCTGTATCACCGTTTCCCTTGGGTAAAGTTTTTTTTTTTTTTACTTGTATTAAGGTAACCTGTACATCATGTACATAAACCAGACCTACTCATAAAAATAAGACTTTCCTCGTTTACCTTGAGTGGTCTATCCCTACAGCTTTGACTGTATAATGCAGACTCTTGATGATGTTTTAATATCAAAGGGCGAATTAAAACAAATAAAGGCGCGTTCAAAGTACTATATTTTTAATGATTGAATATCGGCATATACATCTATATATACGGGGTCTAGACATGCTTAAGTGTCTAAAGGTCATCAACGGTCTTACCCACAAGCCTCTTGAGCTAATTTCAGATATAATACATGGAAGGGGTGATGATTGACGGGGAGCGGGGATGGTGAAAAGGAAAGGGAAGGAGGGGAGGGGGTGTTGTACCCCCCCCCCCCCCCCCCCTCCTTCGTTTATGGGAGGCCTGTTGTCGTACTTATTATATTCTGCACGGGTAAAGTTTAGAAATAATGATATTTATGAATTATAGTAATACCAACATTATTCAGATCATGATACTAAATACGATGACAATAAAGCAACGGTAACCATATTTATATAATCATTACCTGTAAGAAGAAATCATGACATAAATCATTATTCATGTTATTAGCCCGAGTACTACACTTCGAAAACGAAAGTTTTATATCACTCTCATTCTATTATGGTATTGTATTGTATGTATTGATGCACAACACCATTGGTGCCAAGATTGATATAAAGAGTGTAATATCTAGCACCCTTTCATGGTAGTAATTGGATACATGTACATCATTAGTATGAAATTCAAAACCTTCGGTGCTTAATCTAACACTACTAGTATCACAGATGACACCAAGAGCGTTAGATATTGCACTTTATTCGTATTCATACGGGCCTTGGTTGCAATATTCCTCTTACCCCTATTCCCGGTACAATTTCTGGTATGTTTCCAATCTTATTTGCTAGCGTCCACCTAGATTATTAAAGATTTTGGGGTTAAAGGGACAATCCACTCTGAAGTTAAGTTGGTTATTATAAAATCAGAAACATGAAAGAAACATATAAGTTTGACGAAAATCCGTCAAAAGATAAGATGTTAATTTTGTGACGTTTTGTGCTATATGATTCCATACATTGCTCTTTTTCTGTAATTGATGAAGGAATAAATCTTTTTCATAGAGATGTATGTGACAAAACGTGTGTCTAACGATATAACATATGCATAGGTAAGATGATGTTTATCCTGTTGAGGAAATTGACATTTTGAAAAAAAAAATAATGCACAACATAAAAGAAAGCATCTTGCCCGTAGCGTCAACTTTGAAGGATTTTCACCCAACCTTCACAAATATGTGTTTTGTATGCTTCTGCTTTTATTAAGACCAACTTAAATTTATATCAGGTGGCCTTTAAAAAAGGCTTAAGATTAGGGATTGTAATTCAGTGATCGGATCAGATATCATACTGTTAAGGAGTCAGTTCAAAATTATCACATGCATTGTCTTTACAAATGGAACTTTGGAGACCAATAAGTGTGTCTTTAAATCCTGGTTTCACCATTGATCGATTGATCTTCGATATCTTCGATATGTCGATTAGGCCTGTATGAACATCAAAGCCTACCTCGTCGTCTTCGCCATGGTCGCAATGGTTCAAGTGATGACGTCATACGGCCTGGTCACCGTTGCCATAACAACGATCGAGCGTCGTTTCGAACTGACGAGCTTCCAAAGCGGTAGCATCATGAGTGCATACCAGTTCACCAGCATGGCGTTTACTGTGTTTATCACGTGAGTTTCTGTATCCGTTTGATATCAAATTATCGATTTATTGATGAACTGATTAAATAATTGGTAGATGGATATATTAGAGGATTGAGTGATTGGTGGTTGGTCGCTTCCACGGCGATAGCATCATCAATGCAAATCGGTTTATCAGCATGGCGATCGCTGATCTGTTTCTGTGTGTTTGATTCGGTGGATCAAATCGGTGGATTGATTGATTGAATGATTGCCAGCTGGATTGATTGATTGATGATAGTTATATATTGATTTTTTGGTGGATTTCGTTGGATCTACCATACCGGGGCACCATTCGTGCCCATGAGCAAACCAAACCAGCACTGTATTCACGATGTTTATATCATGATTGTCTGTTTTTGATTGTTTGATTGATTAATTGATTAACTGACTAACTGGATGATTAATTAATTGATGGATTGATTGATCGATTGATTGATAGTTGGAACTTCCAGAGCGGTATAGAAATATGAGTGCCTACTAGTTCACCAGCATGTTTTTTGTTGTTAATGTATTTGTTTTTGTAAACGGATTGATTGGTTGACTGTTTGATCAGGGAGGTGTTACGAAGGAGTAGAAACTCGAGCATGATATATTCAAACATCTGTAAGGGTTCTAAAGCGTGCTCATGAATGTCAAAAGCATTCCATAATCATGACAATGCTTTGATGTTCCATGTGCCGAGCCGACATTTAGCTGATGTCAACTTGAAAAGAAATTTATTTAATTTCCCATTTATCTGTAGACGTTTTGTTTTTGACAAATTCGTTTGCAAACTTTAAGGAAGTTAACGGCAGATAATGATAGATCCTAATATTCTGCTTTTGTTTCGAAAAGTATTGAGGAATCATTAAAAATCCGACATATAAGCTATTTGTATTACTTACAAAATCGACCAATTTCTTCACTTTCCGACAACTTGTGCATTTGGGTAATTCGACCACTCTCAAAATGATATATTAAGCTGTGTATTATCATTAACGGCGTTTGTGTGTGTTTGCGTGAAACAGAGATATTTCACTTGAAAAACTTGTTTATTTGTGTTTGCTGATACCTGTTATGCTCAAGTAAGTATTAATGCCATTAACAGAACGGGACAAGCGAAATAAGACTGTACATTTCTTTTGTTCTCGCCGTTGCCACACAATCATGTTCATAATTGTTCAAACACCTGAACAGCACCTGTTGAGAACACATAACTTTTCAGCGGCTTGGCACATGGGTTCAAAGGAAGAAAGTTGCTTCATATCCTTCCATAACACATCCCTGGTTTGATCGAGTGAGTGTATGTTGGTGTCATTAGCTGATTGGATTATTCATCAATTAATTGAGTGAGTGACGGGTGATTAATTGATTAATTGATCATTGGAGTGAAGTACATAGTGAGAGTATCATGAGGGCTTTGTGATAGCAACGTGAATATTTCAACATCTTGACGTTGATTGCATGCTTGACTGATTGATTGATTGCATATCCGGATATTAACATTGCTTAACTAATCAATAGTTTGTTTAACCGATGAGTGAATGGATTGGTTGTATTTTGGGGGGCATACGTTCCGTTTGTTTCTTGGTTGTAATATTAAATGCAATTTTTTTTCCTGAAATTGAATGCCTCATTGCAATATATCGCCATTATGACCATTTTGGGCTTTTTTTATTTTATACATGCATGAAGTTACATCGGTGAGCACCGCCACAAACCTCGATTGGTCGCTATGGGCTCCCTCTTCCTCACCTTGGGCTCGATTGTGTTCACCCTGCCGCATTTCTTGAGCGGGCCGTACGAGTATCAGGAGCAGGGCACCTCTGCAGACGGGGTCTGCCCCGTCGTCAACCTCACGGGCAACTCCCCGGTGGATATGTGCGACAGTGAGAACCAGGCTGGTAGGTTTATAAAGGCATACGGAATAAGGCAGAGTATATGATCTCATATGAAAAAAAGAAATTCGGTGGTTCGCGAATTGATGCAGAAATAAAGAAATGAGAGCGAGTTAAAATGAAACTTAAACATTATTTTTTGTAACAGACAGGCCAACAGACTAACAGGAAAAGTAGTTACTAGATCTCAACCGAACTTCCTTCAGGCGAGACAAAAATTATGCAAAACACGTTTTCTTCAGCTTCCACATTGTTTTAATGCTTAACTCTTTATCCGCCACGTGTACATTTTTGCATGTGAAAAATACCCAAATCACATAGAGGAAAGGTTTGTCCGTCATAGAAAGGGTTAAAATTGTTGTATCGTCTCATCTCGTGATCAATGATTATATACATATATACGAAAGTATATATACGAAAGTATTCAACGAGTACATCACATTACATTACATTTCCATTGCATGCAATGGGATATAAGTGTATTACTTATAAATAAAATGCTCAACGGAATCAATGTATTTCATAGAGGTATGTGCAGATTTTTAAAGTAAAAAATGAATTCTGCAATTGATAACGAATTAATGTGTACTCAATTCTCAGAAAATGGTGAAACTGGTGAGGATCCCTCGCAGTACTATTGGCTCTTTATCCTTGGGCAGCTGTTTAACAGCTTAGCCGCAGCGCCACTCTTTACCCTGGGTATTACCTACTTTGACGACAACCTATCGACCAAGAACTTTGCGATGTATATGGGTAAGTACTTTGTTATAAAATGACGTATACATAGTATTGAGACAAGTTTTTTTAGGCAACTTCAGTGAGGCCGAGACAAGCAGCCGTTCTTCGTCCACAGATTTAACGGTATCAGGTACCGCAGTCGTGTCGTCTTAAAGATTGTCCGTCCCTTTTGCAAGCTTAAAATTTGAAATCGTCTATCACGATCGTAAATTGAAGAAAGTGTGATTCAAAACCATTTCTAAGAATAAAGCATGTTGAAGCTTTCTGTAAATGTAAAAAATTTCAGCCGTTAAATTTCAAACCGACTTTTTTCGTACTACGAAAAAAGTATTAGTCTTTGTTACAGTATCTATGTGGTTATTATGCGTGTGTGAAATCCTAATTTTATGAGTAACTACCAAACTTTGGAGATGATTCCTTCCATAGAACAACTTTTTTCATAATGCGTTTTATAATTTAATAAACAGATTAATCAATAAAACAGATATTTCAACACAAACTGCTAAGAGCCTGAGGCAAAGACTATTAATCAGACGTTGTTTACGTGCATTATTTGAATTTTACACTACGTATCAGTTTCAAATTGTGAATATAGAGATTGCTAACACTTCTCTACATGTTTTGCCAATGTTTCGATGGTTTTGTGGTGATCTGAAAAAGGGACTGGCTGTCTTTAAGTATAAGCATGTTGACAAGACAACTGGTTAAACAAAATGACCTTACCGGTCGGGCTCTCCCAATAGACCGGTTTACTAGCATATTCAAATTTTATGCATACCAGTTTACCAAAGGTTGCCCCTGAGAACCGAAAAGCTTGCCTGAGGTATGCCCGACATAGCAACAACTAATGTATGAAATATTATTGTTAGGTACAGGTTAAAGGAATAACTCGTTACTAGTCCCCGAGGGAAGAAACATCCATAAATTTGACTACATTAGTAAACCGGTCTATTAGAGTACCCGCTGTGATCACCGTTACTTGCTCCTGTTGCTCTACCCGCATAGAGTATCGAAATGTGACGTCATTTGAGCATTATTGTCAAGACAACTGGCTCTAAACAACACGGGTAGAGCAAGCAGCGGTAATCACAACGGGGACTGTAATTGGGAATGCAGGACACTAGCCCGATAGACAATATCGGACAGCTAAATCTCTCACTGGAGTGAGTTTGTTTAGAGCCAATTGTCTTGACAACATGTTCATCTGACGACACCAAAACGGTAATCTTTAGTTCAGAACCAGTTGTCTTGACATTGTGCTCAAATGACGTCACACCTCGGTACTCTACGTGATATAAAAACATAGAACGGGGCCCCGTAAAATAAAGGTTTGAAATCAATTGTACATTTGAAAGACAAATTCTGGTTGGTTACTGGTCATTCTTTTGAAAAAAAAAACCCGCATGCAACAATAATGTTGATTGGCCATTGCCATTTTGCGATTGATCGCAAACTTTTATGTTACGGGACCCTGGTCACAATTAATCCGTCCCAACCTTTTATTGCAGAAGAATGGCTAAGGGGTATTTCATATTTGATTTTTTCTCTAAAAAGTTCTTTTAAACAAACTGTAATAAGCAGAAAGAGTATGAAATATCAATCTGAGTGAGAAGGTGCAAGAAATGATGTTAGAACCATAGGTTTGCAATACAATTATTATTCTTTCTCATGAAAATCAGAACAGGGCATGAATTGCTCCACTTGGCCACAATATTTATGGCGTACAAAGCGGCACCTCTAAAGATATTTCAGGGGGTGGTTGTAAGCTGCTGCAAATTATTTTTGTTTTCTTCTTCCATTTCAGTTTCTCATACTTCATGTTTTACATTTGGTAATTTTCTGATGTATTTCTTTCATTACTATTATCAACCAGAGATTCGTATCAAGCTTCAACGCTCGGGAATCAAATAACATATTGATGGAAACTTTTGTCATTTTTTTTTTATTATCTTTCACTGTATAGGAATTGTTAACGCATTAATGAGCTTCGGACCAGCTGCGGGATACTTCATAGGGGTCATCACACTTTCACTTTACACAGACTTCCACGCTGATATGTCGAGGTACAGTTTTAATTTTCGAATTAGATTATACAATTTAATTTATTATATGAAATTGAAACGTTTGATTCTTTATGGTTGCAAGTTTGTAATTCAATCGGAGACTATCCCAAAGTGTACCAAAATGACATCTTCATTGAACAATAATTACAAAATTACAAAAAATTAAAATTTGTTGTAAATATATGAGTACAACAATGAAAACAAATAGAAGGAAAGAAAGGAAGAGGAAGAGAACGGACCACATATCTCAGAATAATTGCTGAATGGAGTGGAAAGTCCACTCTGTAACCAAAAGATTACACACACAACAGAAAGAATTGTTGAAGGGAATATACTGTACTAGGAAGACAAAAAACCTTCAAAAGGTGATCGTGAGCAATCTTCTTGGAAATGGTCTTCAATTCATGTATTGTCCATTTTAGAAACTGGCTGAAAGTTATTTGCCCCCAAATGATTCACATTTTGATTAGTCGGTGATTGAATCACAAATGTTCGGACCGAACATTTTGAGGATTTGTGATTTAATCACTAATTACTCCAAATATGGATCATTTGAGGGCAAATAACTTTCAGACAATACATGAATTTAAGACAATTGGCAAGAAAATTGCAAGAAGGGTTTTTAAAATGGTCGTCCATGTCACTAGATGACGACACTTAACAAAAGGACAATATCTCCTCCATTCACTTCTACAGTGTCACCATCACGCCGGACAACCCTGTATGGGTGGGGGCCTGGTGGCTTGGGTTTCTCATCAGTGCGGGTCTCACCACCATCCTCGCGTGCATCATTGTCACTTTCCCCAAAGCGCTCCCAGGTAAGATTTAAAGCGGACAGCCACTAGTAATTCATGTATTCGCGAGCAATTCGCTCCTGGCGGAATAAGCCGGAATGCCGGCGGAATAAGCCGGAATGCCGGCGGAATAAGCCGGAATGCCGGCGGAATAAGCCGGAATGCCGGCGGAATAAGCCGGAATGCCGGCGGAATAAGCCGGAATGCCGTCGGAATGCCGCCGTAATGCAAATTCTTACACATTCCTGGATATTCGAAGTGCATTCTAAATATTCTGACTGCATTCTGAGTGCATTCCAAATATTCGGGTACATTCTTGTGTCCGGTCCGAATGTTTTTTCTCATGCTCAAAACTTTCGAGGTGCATTCGAACTGGAAAAGTATCAAACGGCATTCAAAGTGCAGTCCAACAGCACTCTGACTGCTTTCCATATATTCTGATGACATTGCAACAACATTCGAAACATTCCGATCGCATTCATGGGAGAATCGAATCGAATAAAAGCAGGGCTGGCTGTTGCTGCAACGTCAGTCAGCATTGATGAGTCACTGAGGAGCATTGAGGTCATGCCGCCAAGAAAGAAGGTAGCCCGCCTTATTTAGATCAATTCGAAATTCCCTCCCGAATGTTCCTCGAATTTTGAAAAAAAAAATCATTTCGGCTGGTTCTGCTCGATCCCTGCTGATTCCGAATAAGTGTGACGGGGACTTACAGGCCATCGCAAACGAACACGATTGTGCCACTATTATGCAAACGTACGGACCTACAACTCAAAAATATGACGTCACATGTTTTCACAGTGGCCTATAAAAGTGGAATTGTTTTGGCACAAGTTATACACACAACTACCTACAGCTTGTTTGTCACCCATGGGCTTAACAGGTTTGAGCTTCCCGTAAATCTAGAGAATGTGCCCAGAAAATATGCTAAATCATTTTCATATTTTAGCGTGAATGTAAACAAGACTCAAAATTTGATTGGTACCGTAGGCCTTTTATGATATTTCATTAATTTGCATTGTTATGATTGTTGTATTGTATCGTTTCCAGGTAAAGGCTCTTCTCATAACTTATGTAGTTTTAAATCGAGTGGCGAATCAAATAATTCAAGTCAATGCATTCATATTTTATCGCTCACATCAAAGCATTGAACAATGTGTTGCGTCAGAAGAAAATCCATAAAGAAATATTGCACTTTATAATTTGAAATCGAGTGGAAAATAAACCAATTCACTTTTGATTACATCAAAAGATATGAAGAAGTACAGCATCGTAACACCCCACTCCTCCCCTTAACTTTTAACCCATCTACCCTTCACCCCTCTCCTCCATTTCCTCCAGGTCAAAAGCGGATTCACCGAGAGCGTCGAAACCAGACGCAAAAGGGCAGCGAATTCGTTGCTCGCCCCGGTTTCGCTGCTTCCATTCGGGACTTTCCGCGGGCGCTTTGGAAGATCGTGCGAAACGTGCCCTTCATCTGCCTCTGCATGGCGGCGGTTACCGAGTATTTTATCGCGGTCGGTTTTGTCGTGTTTTTACCCAAATTTTTGGAGACACAGTTCAACATGAATTCTGGCGATGTCGGCATTTATGTTGGTACGTTGTGATCTTTATTCTTTTTTTTTATTGGCGGGTAAATGCAACATGTTTAGCGTTTGTTGCCAAAAGGCGTAGCTTACTTTACGGAAGATTAGAGTTTATATGCGGTAAAATGAAATGGTGATACCATGGTCTAATTAACAAAGAGTCTAACCAGTATATATGAGTACTGCTTTCCGTGAAGGTCGCACATTATCATTTCTCTGGTTTCTTAATCAAATGATCCCATCAGGTACTTCATTCCCTATTATAGCCGTATATGTTTGGAGAAGCTATATGGATTGACCACTATATTGCTTAAAAATTTACCAAGTGATTAGAATAAGCGATCCGTGACAACAACAATACTGCCCTACTTTGACAAAAGAAAGAATATAACAAAAGAGACCTTTCTGGTAAATGAGTAAAATATTGGTATCAGTCTAACACCACACCATGTTAGATTGAATATCTCGCAGCAAGATGAATATTTCTTCTCCAGATTTTGTCTCTATGTCAAGAATGCGGGATGCAATCTAGGAATACCAATAACCCAAATTTGAGTGATTTGTCACTTGCTTCCTTTTGTCAATGCTAGGTACCATTTGGAAAGGCCTCTTTGAATCGTTAACATAAAGTTTTCATGATGTTAATATTGCCTTATTTTAAGCACATTATTACAAAAAAATACAGGCTTGTAACCTTCTTAAAAACTTATTAACGTTAATTTTACATGATGTCAATATCGCATAATTTTAACACATAAATACAAATAATTACGGGCTTGTAACCTTCTTTTACATTTTTACATAAAGTTTTCGTGATATCAATATCGCCTATTCTTTAACACATAACTACAAATGATTACGGGCTTGTAACTTTGTTATATTCGATCTTTTAACATAAAGTTTTCATAATGTTATTATCGCCTAATTTTTTAACGCATAAATACTAATAAGTACGGCTTTCTTCAATCCAGGGGTGATCGCCATGTCCACGCACTTCACCGGCGCGATCGGGAGCGGCGTGCTCATTAAGAAGATGGACCTAGCGTTCCGCGGATTGGTGCGCGTCAGCATCATCTTCGTACTGCTGATGATGTGCACCAACCTCGCCTTCATCATGTACTGCCCGAACCCGCCCATGGCTGGTGTCACGGTCAGCTACATCAACACGTAAGGGCGCACACCTATAAAGTATTTTGTGGAAAGTCCCGAAAGCGTACCAAAGATGACATCGTCATTGAAAACAATGTTCATAGAAAATCAATTGAACATCTTTGGAAGAAAAAAAATCACATGAGTTAAAAGAGCGATCATATTGCTCCAGAGCAGCGCAATGGTTCAGCCGCACTGAAATGTTCCTGATTAACTTCGTGGGACTTATTTAAGTCGCACAAGCACAAGGAATTTTGGAGTAAATACTTTGTTTTTCTCCCATGTCCGATCTCTATTTTACAGGTTTTAGTGTACACATAAATTCCACAGAAGATCAGTTCATCTGTCACACAAAGGACGGTGCAACTTGTGATGCAAATAAGTTTTATGTTTTCATACCTGTCAAACGTTTTGTTGCGATGTAATCGATCTCGTTCCATATCATACACATGTATGATGTGATTTTTCGTCATCAAAATGCTCGCTACCATCGCTTCCAATCTTCTTGTTTGCTTCCTATATTAACAGGTCGATACCTCTGTCGGATGATGGCAGATCGCTGCTTCATTCCTGCAATTCGCACTGCGCATGCCCGGACTCCTTTGAACCGGTGTGTGGAGATGATGACGTCATGTATTTTACCCCTTGCCACGCCGGATGTACCTCAGAAATCCTTAGCAATGGAACGATGGTAAACATGATGGTTTGAGTACTTACATGGATATGACAAGTTGGTGCAAAACAAAACACAGAGCTATTCAAAGAGAAAGAAGATAGAGCGAGGGAGAAGGTCGGAGAGAAAGAGAGAGAAAGGAGGAGGCAGGAGAAAGAAGATTGGATTGTAGGGCAGTGGGTAAATAATATGTTTGCTTAATTACCGGTAAGCCTGAAACTGTTCAGATAAGTGTATTCTCACCAAAATAAAGTGAGGCACCCGCGCGTGATAGAGAAAGAGAGAGAGAGAGAGAGAGGGAGAGAGAGAGGGGGGGGGGGGGAGTTGGAGAAAGAGAGAGATAGAGAGACGGAGAGAAAGGGTGACAGGGGAGATGGAGGTAAAGCGGCGATGAACTGGAAGCCCAACATTAGCAGAAACAAGAAGTATAAAAACAATGTCCCTCTCCCATTATTTTCCTGGTCTATATTTGTAGCAAAGATCAACTATTTGTTCCGCATGTGACCCAAATTGTGTGATGTCGCATGTCTTGAACATTACAATACATGATATTGCATGATTCCCCTAAAATCGACTCCTTTCTGTTACTTTCCGCCCTTTATTCCCAACACAATAATCTTTGTTTCCTGCTTTCAGGTATACTATGACTGTAGGTGTATTATACCTCCCAAGGATGACGTCATCATGAGGCCTTGGGAGGCTCCACTTTCCTATGGGGGAGCGGTACCAGGGAGGTGTCAAACACAATGCTCCAAACAATGGCTTTACCTCGTGCTTTTGTGGTTGAGTGGGACGTTTGGGACAGTGACGTCTATAGCGGCGTGGATTGCAACAATGAGGTATAGTACAAAAATATTGAATCAACTGAAACAGCACACTCAAATGTGTTGCTCCAGAATTGTATGAATATCGATGTCTATTTCATGTCATACTATATTGATGTAAGTTTATGTTATTGTTTTATGTTATATGACTTCATGTTTTTGTATGGCGTTTTCATTGTATACATTTACAAGTAGAAGAGGAATGATAAACGATAGGCTATACTATACTTTGTGAAGTATACGAAATGAGGAATAATTATGTCAATATTTCCATCTATTAATTTACCAATCTATTCAGATATAACAAGTACTAAGCTAGCAATGTCTAGCCAGCTAGGTGGAACGTACAGCTTTGATGTACATATACACGGTGGAGATGATTACATCCAAAACAATGTATGATATTATGAAGAGAAAACAAAAATGCTACCGTATTGATGATATCTTGGCAATCACTTAGATTAATTCCACTTTGTTCAATGTAATTACAGGTAATGGACATTCATCCACGATTCTGAAAAAGGCATCATTAGAGCAACATAACAAAGCAGTTATCACTGACTATATCCAAAAGTGAACGAGCATCTTGATGTACACGCCGTTTAACATGTTTAAAGAAAAAGAACTTACGTACTTCAAATGAAACGTATTCAGCTATTCAAGATTAATGACAAAAATATCTCCTTTCTGTATGTCTTGTAGATGCGTTTCCCATTCGCAGAGAGCTTTTGCCCTGGGCGTACAAAGCGTCTTCTACGGAGGACTAGGTAAGTCATCTTAAATTTTGTACTCTTCGTTGTGTAATAATTATTACACACTGTCTTACCTGTGTATTTGATATATCATTAGACACGTATGTTTGCACACACATTTATGACAAAGATACATTCCTTCATAAAACAAAAAAAAAACAGAAAAGGGGCAATTTATAGAATCAAACAGCACACAACATATCGGAGAACAAATCACAAGTGACGTCACAAAATTACAGCTGAAAACAAGTCATAACTTTCTTATCCTTTGACGGACGTTCGTTAAACCCTCACTAGAACGTTGCTTTCACTTTTGATATACTTTAACCTCGGAGTGGGCTTTCCTTTAATGCTCACAGCACAAGGCTTTTGATGTTTGATTTGTTTCTTGATCAACTGATCAGCGGTGACACCTATCCCTACAGACACTCGAAAAGCAAATAAATTTCGGATTTACATGATTTCCTGAATGTGTACAGTAGCAAATATAGTATAGGATTAATGTAAAGAGAGTGGGGACAATATGTTTGCCTGAAATTAATCATACACTGTAGACCATATCTGAAGGTCGAGCATAGCCTCGCTTCCAGGCTCTTGGGCATTTCTCAAGCAAGCTATTGAACATATGGGTCTGGCTGCAGTAGACTAATCATTCTCGATTTCTTCGCCAGCTGGGACGGAATAAGAATGTTATTTGTCTGCGGTACGATTGTATAGCAGGCAAATGTTGTTTGTATCGTTAATTAATGCATACCTATGTTGGGTACGGGGCCGTTGCCCTGATGGAATGCAATTTGCATAGGCAGCTCGTACAGGTGTGCGAGCTAATTCTTCCACGGTGACCAGGGCACGTACAGGGATACGTGGCATCAATTAGTTTCTAGTCGTTGTCAGGCTATCCCGCAATAATTGAAGTACATTATTGTGTTATTTGTTTGTTTTGGGAGTCAGAGGGAAGACAGACGAAATAATATGTGTAATTATAGAACAGACAAGAGGAGAATGATACAGTGACTAGTCTTAAAGTACTAGAATATATTTTGTCCGTTGGGATCAGAAATGTTCGACAGCCTCGAGTCCAGGCGAGGCAAAACAATGGCATCCATCATGTTGAGGCCACATACATGATATCGTGAGTGAATGAATATTCACGTGGTACAACGTTGTAATACATATTCAGTGACGGGTCACTATGTAAAGTGAAACCTGTCTATAGTGGCCACCCAAGGGAAACAAATATTGTAGCCTTTATAGAGAGGTGGCTGCTATGGACAGGTTCCTTAACACATGATCTCCCTCCGGGGGAATTATTTCAGTGGCCACTGTAGACAGGTTGGCTGCTATAGACAGGTGGATGCTTAAAGACAGGTTTGACGGTATAATTGTCCTCTGAATGATCATTTTCAGCTTCCCCATCATACATGTCATATGTGGGATGCGGGTGGAATTCATGATGGATTATCACGTGATATCATACCATTTCTTTTCAATAATACGCATTCATCCTCGACAGGAACTGCCCCTTCTCCAATCGTCTTTGGCATCATCATCGACAAGGCCTGCATCTTATGGAGTACGTCCTCGCACTGCGGTGGATCAGGTTTGTTTTGGGCTAAAGAGTTTCATCAGATCGGACGATAAGCTTTAAAAAAGAAATGGTCTATCTCCACAATCAAGAGAATTGAAGGTAGCCCGTCCCTTTTGCAGACCTAATTCTGAAAATTCCCTGACTTTGTCATCATGTTTATATCCTAATTTTGTTCAATTAATTTGTTATTTATATTATTTGAAATATTTGCACTCCTTATGTCCATTGTTTGTTTATTTGAAAGTGTGGAAATAAATATGAATAACTTGTTGAGGGAGAATGGCTATATAACCTTTCCCTGGAATCGAAAGAGCTTAATATTCGGTTTTGAGGAAATTATCTTCGATAATTGATCGAGCTTTCTATTTTTCTACCACGAAAACAGTCGTAATTTCAAAAAGTCAATGAATTTGAATCACATTTCAATGTTAGATTTTGATTTATTCTACGCGATTTAAAGTATCTCTGACTTTGAAATTTCACAATTGGTATCACAAAGATACGTGCTTAATATGTTTGTAAAAGGGACGGCTCATCTTTAAGATATGATATATATCATCATAGGACACCTTATATTTAAAAAAAAATGACATAGTCAGTATTGAATAAGAAGTTAACATGAAGCATATCATTCAAAGTATTTTTAAATTTTGATTAACGGTCATGTTTGTTATGCAGGTCTTTAGCTTTTTTCCGTAGGGTACATTTCAGTAGTATGGTCAATAAAAACTATCGAATATTGATTCTGTTAACCTGTCATAAAATGTCTTAATTATGTACCACATGTATTATGCACATTGGTTGGTAACCTTGTGAAGGTGGAAAGTTTGAACGAATGAAATTGAATAAATACGACCTCTTATTTTTTGTCTCGCCCACCGGAGGTGAAGGCGAGACTAAGGGATCCAAATGGCGTCCGTCCGTCGTCCGTCGTCCGTCACAAATGTTAAAGTTTACCTGCAAGACTCTCTTATGATCCATAACTTGGCAACTGTTACAGCAATGGCAGCCACACTTGGTTGATAGAAGCACTAGGGGTATCTTCATGTTATGGTGTTGTCAGAGGTCATGTGATGATGTCAAAGGTCATTTGAGGTCATATATTAAAGAGTATGAGCAAGACTCTCTTTTTCTATGTTAAAGTTTACCTGCAAGACTCTCTTTTGACAAATAACTTCACATAGCTTGCTTGGATTACAACCTAACTTGGGTCATAGATGCACTGGGGGTACTTTCATGTTATGGTACCGTTGGAGGTCACAGGATAAGGTCAAAGATCATTTGAGGTCATACGTTAAAGTTTCCCTGCAAGACTCTCTTTTGACAAATAACTTCACATGGGTTGCTTGGATTACAACCTAACTTTGGTCATAGATGCACTGGGGGTACCTTCATGTTATGGTGCCGTTGGAGGTCACAGGATAAGGTCAAAGATCATTTGAGGTCATACGTTAAAGTTTACCTGCAAGACTCTCTTTTGACAAATAACTTCACATGGGTTGCTTGGATTACAACCTAACTTTGGTCATAGATGCACTGGGGGTACCTTCATGTTGTGGTGCCGTTGGATGTCACAGGATAAGGTCAAAGGTCATTTGAGGTCATACGTTAAAGTTTACCTGCAAGACTCTCTTATCACACATAACTCATCACATGTTGCTACAATGGCAATCAAACTTGGGTGATGGATGCACTGGGGGCACCTGCATGTTATTGTGCTGTAAGAGGTCACATGATAAGGTCAAAGGTCATTTGAGGTCATACATTAGTCTCCAAAAAAATTATTATACTTTGTTCACTTTACATGCATACCTTATTACAATCATAATGTTCAGCATTATTCATGTCTGTTGACAAACTTTCTTATATAAACGTATCAATTTTAGAAACTTTATTCCATGTTCAGTTTTCAACTGCAGCACTAATTTTAACTTTTTTACATTTCTATGCCCCCCCAGAGACAAAGTTTACTTCGCCTCTATTGTGCAACTGATTATCATCCTGTTTTGTCTTTGTCTAATCTAATAGAACTTGGTGGAGGCTTTTTATTCCATCTCAAAGAAGGGGGAAGGTGGGGGAGGGGGAGTAGATAGAGGAAGTAGCATTGCGTGAAATAGCCCTTCTCATTTATGGAATGTTACATTCTATGGCAGATATTTCACAATCAGCCAGGGATACAATTCTTTTGCGTAGCAACGGAGATCGCGATATTTCTGGTTATTTTCGCAAGTGGGCGAGACACAATATTGCTAATGCCTTGTGTTAGACTCTTGCTTGTTATACTGTCATAAAATGTGACAAACTATTGACAATTATGCACCTTGGTAAATAAAATCTTATATGGTGCTCACGACAAGAGGGAGTTAATTTCATAAAATAAATCGAAATTGAATTAATTTCATTACATTAAAATCGAATTGAATCTAATAACAAATAAAAATTGAATTAATACAAACACTTGGCTTTTTTTCAGGTTCGTGCTGGATCTACGACAACGAGTCCTTCGCGCATTCTTTCCTCATCATCATCCTCGCCTTCAAAGCGGGATCCTTCCTATTTTTCATCATCTGCCATTTCTGCTATAAGCCGGCCGACGACGACGACGCACTGGACTCGAGGACGGTATACGGACGTCGTGCAAAACGCGTGCCGTCCACGGATCTTTGACAATAATCTGTCGTTTGCCAAAGAAATACTGCTTAATGGGATACGTGAGTATTACTTGTGAAAAAGGCTCACGTGGTTTATTGAGTTTTAGTATGAAATTCTGATGGTTGTGTGTTCAGAATGGATGCCAAAAATCTACATATCAGTACAGAAGCTGACGGTGTGGTAAGAAAACGCGTTCCAGACTATGACTACTTGAGCGGTGAAGCACAAGTCATAACAACGCACTCTGACTGTTCTGTGCTCACAAATGGATGCAAAAAGATACCAAATGGTGTTTTCACCAGTACAGAAGCTGATCGAATGTTAACCCGTTGGGTGCCAGGAAAAATGTGGAGTTCGTGCGTAATGCTTATAAAGAAATGCACCAATGCCACATGGACAGTTAAGTGAACGCGTTCCCGAGTAGGAATCTTTGACACCTGAAGCGCAGATCATGACACATTTTGACTGCTGTAGGTTCACAATGGACATGATAGATGACAAGACAGGAGGCTTTACGATGTATTCATCGGAATAGTACTTGATCATGTTGACTGGGTGTCGAGCGAAGATGTCCCGAAACAGAGCATACACGCGAACTATACATTCACGCTCTTGTCTCGTCATATGCGAACCTAGAGGAAAGTAGGTGACAATTGTCCATGTATGCGGACCGAGAAGTAGAGACGTTCTCGCCGGTGCGTGTGGTAAACCATTATTTGATGATGTTTTTTTTTTTTTAGCAACCTGTAATTTCAGCGATTTACAATTTGAAATGTCTAGTAAGGCTAACTTTTATATCGACATAATAACAAATTGATACCAAAGGTCGTTTTCAGTATCATTTTTTTATCTGAAGACTTATATGATTTGTCACATATTTTGAATCTGTGTTGCTAACTTGCATCAAATATTCACTGCCATTTATCTTACGATATATTACATTGTAGAATACTGTACATTTGAATTCAATTATATTACATGTTTAGGAGCTTCATCGCGATGATTTTGTGGTGACGGTTCTTTATTTTCCTTAAGTTTCTCAACAGAGCTTCTGTGCACTACATTGACAAAAAACAAGCAGGTGACAACATTTACAGTGAGCAAAATGTGTCGGTCAATTAGATTTGCATCTATCTGTCGATGAAGTACGACAACCCAAATTTGGGTGATTTGTCACTTACTTCCTTTTGTCAAAGTAGGGCAGTATCAGTCTGGTTTCCAAGCAAGCTGTTATGCATTTCTGATGCAAAATATTCAATCAACGGTAGTAAACTTATTATTCTTGAATTCTTCTCCGGATCCTCTAAACGGGTAAAACTGAGAACCCAAGAATGTTAATGGTCTTTATGAGTTAATGGTCTTTACTACACTCTATTTTTTTCAGTTTGCATTAAAAATGTTCATCAGCCTGGAATCCAGGCTACAGATCTACGTGAGGAAGTTATATCAATAATGTTTTTTTTTTCTTTGCCAAAGCTCATGCCAATATTGAGATATTGAAACAACAAAAGACAAGGAATAGTTATATTGAAGTAACATTTTCTATTTTAGTCATCATTTTCTGTATTGATACTTCCATTGTTCGTATTTTTCAACTATGTTGTCATTTTCCTCTGTCAACTAAAGTACGTTACCTCACTCATATGTATACTGTTGTGATCAGGTTTTACGTGGCGCATGCGCAGAGCTGTGCCGTTTTTTTTTAATCATCTGGTAGTGTACAGATAAGCAATAAAACGGCCCTGGTTTGTGAAAGATATTGTCGAATTGTGTCAAAAACATTAACTCATAAATCAATAAGCGAATACCATTACGCGTTCTTATGCATTCCAAATAGACAGTTCATATAATTGACTATACACCGCATGTGCCTTACCCTTGGCAATATGATACAGGCTGTGTTTGAGTGCCATAGAACCCATATTGCCCAGCTGGATGATGGGTGAATGCCTTTCGTACTTACTGTATTACATTTGATAATGTATTGTTTCACAATAAAATTACCATGAGACATTATCGTTCACCTGTTTCGCATTTGTTTGTCTTTGTCACAGGTGTCATAAGAACATAATTATAATTGCAGAGGAAGGGTAAACGGTCTGTACAGCTCGCTTAATATATGTATATATAAATATATGTATATACATATACATATATATATATATATATATATATATTTATATATATATGTATATATGTGCGTGTATATATTTATAAGTCCTGTATATGTATAATTTCACGCACATATATATATATATATATATATATATATATATATATAAACAAATTAAATGAAACGCCGGTGAAGAAAAATTATTCGAATTTTCGGTCGTAGACCTTTACCTTTACCTTTATTCTTGATAAAGATCTATGACCGAAAATTCGAATAATTTTTCTTCTACGGCGTTTCATGTAATTTGTTTGTCTTCACCTAGAAATCAGCTCCATCGCAACCTATATTCTCTTTATATTCTACTTGTATATATATATATATATATATATATATATATATATATATATATTCGTGCTAATTCCATTCCTTACACCTCTCTGCTGATACTGATACCACATATTAAAATTCTGTACAATAAAATCATATGAATAAGTGGCTTAGACGAAAGCGTATGAAGGTAAATACGGATTTGAATCGTTCGTCTGACAAAATTACAAATACAGGTAAGCTACAACATCTTAAAAAATTAACATCTAAAGAAATAAAACAAGACATAGTGCAATGACTAAAAAACGTCTTACGGTCACGAGGAGACGTGTGCTTCTCGTAATTGTATGTGTTTGTTCCGATAATGTAAGTTGTCGGTAAAATGTATCAATTACAATATTATACAATTATTGCAAAAGGAAAATTAGCAATCTCCTTCAGAGTTTTCAGAGCAACATGTGGCAACGTGTGTAGATGGTACTTTACATCCAAATTTACAGAAAAATCTGTAGTTTTTATTTACAGTACCTGTATATTCCCTAATATATATTGCTGACAAAGTGCGATTTGAAAACAAGTTATGACACAGTTTGTTTTTATCTGATATTATAGAATGAAGTTGCAAGAGTCATAATGATCATGATGATGATAATAGAAGTTTACATTATTTCATATTCACTATCAGCATATGATCAGTGGCGGTGTTAGTCGTGTCTGCCGGTGACAAGACTGGTGTCATGTTATAAAGTCAATCAATAAAGTACAAGTTCGTGACTGTATGATTGACAAGTGATAAAATCAACCTGTCAGTTGAACATCAACCATACGATAAAGCAAACTTATGCCAATTTTCAGGACTGGATGACATGGATGAGGCAAGTTGTATTTGCAATCCACTTAATGACAGCAATCACTCTACCGCTGAATATGCTTCTGGATATTAAAGAGCTTTGCAGATATTGAGCTGAGAAAACAGAATCGGTATTATCGAACTCTTCTGCCTTCAAATGAAGTGAAAAGCTGTTAACTTCAAGAACTGGCATATTAAAAAATCCCAGCTGACATATACGAAGTATTGCATTAAAGATGGCACGTTTGTTCAAGTGGTCTTGGGATATACGATCCTTACGTTTACAGTACACTATAATATATAAAAAAATAATAATCTCATGATATTCCTTGTATTCATGCCGTCTGCACTCGTTCCACAACTGTTTATTTAATCTCGGCTTGCACTTCGAGATTGAAGATCAAATGTCAATCTATCGTGCGACCAGTATTAGTAGCATTTGGATATATTTTCGCCCTGACGACCATCCATGATTCCAATTACGGAATTTTAAGGTAACAAATGAAAGAAGACGAATATATTTTGACGGTTATATCAAGCGCCGAGATCAGCCTCACACGCTTCCCAAGACGCCGTAAGATGATTGGAGCTACTCAACGGTATTCTATTGAGCCGTGATTTTCCGCAATACGTTTCAATCGAGTTGACGGGTCGGAGTATGGCAGACAGATGGTGTTGAGTTTTTGTTAGTTAACATATATTAGCGTTTTGCCTCCGTCCGTCATTTCATCAGAGCAATTTCTTTTCTGGCACATATTGTCCAAGGGATACTAACCACGATATAATACACTTTTTACGTCTCTATTTCAGCTTTTGGTTCTTGCTTAATCGTGTTGAAAAGTCCATCAAGCACTCTGACATCATGAACCTCGTAACAATTTTGTTTCTCTTTGTGATGACTGAAGTCGTTTCGGACAGAGTCACAGATTCAAGCGGACATGCCAGTGACGAATACCGAATCACCGAATACCAGTTTCCATTTACCTTACCTGCACACTCACTGCCAAACGAGGACTTTGTCGACATGATCGGAGGATCAGCCTCAACCATATCAACGGCCTATACCAGGAGTCCTTTATCATCTACTCGGGAGAGTAATGAAGTGGGATCGGAAGCGTGGGTGTGGACGTTTCCATGGGAGACCTGGGACTGGACAAGCACGTTGAAGACTCTTGCGAGCTTCGTGGGCATCTGCGGGAACAGCTTGGTGATCGCCGTGGTCTACAAGAGGCGATCATCGTGTCGACCACCAGATACCCTGATCGCATCATTGGCATTCGCTGATCTTTTGGGATCTCTTGCCCTTCTCAGCAGCCCGATGGCCATTAGAGTGCCCAACACCTGGCTTGGACATCTGTATTGTAAGTTTGTATTTTTCGACATCCCCATATGGATGTCAGTGACGGTTTCGTCGTACACTCTCATGGGAATGTCCGTTGAGCGATACCTTGCCGTTGCTTACCCACTTTACTACAAGGTCAGGCTGGACTACCGCACGGTGCGTGCTTATATCGCAGTCGTCTGGGTCGGATCGTTCTTGCTCAACATCGATTTCCTAGTGCTGACCGACATCGATATCGGCTGCGTAGTTAACAATGTTAGAATCATCAGCATTTACAACCTCGTCATTCGCCTTCTGATTCCGATCATCGTCATGGTCGTTTTTCAGCTGTGCATGGCACGATCGCTTCACAAGTCCGGAAAGAATTTCGAAGGCGCCGGGAGTCGAGGGCGGACGACGCCTTCCTTTCACGTCGTGGCCAGAAATCGAGTCATGATCACAGTGTCCGTCGTCATCGTCATCTACATCGCGCTCTGGACCCCGGCGCAAGTGGTTCGGGCGAAGATCGTTTTCGGAATCCTACCTGAGGAGGATTTTTATGATACATATACTCGTCAAAGTGTGTCCTACTCCTTCCTCAACGCCTGCGTCAATCCTGTCATCTACATCTTTGCTCACGCAGAGTTCCGCAAGGCTGTCTGGGGTCTCCTCTTTAGACGGCGTCAAGAAGCAAAGTCAATCTTCGGTGAAGTGTGCAATTCAGCCAGTACCAGATGGCAGAAAGTGGCAGTTTGACTCAATCTTCTTGGACCAGATAATTTCGTCCTCTATATGGGATTTTATTTGTGTTATGTGTGAAAACCGAAATTCGTAATCAATTATTCTGAAAGAGTGAATTGTTAGGGGCAGTCAATAACGGTAGTCTTCAAGCAAATTTTGTTTCGTAGCATTACTTCAGAATACAGAGGG
Organism: Arbacia lixula; assembly: GCA_963669155.1. Classification (NCBI taxonomy): domain Eukaryota; kingdom Metazoa; phylum Echinodermata; class Echinoidea; order Arbacioida; family Arbaciidae; genus Arbacia; species Arbacia lixula. The sequence goes on along the minus strand of OZ022594.1, from coordinate 4,040,229 downwards.
GCTGTCACTGTCTTAGCAAGACATTTAAACCTTCGTGATCCAGATAAACTTGCTCTATTGGATTTCTTTGATGTATTTGTGCCAGCATTAATACTAACATTAATTCAAAGATAATGCATGCGAGTTCGGAGGTTATAGATGCATATTACGAGGATCCAGTACTGATCTGAGTTCGTCAATCGTGCAACTAATCATACATATGACATGGATAACAGAATGTACTTGATTGACGCCATTATCTAACTTTTTTTAATCATGCAATATACATATAGGCCTCTCCCGAGATAGTTGAAGACCATTAAGAAACATGGAACTGATTATTGAATTGAAAGGAAACATTCCAAATTCCATCTAACAACAAACATGACTTCATACACTTTTGTGGTGGTTGCTGTGTGGTATATTTTATCCTAAAATATATTAGAAATCCTCAAATATACTATCAGATCGTTGGTCCGTACCTTGGGCCTATTAAAAAGACAAATTTGTTTTAGAAATATTGTTGTGTGTCTGCAGTCAGTAGATGTTGCGCCAAAGACTCTTAAAATATTGAGCCATCTGAGTTTTAAACTGTAGCCCTAGGAGAGCCGTATTAACTCGATATTTTCTGATGTAGTGTTACATAACTATCCACATATTTCAATTAATCTCGCCAATATTGTTACAATGCGCTTATTTGTAATTACATACTTATCCTTCTCAAAACATGTGTGTAACATGTACAACACGTTGTGAATTTTGTGGTCATCAGTGCTCTAATAAAAGCCCTTCGCTGTAGTCATGATGAGAGAGAAAGTAGTGATCTCATGATATTATCCAAACAAAGTTTTGTTGAACTATCAATGTACTATTGTAATCATTATCATGCTTGAATTGTCACACTACCTGACAGTTCATAGTAAATATCAAATTAATAGCTTTACAGTATAGTATTTAATGAAGAATTGAACCTGTGTTTTAAAAGAACTTGAACTGCTACTCTATAGGATTCACTTGTACTGTGCGAATGTAAATGTTATATCATTGGCATGTAGAGAGTTAAAGGAATATTTCGCCCTGCATATGAGTTGGTTTCAATAAAAACAAAGACATAAAAGAAACATATAAGTGAAGGTTTGACGAAAATCCGTCAAAGGATAAGAAAGTTATTAGATTTTAAAGTTTTTGATTTTGTGACGTCATATACGATGTGCTCTCCCGTTAATTTGTTGTGTTCAAAATAGCTCCATAAATTACTCTGATGATTTTTCTTCTTGCATGACTGTTTGTGTTTAAAAATGTATTTCTCTAATGTGTTTTTTTTTAAATCCACAGGTAAAAGGATGCCTATCTTTTTGAGAAAATGCATAATTAAAAAAAAAAAAATGTACACAACATAGGGCAGAGCACCTCAGACGTGATGTCACGAAATTAAACTTTAAAAGATCATAACCTTCTTACCCTTTAACGGATATTCACCAAACCTTCATTTATATGTTTCGTTCATGTGTCTCCTTATATTGAAAACATTTTAATTTTAGAGTGTACTATCCCTTTAATTTATCGCTAGCTCCGCTGCACAATTGTAAGCTCGTGATGATACAATGTGTAAACATGTATTAATATCGGTAGAAAGAGGATGATTTATCTTTTTGGTGTCGTTTTCGGTTTCATTTTCTTAATTGCTGCTCAAGAGTAGCTATTGCTTCACATTCTGTTCACATTGATTCTACAATCATGATAAGTCTATAATAAAGTAATCAATAGCTAAGGAGCTTGATTTTGCACTGCCGTTGTTATTGAGTCAGTCCCCGAATCTAAAGATACGTTACACCCCCTCTAAATTGACAATATTTCTAATTCACAGTATTCACTCATGATATACCACCAATGGCGAAATACAGAAGTTCATATCATAACAAACCCATACGAGATTAGTAATCAAGAATTTTGACAATACCAAGTCTTAATATGCCTTATACCTTGTTTTCTGCTGCGGTGTTAATCCCAGTTTGCATACGAAATTACTGTCATAACCGTTTAGCCTAACCTCATGCTATTCAATAAAGTCTTCTTCATCAAAGATGTGCCCCGAAGGACCCACTATTTTACATTTCAAAACACTTCACGTAACTTGGACTACCATATTTTTTTTTCATTATAAAATGCTGTCATCAGAAGTCTAAGGGAGTAGATAGTTGTGAGTGGGTCTGTTAGTCTGATATCGTTAAATAATGATAAAATTTGTATTGTTTTGAGAATTCGAGATTCCAATATCATTCCCCATCCCCTACCTCTCGCTTATTCCTCTCTCCATGTTTTTTCTCTCCCTATTCTCGCATTATCCTTCCATCATATCCGTTCTTATCAACACTCATATCAAACACACACACGCTCATTTATGTTTCTCTTTCCCTCTGCATTATGATTTTTCGTTTCATGTGTCTTTCCTTTTTCCTTTAAAGGGTTACTAAATTAGAAAAATAAGTTCCCACTAATCTATGTGAAATTATCCACTAAAAACGAATTCCACATTCATTTGCCGTAATAAAGTATCATTTTGACGAAAATTTGAAAAAAAAAAATGCACGCCTCCAGTGTATGGGAAGTCAAAATGCCATAAATGCCAACGGCGTAAATAAAATGTTTTTTTTTTTTTTCACGCCATTCAAACAATACGTTACCAATGGGAACCCCAAAGCTTGTCCGAGGTTTGTCTGAGTAGCAAAAACTAATAGATTCAAAGTGCATTCCATCCATTGAATCTGAATGACAAGATACAGGTGAATGCAATAACGCCTTCCTACGCAGTTAGGGGGAAAGTTGGGAATACATTACGAAAATGGTCTATTGTTGACTTCCGTACAATCTTTGGAATTTTGTCTTCTCATACGTCACTGGAGGCGTGCGGGTTTTTTCAAATTTTCGTCGAAATGAAACTTTATTGCGGCAAACGAATATGAAATTCGTTTTTAGTGGATAATTTTACACAGATAATTGGTTACTTATTTTTCTTATTTAGTAACCCTTTGATATTCCACACAAGCACTCATGCAAATACACTGAACATAAACATAACTTATGCAAATTTCAATCCTTCGTCCCATCTTCCTTCTCAATAATAGGTAGGCATCAAACGACAAACACATAGAATGACAATATTTTCATTATCACATTTCCTTGAGATCGTGTTCTTTTTATTGCAATAGTCCAAATTGAATAAATTAGTCTCTTCATGATTAAATCATTTATATACAAAATTTCATAATCACCGTGCATAGAAATTTATTTCATATATATATATTCGATTGCAGCGTTTCAATAAAATATACATGTATACACGATCATATCACGATCATCTCATTCTCATGTAGTAATATTGTTAATAACCGGCATTACATGACGCAATAGAAGAATACAATACCACATTCGATGGACATGAAACAAGAGTACTTATTTTGATATTCATAGGGTAATTTCATTGTTTAGTGCAAGTATTTAAGTTACATTTGTGTAGATGTAGCTTTGTGTTCGGAACACATGATATTACGTTCCCTAACCTATTAGGTAGGTTAATCAAACCAGTACGGACTTTTCAAACCAAATTATGGAATACATTGCATGAACAACAAGATAAACTATTACTACGAGCCTTAATGGAATGTTAGGCATTTATGTTCTATCCATCGATGTAGAACTGACATAAGTTTCAAGGTTTTGACCCTCGAGATGCCAATAACGATCAAATCTAACAGGACCCTGAACATGCTAAAAAAATGTTCATCTCGAGAGCAAAATATCGTACATCGTACACTACACATCGTTCTTAAACGGGGAAAAACATTAAATCAAAACATTGAACATTTCATATAGGAAATATCGGAATTGAATTGCAATCCATGACGAATGTGATGAATTAAAACAAGCATAAATTATATTTTCGTGACGTTCAAGCTGTTTGATTGTTTTTTCCCTAATGTTGTACAATTGCTACCCTTCCCTGGTTTCGACTCGTTCAATGCAAAATGTTAACTTAACATCATGTATTATGAAACTAGGGGCAATCTAACAGCCAACACATACGACACGATCCGATCAGTCGTACGACTCTGCGACTGGCTGAATCGCAGGACCCGGTCATTGGATTTGTGCACGAAGGTGACGTCACATTTCCATTCGTAGACCCTTCCAACTGCAGAATCGTGGCAAAATCGTGTCGTCTGCGGTGGCCTTCACATTCGTACCAAAATTCTCCAGAAAACGACAATGAGCATACCACTTCTTTTGAATTACAACCACGAGGAAGAGAAAAGGAGTCATACTATGATTTGATATCACGCACTATAAAAGATTATACTACTTTGGCGTAAAACGATTATCAATGACATATCATCATCTCAATACATTACACGAGTTGGCACTTTAGAGTTGACACACAATGAGAAATCAAGATGGCAGCATAAACAGCACATGGAAAGACAGCCAAGGTAAAGCACATGCTCGGAGCCAAACACAAGGAAAGCGTAAACATAAATGCATGCTAACGCAAAATTTACTTTCAGAGGGCATACACGAATAATCTCATGTATACTTTTAACCAACGTGGTATGTGATACGGTAATTAGGCAGTGCAGATTGTAGAGAGTTTACAATCTAATGACGTATATGTGTTGTAGTTTGATGATTGCGTAACCAAAAACTGATACCATCGAGACTACATGCAGCTGATTAACATAACGGCATTAACCCCGACATCACACCCACAATCGCTTTCACTCTGTCAAAATATGACTAGCATGATTATTGTTGAGTGAACAACATCATTCACATTTAGTTCTTGAAGGTATCTTGCCCTGACTGGTGAAATGAAATTATTTTGGTTAAAATGTCATCACAGATAAATTCATGAAACCTGTCTTCGTTGCAAATCATTTACATCGTTCACTTTGAGCCATGCATAAAAATGATTGTTGTTTATCACCACCATAAAAATTGAATAAAATGTAAACTGATTTTGAAAGTTATCAATTCCGTTTAGCTTAGCAAACTTTTTGGTAATTTATCTCTGTTTAGCTCATATTTGGCATGAAGTCAAAAGTAAAAGTTTTTTTCATCTTTAATATACTATATACCATAATTCATATTTATTATAACAATTGTATACATTTTTATCATTGTTTATAGCAATACCGGCGATGAAATCACAATGCAATTAATAATGAAGGCTTGTATTTTCTAATTGAAAGCTCTGGGAATACATTTGACCTTACAGCACCTGGGTATAATTTCATATCAACAATTCAAGTTTGTTACTCTGACGAAATGGTCAGGCAGGACTATTGATATGTTTGACATCATGATATAGCGATGGGTGAAAGTTATGTGGATGTATGAATATGTGACGTGGACATATGGCAAGCCGTTTTAACATTTATTCCTATTTCTTGATATCACGAATTCGATTTCTTGATATCAAGAATTCGAATTGTTGATATCAAGAAATGGTTTTGTGTAGTCAAGCAATGGCAATTCTTGATATCAAGAAGTCAAATTCTTGATATCAAGAAAGGGAATTCGTGATATCAAGAAATAGAAATAAATGTTAAAACGGCTTGCCATATGGACAGCGGAGTGAGCCCCTATTGGAGCACAATGGACATGACGGAAGCAACATTTATCTCTTTAATATCCACATTCAAGTCTTTCATCTATCTTTGGCCATGTTGCAGTTTTTGCTTTGGTAATTTCGCATAAAATGAGCATTGATTCGTGAATTTTAGACCTTGTCGTTTTCCTATAATTGTACAATCTGCATGAATAACTGCCTGTGATGTAGAATACATTTTACTAACATTCAAGGTGTTTAAGTTGGATATGAAATGACGAGGCCCAGGTATGTTTGTTTAATAAATGTATCATTATACACGCTTGTACGATACAGTACCACACAGATAGTCATGTATGCTTAAATGAAACATCTCCTCACATTCATAGCCCTGTGACGAGTTTTTGTCATGTTTAAAGTTGCGCTGGTGTCATCAAAATGTAGATTTATGACATGGGTATGAAATCCCCCCCCCCCCCTTTATAAGCGCACTACATACGCGTGAGAGCGTATGTTGAAGGCACACAATGCGTGTAACACACACTTTTTGGATCAGCACCAGTAATCGAGCACATGTGCTGATCAAGCGGTATAGTCACTCGTAATGATGGAGTTTATCACAATGAAGGATGTTTAAATATGGAATGTTTGGGAATGTCTGCAAGCTTTCTATATGCCAGCGCGAATATGTTTAAGCGAAATAAATACGAACAGTTCCTCTTTGGAATATCTCCAGTCGGTTAACCCTTTTAAGCGATCTAGTAGACATCGTATGTGCACATGGACTGTGCATCGGGCTGCTGTGTGCTCACACCAAACGCCCAGGTTAGCGTCCCGGGCGCTGCGCCGCCAAGTGACAGTGAGTAGGCGCTACTCTGCGACTGAAGCTGCGAAACCGTAAGCACACACAGAAAGTGAATGTGCGGGACTCCATCGTAATAGCGACACCTTCTCGACTTACGGAGCAAGCAATCAATCAATAATAACATTTATTTCATAACTCATCACTTTTTTTCCTATGTTTGAAATAAAGCACAGCTCGATCGCTATTCGTAGTAGAATTTAAAATATTGTGATAATAAGACAGTTTTGGCATGAACACAATATGAGATGGCGCGTTTGAAACAGTTCTGACTATAACCAAAGAGAAGCTGATCATTGTTATCTACATACGAGGATAGGGTAATTTTGCACTTGCGTATCTATCTCTGACTGCAACAGTGGGGAAATCGATATTATATTCAATTTTGATAGGGGCATACGCATGGTATATGGGCATTACATCGATCAATGCCATGATTATGAACAACAAGGCACAAACGGCAATTGTTTTAAAATTCGCGTGGATATTCATTTACAAGTCATGTACCCCTCCATAAAAAAAGATGTACGCCATCACTTTCTGTTTTGCATTTGTCCACTGTGCACATTCACGTAGATAGCCGCATAGACGAAAAGTGGAATGTCGCCACCAGCGTTTAATTTTCACGACCTTATGAGTACAAAATACCTTGATATACTAGTACATATACGGTATGTATGATAACTTTGTTTGGAATGGGCTCAAGTATTTTTTATATATATAACTAGATAACCTAACCTAAGAACCCTGCTTGTAATATAAATCACAGATTTCTAGTTTGGTTTCATCTGATTTTTAACTAATATTAGCACTTTCATCTCATTTACACAACATTTTGCTTACAAATAAACTAATAATGATCTAAAATTAATGATATGTTCGATGCAAACTTCATTCCTATACAAAGAATTCCAACGAGTATAGAAAATATCAAAGACCACATTAGTGGTTTTCGCTTCGGGTTTGACATAGTCATTATGATCTTTTGAGAAAATGAAAGTTATCTGGTAGTACAAACATAATTGGTACATAAGATTATGGTAAACTAACAAGTCATCAGTTGTCTTTCTGTTTCTCTAGTTTTCCGTGCCGTACTTTACTTTTCGCATTAGTTATCAGAACTATCTTAACAACGTTCAAAACAATTGTATAATTTTATTTGTTTAATAAAACAACCACAGTAAAATCGGCAACACAAAGAGTATAAACATAAAGGCAAGACATTAAAACGGTGGGTATTTGATTTTTCTTTATAACATGTACAGGATAAAAACTTTCTTTTGGAAGCCAGCAGTGATATATAACGCTTTGTGACCTAATCATTCATGATTTGTTATTCACTGGTCGTCATTACAATGTGACTTATATAATGTATACTTTTCTAAATAATGTTTTGAAGTCATGAAATAATACACGATCTAGATTTAAAGCCCACTTTGGACCTGTCATTGGAGGTAATGGCCAATATAACACCTTTTGGAACATGTTTACGCCTCAATATTCTGAGATAGCTATATAAAAAGCACGAAAAAATATGTCCCTACGAGATATACGATTAATTTCTTTGTCATAAAATGTGCGCATTCATAATTAGTTTAGTTATTACATTCTGCGAGATTTTCTAATGAAATTATTGGTAAGTTCAAATCATAAGTTTACAACAAATATGTTTCTTTTCTGTCACATAAAATCAGGGCTATGGTCAACAAACAAAATAATATTCTCTTAGAACGTATTCATAAAAACATTAGTCCTTAAAATATAACTATGAGACACACATACACACACATACAGACACATACACACACATACACACACACATACACACACGTTCACTCGCATTAATTGAATGGGTGAGTTGACTTTGAGTTAACGAGCCTATACCTTTGGCATTTTATCCATGTCGCCGTCGTCTTCAACGCGCGGTATCTCCGTAATGACGTCCTTACTGACGGTATTCGGCGACTCGCTCGCTTTCGCAATGTCGTCTCCCTCGACGGCGGGCCGATAGGTGACCAGGGCCATGATGATGGAGAGAATAGAGATGGCCTTGGCGCACTGGAGAAGGAGGAGGGTGTAGCGTGAGAAGTCGGCGTTGTCGTACATCCAGCATGTTCTGCTCTCCTCGCAAGTGTCATCTTCCCATATGAGGCACGTCCGATCGATCAGGGACCCGAAGATGATCGGACCCGGGACGGAGCCTATTCGCAAAAAAGAACCATTGTAACTAATAATGCACACAAATGTAATTAAGCGTCATTTTATCTGTCACATGAAGTATTAGGTGGGTGGATTATGTCACACCCAGCCGGTCCCGAGAGAAGTAGTTCGTAATCGTGTTGTATCATGCCAATTGTGCACAGTTGAATCACAATTTGCATACTTGATTGAATATGTACCATATGAGTTTGTATACTTATGGAAAATATTATGTTAAATATGTTTGTGCTTATAATGTATGAGAAAATGTATTGTGTTTATATTGTAATAATAATTTTATTCCTTTTTATATCATTTTGTATAATTATGCTTTATGAAAATCTGAATAATAGCAAAAAAGCTTGGAAAAAATGAACAAAGCACAAAGGGGGTGCCTATGAAGGATTGCACGGCAGGTGATTGAGGTATTCATCCGTTAGTCTGCCAATAATGTGACTTTCCCTATCACATCAAACGTGTTTTATTGTATTCACCTGATTCACATGACTAGTAAAATTGATTGCACTGCATATAATTATTCGGAATACGTACCCAAACATCTATAGATCACTGATTGTATTCCTAAGGCAAAGGTCCTCTGGGATTGTGATACGCACCTGCTCAAAAAATAATGAGAAAGAAATTAATTTGCATACACATACAGTGAAAACGGGAAAACCGCATCGCATTTACAAATTATTTTTGCTCTCATCAATAAATATATGTATATATAAACAATACTATTCGTTTATCGATTTAGACATCATTTATGCACATATCAATATATACAATAGCAAAAATTAAACAAAAACACATACATGGCTTAGATGCATGTAAAGGGGTTGCCATGGTAGGAGAAGGGAAACTGAACTCCCCTGGTCCACAGACTCTCCACCCGAAACACATTTGCATGCATTCAAGGCACGAAATATACACAGACAATACATACCCCCCCCCCCCCCCCAAAAAAAAAAAAAAAAAAAAAAAAAATGAAATATATAAAACATGTAAACGAAACCTACATTCATTTGATTAGTTTGCAAACAATTTTCTAAAGATAATCGATATTTCCTGATTGCATAATTCACACGAATGGTATGTATGGCATGATGTCTGCTCCTTTGACGTGCTTTAAAGAGGATTACTATTATATACCAAAACAATTGAAGTACACATATCGGTATTCGTGTATCCTTTTGGTATCAATAAGAGCATTAGAAGTAAGCTATTGCCATCGAAAACAAACGGTGTATCGATATTGATAACATTCTGAGAGACAAGAAAAGATTAACTTCATTAGTACATGTGGTAGCGGTAGACGACGTGCAGCTACGGCTAGTCGCTTCCACCTATACGTCGCTTGAGGTGGTTAACATGGTTAAAGGGATAGTTCACCCTGAAATTAAGTTGGTTTCAATGAAATCAGACCCATGATAGAAACATACTAGTGAAGATTTGATGAAAATCTGTCAAAGGATTAGAAAGTTATGATTTCGTGACGTCATGTGCGTGATACTCTCATCATGTTGTCAATAAGGTTGTTTTTTAAATTTGTATTTTTTTTTCAAAAAAATATGCATCTTTTTACCTGTGATTTTGATACATCGTTGGTAATACGTTTTACACACATACCTGTATGAAAACAAATCATTTCGTTGTCAAAACAGAAAAGGAGCAATTTGTGGAATTATACTACACCCAACATCTGGGAGAGTACCTCGTACGTGACGTCACAGAATTGAAATTTCAAAAGATCATAAATTCCTTATCCTTTGACAGATTTTCGTCACACCTTCACTGATATGTCTCTTTGTTCATGTTTCCATTTTTATCAAAACCACCTTATCTTCAGGTTGACTATGCCTTTAACGGCGGTCGCGCGCCGTACTTACCGCAGCGTCGCCGTGAGTTGCGGCACCGCGATCATAGACGTAAAGGTGATGAGGACGAAGGTGAGGATGAAGAAGGGGAGTTGGGCGTCGCAACCCTGATCGCATCGGCCGTCGTTGCCAATGCCTAGTTCCCCGGACGTCTCATTGGTCGGTGGTATACACTCACAGTCAGAATATACCTAAATTGAAAAAACGATGTGGACGGTGTCATATTTTAAATGATCGATCAATCAATTTCATTCAAAATATCCGTTTTTTCCCACGCCAAGTCGCATTCAGAATACAGCTATATTGCATGGAAGCGATGGACGTTGATGTAATTTAAATGATCGATCGATCAATCAATTGCCTATTTAAAAAATCTGATCTTTCCTATACTAAGTATGCATTAGGTTCTATTGGCCAGTGGCATAGACTCGCATTCAGAATACACCTACATTGCAGAGAAGAGATGGACAGTTGTGTCATTTAGATAATCGATCAATCAATTAATCAATTATTATTTAGTCAAAATATCAGTTACTACCTCGCTCTCCTTTTCTCTTGCTATTTGTCTTCCTTTGTGTATAATTGTGCATATCTTTAAGTGTCCTTTACACACATAAACACGGACACATACACGCTTTGCAATTTTTATCTTACTGAAGATGAACAAGGAGGAGAAGAGGAAGTAGGAGAAGGAGGGAGAGAGAGAGAGAGAGAGAGAGAGAGAGAGAGAGAGAGAGAGAGAAGAAAAGAATGAGTCAAGCCTGATACTTACTGTCCTCGAGTTATCGTCCTTTGTTTTGCCCAGACAGCCGGCATGACAGGGAGAATAGTACATCACAAAATCTTCACCGCATAGCGGCTGGAAGTTATTGGTACACTGACAATCACCATTACAGCCTGCTGTGATGTTGGACTCGCCTTCAATCAACGCCGGACTGAAATAAATGAAAAGAAAAGCAAATTAAACCCTCTGTGTCCCAGGTAATATTCTACTCTATGGGATTTGTACGTATCAGATATGCAAAAATGAACCATTGGCGCAGAAATGGTTTGATACAGCAGTCCACACCCAAAAATGCACTTTATCGCATTTTCCAATTTCAGATGGAGGTGTAAAAATGTAAAAATACAAATCATAATTAACGTTTAACGTTTGTGGGGTTGGACAGTTCTTTTCCTTGATGGTTCTTCTCCAAACTGTTCTGTCATTTTGGTTTATGTGGGTTATGATTAACACTTTTCTGTCAAAGCCATGTTCAATTAAAAAAAAAAACTAAAACGAATATTCCTAAAAAGTCAGACATCCGCCACCAATTTTGTAAATATTTTTTTTCATTATGTTAGGTTATATCACTATGTTGTAAATCATCTTCCACTTTATGGTTGATTGGAAAGTATTACAATTCAAAGTAATATTAATTTACTAGGTATCACACAAAGTGGATCTTATCCCTTTTTCGGATAAAATCATTCGTGTAAATCATGAATAAGTCGTACTTGCGGCCATATTCTACGGTGACGCCAGCAAAGTCGACGTTAGGACAGCTGAAGAGGAAGATGAACTGGAGGGCGAAACCGGCGATGAGCGCTGCTAGCGTGAACCGCATCATGCCCCGGTACTTCAAGTCGAAATGTTTGACCACCCACCCGCCGAAGAGGGCGCCTATGAAGCTAGCCGGTGTGACGATCAGACCTATGTGTGGGACCAAAATGTGCTCTTATTATGACCTGAAAACATTTCGAGAGAACATCCACCCAGTGATCATAACAGAACAATTACTGCTACATAAAACTGAAGGTTTGACGAACGTCCGTCAATGGACAAGAAGTGATGGATTTATGTTAAGTTGTAATTTTTAGACGTCACGTACGAGATGCTCTCCCATATGTTATGTGCTGTATTATTCAATAAGTTCCCCCCTTGTTGGGTGTTTGATTTAATAACACTTTTTTTTTTCATAGAGTAGGCCTATGTGAGAACATGTGTCTAATCATAATAAATGCACAATTTCAGGGTTTCTATCCTTTCAAGCAAGTTGACATTTTTCCAAAACAAAAAAAAAATCATATTGGGAAACAACTCGCACGTGACGTCACAAACTAAACTTTCATATTCTTTGACAGATTTTCATCAAACCGTCACCAGTATGTTTACTTCATCTTTTTGCTTTTAACAAAACGAACTTAATTTCAGAGTTGACTCTCTCTTTAAACTACGCGGACAAAATTCGTTTAGATACACCATCAAAGATACCTTGAATCAGTTGTTCCTAATGAATATTGTTTATTTTAATTTATAAATGAAAAAAACAAGAACTGAAATGAATTGAATTGAAAATTGACATAATTTTAATTTCTATTCTAGACCGTAACTTCATCATGATTTCATTAGTCAGAGACACAGATGTTCCGCTTATACTATGTTTCCCTCAATTGCCCCCAGCAAAGGAAAAATCTCCACATCATCCTTTTCAGGTGACGCTACAAAACGCTACTGTTTTCTTAACGATGTGCCCAAAAGAATTACAGCTTTCTCTCAAACTTTCCCCTTCTAATGGCCAGGTATGCGCCGATTAAACTCTTCTCTGTCAGACTCCATACTGCCCTATGGGAATTATGTTTATTACCGGTGAAGAAAAATGGCTCAATGGCGCTTGTAAAGTTAACTCTTTCTCAGTCTGCTAGACTCTAGCTGTCCTATAGGAATAATATGCATTTCCAGTTCAAAAGCGCCTCAAACATGACAATGATAGGAGAAGGGTTTTATAACAAAAACACACAAATAAAAAGAAAAGACAATAATCAAACAAAGTTAAATGTACAAAAAGCAAACAACGAGGACAAAAATATTATACACACTAACCTGCCGCTATTGCTGCGTCTCCCGCGGTCATGTTGAATTGCGATTCGAAGTACTTTGGTCCGAACACGCCTACGGACACGAGGATGAATGTCTCGCACGCCGTTGATAAGTTGTTAAACATGAAGGGAAGGTTTTTGATCAGCATCCACAGTGCTTTGGGGAAATCCTTGACGGATTCCCACCCTGTTTTGGTTTCGTAATCCATGCCTTTTTGCGTCTCGTTCCTTCGCTGGGCAAAAAGTTTTTTCCCACCTACATTGTGAACAAAAAGAAAAGCAGAGATAAATTGATCATATAATCAGAAAGAATTTGAACAAGAATTAGAAAAGATCTTCTAGTTTTATTTTGGTATCAGTTTTACACATGCAGTTATTTTCTGTTGTGCTAAGGTCCCTCCCCCCCCCCTCATCCGTTTGACACTATTACCTCAATATTTATGTGTGTTTCTTGTTTGTTAGTTTCATAAGATGTACATAATCCTTAGTATTTTTCGTATTTGTTTGGTTATCATTTATTAAATATGTTGCAAAATCGAAATGTGTCTGTTATTTTTGTAATTGTCCTTATAGGTCAAGGACCCTCTGAAAAATTTGACTGATCGAGGGCTACCGTGCATGAATAAAACCACATTAAATCAAATCAAAGAGATCGTTCAATATAAATATCGATATCAATGTACATGATGTAAATGTGTAGAGTCAATGTCTCCTATCGCAGCCTGGAGACTGATTTGAGTAGGATGTTACGATTAAAGCCGTGGTTGCTGAATACAAGAACGCACCATGCACATTATATGTGCACCATCTCCACTCCCATCTCCACAACATCATTTACACAATCGTCCACCTCCTACCACACGCCAATTCACACTCCTGGGTGGAGAGCAGCAACGTGGATAAACTTTCTTGCTAAACACCCAAGTGCCATGGGTGAGCGAGAACCAAAGACCTCGGAAACTTCATTCAAAGTTCATAACCCCTATACCACCACACCTTCACATGTCTCCTCTGGTATGTTGCTGACCCATTCCTGGGTAAGGAGCAGCTGAATGGATGGTATGTTTTAATGAGGGACACGACTAATAGTTTGGAGGCTCGAACCCCATCCTCCAGATGGGAAGTCAGCTGGAGGAATCTAGAACTCTCTACTTACCGGGAAGTGATCGCGGGTAGGCGAGGAACGGTATAACGATGGACAGAGCGATGCCAGCTGATACGAAGAACCCTAACCACCACGCACCAACCCACGTCGGGTCTGCGGAAGTGATGTCATCCAGTCTGTGAGGTTGTGGGGAAGAAGGAAGAAGGAGGAGGAGGAGGAGGAGGAGGAGGAGGAGGAGGAGGAGGAGGAGGAGGAGGAGGAGGAGGAGAAGGAAGAGGAGGAGGAGGAGGAGGAGGAAGAGGAGGAGGAGGAAGAGGACGAGAAGAAGAAGGAGGAGGAGGAGGAGGAGGAAGAAGAGAAGGAGGAGAAGAATGAGGAGAGGAGGAGGACGAGGAGGACGAGGAGGAAGAAGAGGAGGAGGAGTAGAATGAGGAGCGGAGGAGGAGGAGGAGGAGAACAAGAAGGGGAGTACAAGGAAAAGAGGAAGAAGGAGGATGAGGATGAGATGGAGGAGGAGGAGGAGAAGAAGAAGGACGAGGAGGAGGAGGAGGAGGAGAAGAAGAAGAAGAAGGCGGATGAGGAGGAGAACAAAGAAAAGAGGAAGAAGAAGGAGGAGGAGGAGGTGGAGGAGGAGGAGGAGAAGAAGGAGGAGGAGGAGGATGAGTACAGGGGAAAGAGGAAGAAGAAGGAGGAGGAGGAGGAGGAGAAGGAGAACAAGAAAAAGAGGAAGTCGGAGGAGGAGGGGAAGTAGGAGAACACGGATGATGGAGAAGAGGAATAAAAGGAGGAAAAAGAGGAAGAAGGAAGAGGAGAAGGATTAGAAAGGAGACGGATAGGGACAAGAAAGAATGTGATGAGTCCAAAATTAAATACTAGTAGATGCAGACCTTTGAATGGGCAACCTAATTTGTAATATCATAAAAACGACTCATTTATACGTTTAATTTAGACACCATTATGTTGGTACGTCCCGATAGACACCTACCATGCCTACGGCATGTATACACTTACTCGTTGGTCAGTCTGATGTCCGTATAGAATGTACCCAGGAACATGCCGCCCAGGATGTAGCCAATGGCTGGACCCAGAATAGCCATCGATTTGAATACACCTGGTGAAAGAGAGGGATTGAAACATATATCAAAATTATTATATACAACGAGACCCGCACAATCAAAATGTCATAGTTTCGCACACAAAGTGTCAAGTGGTATAAATGGTATACATAGTATACGTGATCTAAAACGACATAAAACATGTTTGATATCAATTTTATATTACAACCACAGTAATATAACATAAAACAGCGTCATGGTTTCGAGCAATCACTCGAGTTTTGTGGACGGGGATCTTCTTCTATATAATATCGAAGTAATATCTCGGTGATTATCAGAGTATGCTCCCTATGGACATCGAATATAAATATATACCGCACATCTCGGCCAGAAAGTCGCCCAAATACTCACCTATATAGATACCGGACGAAGCAGACGACACGTTCTCATCGATATACGTGACGCCGAGCGTGTACAAGGGCGACGCGCCAACGCCGTGGATGACTTGGGCGAGAATGAAGATGCCGTAGAAGCCAAGCAGACTTGTATCATCGTTCCCTGCGGGGTTCTCCTGCTGACAGATGTCATCGAATACCCGGGTGGTGTTGCACAGCTCGAAGTCGGAGTTCTGTGGGACACAAGAAAAATTAAATGCATTTAGCGTTTTGTTTTATAATTGTGCATTTTTTTTTCACCAGCAGTGCACGCAAATCTCACACAGGATTAGTTAATCTGGCAACATGCACGGATCATGACCTTGCATTGGCTGAATGGAATTGCATTTGATCCATTAAATATATTCCAATCAAGACGCATTGAATCGAATCGAATGAAATGGAATTACATTGAATAAAAGGCTACTATGTGATTGTGCGCAGCTCCCGATATTGCATTGCTCAGAAGCGTTGTCATTTAGCTCCAATCAAGTTTATTAACAATTGCAAGCGCAAACTAGGACATATCTTAGTTGTTATAGTTTGGTTAAATACATATTGTCAATATAAACTACATTTTGTAACGAGGTAAAACACTTTATGAGCTATTGTGGCAATTTTGGGACCCAAAGTAAACCGCAAATCCCACAGAGCAGCAATTTTGCCTGTCACACAAAAGGATTAAACCTATCATGCTTATAGAGTACCCACGTGGTGTCGTCATATAGACATGTTATCAAGACAACTGGCTCTAAATAATATCACTTCAGCGAGAGGTTTACCGGTACGATATTGTCTAGCGGGCTAGTGTCTGGTACTCCCAATTAGAGTCTCCGTTGTGATCACCGCTGCTTGCTCTACCCGCATAGTTTAGAACGTCTTGACAATACTGCTAACATGACGTCACACTTCGGTACTCTATCAGTCCTATATTATGCACTAAGCAGCGTTACATTGATATATGACTATGACTATCATTATTTGATACTCACAGGATTGAAAGAAACGGCTTTTCTGGAAATGTCTTGTTGTCGTTACCATTTAGTATACTAGTGGCAATTAGTCAAATTTAGTATTGTTTCCAATCGCGTTGCGTCTTTATTTATTCAAAGTCTTCCTTCTCGTTCTTTGGAGAAATCAGGTTATGTAAGTATGTATTTTAGATTTTCTTCTTTTTTTCCAAAACAAAAAATAGAAAACATTAATATCCAAACCTAACTACTTTTTTTATGCAGGTAGATCTTTGGTCAGTTCTTTGGGAAAAGAAGAAAAGATAAAATAGATACTGATATTAATTGATTCAACCAACAAACGATAAAAACATTCTTGGACACTGACCTGGTATTGGTATTCTCCGGCGAGGAAATGTGGCAATGTGAACACGATCGAGCCCAGGCCGAATAGGAACGCGCCTATCCCGAGCCAGACGGGCTTATGAGCTTTTTCTCCGAAGTACGTGACGAAGGTGATGATGACCATGACGGTGAAGTCGTAGCTGCTGGAGATGAAGCCGCTGCGGACGCTGGTGAAGCCGAAGCGGCGCTCGAGTGTGGTGATGACGACGTAGACCATTCCGTTGACGGTCATGCCTTGCGCGATGACAAAGATGGAGAGGAAGAGGGTGTAGCCGACCATGTTGTTGCAGCACTTAAGCGGTGAAAGAGGAGGGAGACGAGAAAAAAAAAGGATTATGACGAGGAAGAAAGGGGGACGAGGGCGAGGGCGAGGGCGAGGGGGACGATGAGGACGAGGAGGACAGGGAGGAGAAGGTTGAAGGGGAGGACGGGAGGAGGAGGGAGAGTAGGAGGGGGATTCTTTTAAATATGGACTATTAAGGAGAAAGATATTTCTTTTTGAATACTATTCTTGTTATTAAGAAACAGATATCATGTTTATTTTGTTAACACCCTGCATTGTATTTCCAAAGAAAAATCCCTCTTTTTTTGCACTAACCAAGAGAGAAACCAAAGTGAAGTTACTTCCCATTCACTTACCTGCAAACATTTCGGTCTCCATCCAAGCCACCCACATTGAGGGTTGTCGTCATCGTCGTAATCGTCAATGACTTCGCCGCCCGGCTTCTGTGACAGCCCGTTCGCCTCAGCCACATTCCCGTTAGCACCATGAAGCGTCGTCGTCTGAACCTTGCCGTTCGACGTCACGCCATTTGCATGCCCGTTGTCGTGCGCGCCGCCGTTCTGCAGGGACGTTTCCTGTTCCTCGCTGAAGTCGTGGGCGGGGTTGTCGAATCCCTGCAACGACGTCATCGATGCGCTATCGAAGTTGGTTTGCGTCCCGGCTACAACTGACGGTGGTCGTAGGAGTATCCGGTCATCGTTCGTGCTCGTGTATGCTCCCTCCATTATGTTGCCTGTCTCAAAGTCGAAGTCGAAGTCGAGCCGGCAATCGGGAGCGGTGAAATGTGATGTGGGATGGGAAAGACTTTGGTATGAGGTATGATCGTCTCAAGAGCGTTGGTTATCACCTATCCATGGCAGGGTGTGGTGGGACTCGCGTGGATCTGGCGTGTAAAGAAACATGGATTCATGATTATTCTTCACTGTGTAAAGATATTCATTGTCTATTCTTTTCTCAATATAAACAATGAGGGAAAGGGAATATAAAACTCCTCGGATTAACATAACAAGACTTTTACATAGATATAACCTTCTAATAATTTAATGCAAAGCAATTTATGTTTTTTGTTTCTCTACAAAGACATACAATAGTATAGATGACAGAATGAACAAGTGTGACAGGGTGGAATTTCATACTAGATAACGACATGAGAAACTACGTATAAACAAAAAATGCAAGTAGGATACATATTTCCACAAAACACACACGTGCACACACACACACATATACACACACATACACACACACACACACTTACATACACACACACACACACACACACACACTTACATATACACACACATACGCTCATATACTTATTACGTTGATCCACTGACATTACCAGTTCACTCCATGCCTAAACACTATTATACCATCTACCGTCACAGCACAGGGAAACCTGCACGGGAAAAATAACTTGTTTGCTTTTTCTTGTACAAATATGCCTACTCACGTAAGTTATAAAAATACGCATAACAACATTATGTTTGCAGAATGTCCGATGCCGCACAATACCTTGGTCCATAAAACATATCCGATTGTATGATCGTTAAACGTTGACATGGTTGTAGTCTGTTGAAACCACAGGGATTGTGCATATTGACATATCGTTCCTATTGCTTGCATATCTCTCCATGTCTCTTTCATACTTTCTGTCTCTCTGTCTCTGTTCCTCTCTCTTTCTCTCTTTCTCTTTCACTCTCTCTGTCTCTGACTATGTCTCACTGTCTGTCTCTCTGTCTCACTCTGTCTCTCTGTCTCTCTCTCTCTCTCTCTCTCTCTCTCTCACACACACACACACACACACACACACACACACACACACACACTCCCTTATTGCGTTTGTCTTTCGCTTTCTTTGTTTGAATTGGCTCTGCTCTGACGTGAATATTTGAGTGACGTGAGAAATGTAAATGATCATCAAATATTAATTTGTTTATCAACCCTTTGTATGCCAGATAAGCTGCTACTCTGTGGAATATTTGTGTGTTGTCTGGTGTAAAAATACACTAATGGCACACGCATGATAAATATTCCAATTTCTAAAGGAATGTATTTGTTTGCCGTGTAGATAAACAGAAATGGCCATAAAAGCATGAAAGGAGTGGTGCAGTCATTGCCATTTTTATTTCACGGCAAATATAGTGATAACACCATACAGCCATACTTTCCAACACCAATATCACTAACAGTAATATTGTATCATATCTACGCCCAATGGTAAGGCTAAAACCATTGAAATGCCTCTGTTGCAATTTGTCGAAGGCAATTTCGTATATTGACGGTACTAAAAGTGGAAAAGCTCTTTATGTTAATCATGTTCAGACACTCACTCACATAAATGGAATATTTGAAGGTATACCAATCAATCTAGCATTCAAGGTGTACATTTCATTCGAATCATATTCGCTTATAGGTAGCCCGTCCCTTTTCTTGACCTAATTCTGAAAGTTCCCTGACTTTGTCATCATTTGAGAGAGAGTGCGGCTGTGTAAGCTTTCCCTGGAATCGACAAAGCGTGATATTCGGTTTTGAGGAAATAATCTTCGATAATTGATCGAGCTTTCTTTTTTCGTACCACGAATATAGTCGTTATATCAAATTGTGTCAACGGTCGGCAATCAATTCAGTGGAATCAAATCTCAGTGAAAACTTGTTCGAATTTCATTTATTCTACGAGAGTTATAGTACCTCTGACCTTAAAATTTCACAGTTGGTATCCCAAAGATACGTGAAGTTTGCAGATGTTTGTAAAAGGTACGGGCCATCTTTAAGCGCAAACATGAAAAATCTAAACGTACATGAATATCAATTCATAGTATAACGACTAAAACGCATTCTGGAAAAAAATTATTGTAAATTTTTACTTGAATCATGTTGTTGTATACATGTCCACATTTAAGTCGGTGCTACACAATCGTGACTATATGATTGTAAATAACTATGGGTGTGGGTTTCAACATTCATCTTCATCATTTATCTTGTTAAATGCAAAATTTGTTACCATTGCTTTTTGATAATTTGGACACCAATACTTTGCTGGTGCCATTGCTTGTGTGAATGTTTTATCATATCTTGTCGTGCTATATGTTGTAGTATGCAACACACAACCTTGTTATCTGTCATGAACACGTCGATAGTCCTTCTCAACAGGTGCAAACATTTCGAGACCGTTGTTTTACGCCCTAGAGCTCGATTTGCATATAACGTGCGCCATAGCCATGCGCATACGGCTGCCATGATAATGCGGATGTCGAAAGCTCAAAGTCAATATTTGAAGTCCTGCCCTACGAATCTATACCTCGCTATGGAATACGCATGACAGGTGGAAGTGAGCGATGGTTGATTTACTTAACATTTAACACAGACATATCGGCTGTGATGTGATGGTTATTGTGGTGGTAGTGTGTGTATGAGTGTATGCGTGCGTGATTGTGTTAGTGGTGCAACATGCTCAATGATTTTAATTCATTAAATTCTAAACAATCAACGAAATGATCATAACTCGACATACTGTACATGTAATCGAGTGTACCTTTCCTTGGCATTTCCATTTGCGAAATCAACCTGATAAGCCCCCCCCCCCCCTTCACCAAATAACACACATACATGTACATGTACATACACTAGTACACATATAGGGACCCCCCCCCCACCCTCCCCCCCCCCCCTTCCCCAATGCACATTCATATCGAGTACAACGTATTAGACTACACAATCAGTAAACAAGCGATTAACGTGTTCACTGAGGTAATGAATGACTAAACTTACATAAGCATGACGTCACCATTAATCTGACCGTACATGAGAAAGCGTTCATTCATTATGTTATGAACTATTCAGCATGATATTTACTCGCATCGCCGTAGGGTTGACGTGGCGCTATTTTTGGAAACATTTTTTTAGGAGAACTTGTCACCATAAGCCCAACACGAAGTCGGCGAAATTGCCATAACAGCCTGTGTATTAACTTTCATTGTCAATCTTAAAAAAAAAAATATTATCCGACCGAACCCTTTATTACGCAAGACAAATACTTCTCTGTGTGTATGATCGGATTTGCGTGTTTTACCTGTTCCTAAAAAGCCAGGAGTAGTTAACTAAAATCTAGTTAAACGGATTACCAGTACTTATCACGATGTGGGCTTATAAAGTTTCAATGCATAATTGGCATTCAACTACCTCTAGGGCCAAAAGATAAAGTAATATTGCATAATGAATACAAACTTACTGCTTTAACATGTTTAAGCGTCACGGGTGCATTTTTGGTATACGCAATTCACACATGACTCCTATACAGCAGTACTTTGCCTGGCATGTAAGGGGGTAATAAGGGCATGAAGGGAGCCTACTTCAGAATGGACCTTACCCCAATCCTCTTGAAACAAGGAGTATGATGTTATCATTTTTTAATGTAGACGTCAAATTAATTGAGCGAGAAGTGCTACTTACCGTTAAAATATTTGGCATTGATTGACGAGATTGAACAATTAGTTCTAATTTGACGATGCTATCTTGCTCATCTATGATAACCTCCTTGGGGTGTATTTGTATTGAAAGCATATACATGTGGTCGTATATGATAGCTTGATGGAATATTGTATTATGTCTCATTTCCCATCAAATCAATGTATCGATCATGATTAATGGTTCGATATATTAATCACAATCACTTAGGAATAATATCAATATCATCCGCGAGGTGGATACATTAGTTTGAAATTCTAGATCAGTTTCGTCAATCCATTGGTCCCCCTTCTTCTTTTGTTATGTTTCACATTAGTTGATCTGTGTTGCATTTTGGTTTACAACCACGTCATAAGCATTGGACTATGTTATGTTCATGTTACCATGGTTACTTTGTATCATTGTGTTAGTTGTGCAAATGGCCTCCAGGGAGAACAGTGCAAGCTCACTGAGGGGCTACCCTGTTTAAAAAAGATTAAATATATAAAGAAATAAAATTGTCTCGTTCATTTCAAATGACGCGTCTTGGTCTAAGTAGTGGAGCCATGAGACCTATAAAAACGAGGGTTTAGATTCAGATGCTCCGAACTATGCCCATTTTCATAACCAAGACAGAAAACCTAATCTCCCCGGAAGTATACAGAGGAACGCGGGGAATGTCCTTTAAAATGGAGCATTGAAGATTGAGTACACTTTCTTACTACAGGACATGGAAACATTCACGATCACAGTTTTTATGCTATAAATGAGTGCACCACGGCAAAATGTGATAATGCAGGCATTATGTTCCTTGATATTTATTTTCCAGTGTCAAGGAATTGATAATAAGAAGAAGGAGAAGGAGAAGAAGAATTGCACTTTTAAGGAGGTTTGTACGGACGTTTAAAAGATTTTAAAAGATATGATTTTGAATTTCAATAATCCATTTTGAGGACCCACATAGGGCAGGTTTTTATCATATAATTAAATGGATTAGTTTCTGAAGTGTCTTGACGTATTTCGTCAAAGCTTTTTATTACCAGTTAACTATGGAAAGAGGCATGTTTCAGCGACCCGCGTAGGCGTTCGTCGTTTTTCGCGTCTGTTTGACCACTCGCCTTTATTTGTACAGCATGATCAAAGAGAGTGAGGGAGGGAGAGGGAAAAAGAATGGGGGGGGGGGGGGGGCGGAGACAGAAAGAGAAAGGGAAGTGGGAGAACAAGATCATGGGAAAAGGTATATAGGTGAGAAATTTGAGGGTGTATGCAAACAAACGTATGTGTAAGATATATATATATAAGAGAGAGAGAGAGAGAGAGAGAGAGAGAGAGAGAGAGAGAGAGAGAGAGAGAGAGGAGAGAGGGGGGGGGGGGGGGGCGACAGATATGTACTTAGAGAGACGCACACAGACTAGGCTAGACTTGCAGAGAAACAAATACAGAGAATGAGACATAGAGAGAACGAGATGTCTACATATATTATGTTGATATGATATACAAATAGGAAAGGGGGATTTATGCGAAGAGAGAGAGAGGGAGACAAGTGGTCAGAAAGATAGACCGACAGAGAAATGGAGAGAGAAAGAGAGAGACAGACGGAGAGACAGAGACAGAAACATGCAGACGGACATCAGAGAGAGAGAGAGAGAGAGAGAGGTGGGGGGGGGGGAGAGAAGAAACTCCCCATGATGGTTATGATACGAAGGTTGAGTGTTCATGCGTCTTGTACTAATATTGACTAGCGTGATTATTTGAGTCATTTCCAATGATATCTTTCTGCCACGTCTGCCAAGAATAATGGAATGAATGTCTATTGACTCTATCTCGCTCTCTGCTACCATCTGAATAGCGCGGTTTTTACAAAGATCAATAATTTTATCATAAAATATTCGCCCAAAAAGGCGCTATCATTTGCAGCTTAAGCGTTTAACAATGTGAACATCGTGTTAATTTTCATAACGAGACTGTAGTTACGAAAACGGTTGAAAAGGAAAATGCACTGAATGTTTCCGTCTTAGGTCCACCGCTAACAACACGATGTGGCTTCGATTCGGTAGTGGACTGGAAATGTGACGTCACGTTCCTACACAAATCTATAGACCGGGTCATTCGGTCCATCCGGTCGCAAAGTCCTACGACCGATCGGACTGTGTCATCTGCACTGACCCAGTATCGCATCCAAAGCAATGAACATTTAAAAGCCTTATGAAGGTTACTATATAAAAATATTGACAATGTTGAGACACAAAGTATAATACACTGATAGCGTGACTAGTGGAGATACTAATTGATATCAATTGATTTAAAATGATTTAAGGAACTCAGTAACCTCATTTCTCTTTTTCTTTGCTCCTTGAAGCGCATAGAGACTTTCTTATGTATATGTGTTATGCGCTATATAAACATGGTTTATTATTATTATTATCAGTTAAATCTCTCTATGAATCAAATACTAGTATGTAAGTAGGTCGTTGTATTGCAGGAATTCATCAAGGCATTCCCCTGTACAGATTTGCAATGTCATGATGGTCATAATAGTAACCATGGTAACAGGGTGGAGTGTCTACTTCACATTGCTTTTGTGAAATTACGCGAAAACTACTCCCAATTAAAAGACATGTTGAACATATGTAATACATTAATGCATAATAAAAATATGGTTATTGTGGGGCGGGTTGGCTTTGGCCGACTTTGGTGCAGGACGTGGTGTGCTGCAGCCTCTTAGGATATCGATGTGTAGAAATGAAAAAAAATCAATCATGTCTGGGTGTCATAACAAATGTCATGTTTCACTAAATATGGGTGTCTGTGTGGGATTCCTGCGAGTGAAAGTGGAAATGCATTAGTATTTGAACCCTAGGTTCACACAACAATGTACACTACAGCCCAAAGGAATTGGCATAGGGAAATGGAAAGGGAAGAAAGTGAGGGAGCCGCAGTTTTGAACCGCGGTATATTTTGTCCAGTTCAGCATGAAACATGATTGTTTTTAGGCTAAAGCATCGTGTTTCATGCTGAACTGGGCAAAATAAACTACAGTTCAAAACTGCGGCTCCTTCCCTTTCTTCCCTTCCCCTTTCCCTATGCCAATTCTTTTAAGCTGTAGTGTACTCATCAGTATGCTGTTGCTGTTTAGATGTATATCCTTTAAAATGAACTTGACGAAATTATATCATATTAATAATATTTGTGGCACTTTTTGATTATGCCTTTCTCTTGTGGTGATTGATCGGGCGACAATATTCCCTTGTATCACAAACCATGTAATCATAACTCGAGTTAAAATCAACACATTTGTCATTAAACTCAACACCTAGTGCGGTAAATAAATGGATAACACAATCATGTTACATTGGTGAAACGACACAACTTGGTGCTGAATTCAATACCCAAGTTGTTTTTAGTATCAGTGCCATATATGTATGTTTGTTTGTTTGATTTTATTTTGTTTAGAAAGGGTTGTTTTGTTTTGATTTCTTCTGTTGTTTTGAAGGGGGTGGGGGTTAGCTTGTTTTATTTTTGTTGTTGGACGGGGAGGAGGAGGGGGAAGTCGTAGGAAGGGGTGACACCCTGTTATGGTAAGGATCCTAATCTTTCAACCCCTGGATCCAGTTATCTATCTCTTCGGTATCATCTTTATTATCATCTTAAGATGGCTACCATCATGTTGGTCTTTGGCGTATTTGCAGATCAAAGAGCAGTGATTTTCTAATCTGTTTATCACAAACAATGGTAAGATTTGAAGTGATGTGAAGAGCAGGTCAATTTAGTATTTTTCACCACAATATCATGTTATGAAAATGCATAGAGAGGCACTAGAGATAACCAGCTAAAATACATTCGTCAAATTATGTAAAAAATTATATGATATGATTCATCAAATCATATGACATAATATCTGATAATTGATTTTAAAAGTACAGTTTTATGATCATGATTATTTCTATAAACCTTTGATTTATTATACTTGTTTTTATTTGCATGCAGTTTGCCTTTGAATTAGGAATAAATGTTTGTCTTCATTGTCATTAACTCTGTATATGCCATTTGTGTTTTTTCCTCACAAAAAAAAACGCGCATTAATTGTTTGGCACACAAAGGGTAAAAATAAAACACACCAATATGTAATATCCTATTTGTATGCACCGTCTTTCAAAAAGATGATAATTTTTACCTTTTTTCGCAGAGATTGCACCACAGACACATCATGGTTTCTAAATAATCACGATGACTGCGGTATTTACAAAGCTTACGCCATCTTAAAAAAAAAACACCTAATAAACCAAATCCGGCATTCTCTTTCTGTTTGCTTTGACGTCTCTCTTTTATGTATTGTATTTATTTCAGCATGTCCAAGGCGGGTCTTTACATCCGTTTCTGCGTGATTTACACTTGATTGATCAAGATTGTTACTAATCTATAGACGTGCGTGAGTATTTTCAATAATATCTTCATTGTGATATTTTGAAGTTATACTAGCAATCGTCACGGTACTAGTACTAATAGTAGCGTAAGTCAAGTAGCATAATCAGTAGCATTTGCAAAGCCATCTTTTTATATTTGGAGAGTTCGCATGTGCTGTGCGAAATAAACGCAGTGTGAGATATACAAAATAAACATGCCCCAAAGCACGGGCAGTTTTACCACGCAATCCTTTGAGTACAGAATACATGATAATATATGAGTACCTACATGAGTGCAAATATAAAGTATACTTAATCAAGTTAAAACAACGTCTCATTATGATATTGACGGTAAATCTGCAAGTATGCCGCATAGTTTTCGTTTCATGTTTTCGCATTATTGGCAACTTTGTGAACTACAATGCGATATTACAAGAGTGCAGGAATATATTTCATCATCTTTTCAACAGGAATAGACATATTATGTGTAACTCATCCCATTTTATGTCATCCATGAGGGTATCAAATGGAGCCATTATAAAGGCAGAACCATTTTACCGTCTTCACGTGGCCGGATCTCATTTCAATGACTTTATCATTTTAAGGTCATTCTTCCTCTTAACGCTGAAAGCCTTAAATCTCACAGACATCAATTACGCTGTAACGGCACAATGCTTCAGTAATGATTATGGGTCCCGTAATGAGAAGTTTGACACGTTACGGTGACCAGGTGACGTTTCTTCCATGTGCTATAAGCAATCCACATCTATATTTTCTATGACAAAAGACGTTCAGTTCAGATGCTATAATCGTTAGAATAGGAAGCTGTCATATATAGTTTTTCAATTGATTGCAACCTGATTTACGATTGATCTTGATCGTAACCCAGTGCATTAGAGATAGGGAATTAGACTTGCGATCAATTCAGATCAATCACAACTCTTTATAAGACGGGGTCTGAACAACCGTTCTTACCTTCTGACTCTATAATTCCCTGAGATGTATCCTTCTTTTAACGTCTTCGCCTCCTTTTTTCCGTCAATCTGTTCAAATAATCGTCTTCCAGAACCAGAGCACTAGCAATATTGATCAAGCAACAATAAAATAAACGAGTTTGACTAATTCGGCGACCCGCGCGTGGTATGCCGACTCGTTTCCTAACGTGCAAATGAACGCATTGTTTTGAAGTGTGCGTGGGATGTCTATGGTCCGTTCTACATGAAGTCTCATCAAGGTATGTTTGCTTCAACGTTATGGCATCAGTCATATTAGTGACATATTAAATTGGACATTGCCCTCTCTGATGACATGAGCGAAGCGCCGCCCGGCCCCACGGTTTACCCATACGCACACGTTCACTGTACGCAACGTATAACATGGTCAGAGATGAAAGACCCAACGCACACTATGATTCGTAATAGCAACGCGACATACACATAATCGAGCCCGCCCCTTTTTCACATCACCACAAAACCATCGAAACATTGGCAAAACATATAGAGAAGTGTTAGCAAGCTGTATATTCATAATTTAAAACTGATACGTAGTGTAAAATTCAAATAATGCACGTAAACAACGTCTTATACAGAAAGCTTCAACATGCTATATTCTTAGAAATGGTCTAGAATCACAATTTCTTCAATTTGCGATCGTGAAAGACGATTTCAAATTTTAAGCTTGCAAAAGGGACGGACAATCTTTAATGCCTATTCCACTATACTGCAATTTCAAATTCACAATGATCATAGATTCATTTTAAAGGTCATACTGTCTTACAGGAATAACAATGATAATCTAGTCGAGAAGTGTGACACAATCTCCTTACTCTACTCATGCGGGCTGTGTAAATCAGTCCTCGTCACGTGATGTAGATAACTGTAGATCACTGATTACGTAACAGGCGAGGGTCACCGATGATAAGACAAAGTTTGTTCAAGATGGGCGTACATCTCAATTATTTATAAGTGATCGTGTGACTATTATTTGTGTGTGTGTTTTAAACGTCGATTGTATTTCTTCCCTTTGAATAGTATGAAATGGGAATGAACAACCATAGCTATCGTAATAATTATCAGGCTTTACTGGGACTATATAGCGCAATTATGCACAAAAGTCTAATTGTACTGTACGGAAAGAGGAGGGAGGAAAGATTGATTAAGCAACGTACGTGAAAATAAAACGTTTATTATACCAGTCCTCGTCACGTGATGTATATATTATAGTCCAGCTGCATGTAACGTTGAATCAATATTACAGACAAACAAAAAAAAAACAGACAAAAAGAATGTTGATTAATTTGGGTCGCAAAGCGTCACAAGGCGACAAGCAATCTTCTCGCATACATCGTATCATGCAGTGGCGTAGACAGGTTCGTACACCTGGGGGGGATGACTGGGCTGCCAACGCTCGAGAGGGCGCGAAAGCGCCCGAGCGAGGGAGCGAAGCGACCGAGCCGGGGGGAGGGTGTGGGAGGGGGGTGTCCCCCCTCCCACGGTAGGGAGCTTTTGCAATTTTGAACTTGAAATCGTGCAATCTGATGCATACTTAATGAGGTAAAATAACACACACAAGCGTGCACGCACACACACACATACTCACACACACACACACACACACACACACACACACACACACACATACTACGCCTTAAATGGACAGTCATAGTTTCGACAAGATCTACACACCGTGGCATACGAGTACAGAATCAACTGACACATATTGCAGGGAGGGTTCGTAATGGATCCCGGGGTAGTTTGGGTACAATTTGGCTTGAAACAGAATTTTCTGCGGTTTAATTTCTAGTACTGGAATGGAAAAAGTTAATTGGGGGGGGGGGGGGGGGGGATTGGGGCTAATAACCCAGTCGTCAAAACCGGCATCAGTTTCATCATCATTTTTCGCCTCAGATGCTCCATCACCCTTAACGGCACTTTCTTCTGGTTGAACTCCCGGAAGAACAGGTCTATCTCCGACATCATCCGATTTTGACGCTGTTCGTCATCATGTTCTTCTTTCTCATTATGCTTGAAAAAGAAGTGATCCTTGATGTTTTCAACTTTTTATTATGAGCCATCCTAGAATCCGAAAATCAATTCACGCTGTGAATTATGTAAGGAACACACTCACATATATTTCCCACTTAAAAAGTTAAGGAAGACATGCAAGGCCTCCTGCTTAGCGAACTCACCACGTGTTTTTGTTTTCTAAACACAACAGAAAAGTAAACCGCCCCCCCCCCCCTCCCTAAGAAAATTGGCATAACTTTTTATCGAAGCGGTTTTGGGCAAAACAATTTGCAGGATTGTTCCTTAACTTAATGACTAACCTCTGTGTGAAAATGATATTAATCCAATTAGTCATACATGAGTGGGCAAATTTTAAAGGCAAAAAAGTTACTTTTCAAAAGTCACAAGGGTAATTATTTATGCCGTTTTAACAGTACATTTTGGCATTTCTTGTGCGATCTTTAAAGTGTATTCACTCAACCATGACACGGAAATGACTTCTAATGTGTACATAACAGGTCATGTTACATTTTTGTCAAAATATCCAGTTGTATTTTTTCCCAAAAATAAAGGGTTTTTAAAAGTTTCAAACCCAAGAAGGATGAGTATTTTTTAAGCGGTGCTCACTCAACCAGAACAATGGGTTAAATGTCGGGATATGTGTAGGTGCATCGAGAGATGGAAGATAAACAATGAAAGGACATAAGTTATGCATCACAAATGGAATTCATCCAAAATTCATATGACAGAAACCCAAAATTACCCTTGTGACTTTTGAAAAGTTACACTTTTGCCTCTTAAATTTGCCCACTCACGCATGACTTATTGGATTAATGTGATTTTCACACAGAAGTTAGTTGACAAGGTGAGAAACAATCCTGCCAAATTATTTTGCCTCTTTGATAAAAAGTTATGCTATATTGCTTAGTGAGGACAAACCACAAGATAACCACAAAGTACTTGAACGATTTTCTCTTCTTTACCGTCTGAATTGGCTTTCACCGTGTGAATGCGGCTAATACCAATAAACACAATTACAATAATGATGATGATTATTATCATCATCATCATAATTATTATTATCAATATTATAATTGTTATCATTATTATTTGTACTAGTATTATTATTATTATGACTAAGGAAGCAAATATCATTCCCCCAAACCTGGGGGGGATGATTGTACATGCCATCCCCCCCACCTTGTGAGTTGGGGGGGATGCATCCCCCTCATCCCCCCCGTTGTCTACGCCCCTGGTATCATGGCTGTATGCATGTCTGCCTCTAGTAAGAACATGAACTCAAAGAACGATGTGTTTGTGTTTGGTCGTGATCGTGCTTTTTACCCGGAAGTTATGTTTGAACGTCGTCAGCTATGGATCCAGTATGTGGATTGCATCAAATAGCGTTAACACGTGACCGTTTACCTAGCCTGGTTGCCAGTCTGTGGACCATTTTTAATCCAAACTACATTACTCAATTAACAGGTCTGGCTGCAGTAGACTAATCATTCGCAACTTCTTCTCCGGCTCGCCAAAACAGGACGGAATGAGAAAAGAGGAGAATGATACAGTGATTAGTCTTGAAGTTCTAGACACTATTTGTCATTTGGGAACCAGAAATATTCAACAGCGTGGAAAACCAGGCTACAGTCATGACAGTTTACCGATACGTTACAGAAACATCACGCAGTCAAATGGCTGAACATGACGGAACACGGCATGTACGTCACACGAGCCAAGTAGTTTTACTGAACAAGAATCAATTCGTGACGGTCACCCTTTTAGAACTAAAACATCATCATTATCGTGGCTCACAAATTAGAAACACTTATTTCTTAAAGATTGTCCGTCCCTTTTGCAAGCTTAAAATTTGAAATCGTCTATCACGATCGTAAATTGAAGAAAGTGTGATTCAAGACCATTTCTAAGAATATAGCATGTTGAAGCTTTCTGTATATGTAAAAAAATTCAGCCGTTAAATTTCAAACCGACTTTTTTCGTACCACGAAAAAAAGTATTAGTCTTTGTTACAGTATCTATTTGGTTATTATGCATGTGTGAAATCCTAATTTTATGAGTAACTACCAAACTTTGGAGATGATTCCTTCCATAGAACATTTTTTTTCATAATGCGTTTTATAATTTAATAAACAGATTAATCAATAAAGCAGATATTTCAACACAAACTGCTAACTGCATGAGGTAAAGACTATTAATCAGACGTTGTTTACGTGCATTATTTGAATTTTACACTACGTATCAGTTTCAAATTGTGAATATAGAGCTTGCTAACAGTTCTCTATATGTTTTGCCAATGTTTCGATGGTTTTGTGGTGATCTGAAAAAGGGACTGGCTGTCTTTAAGATCGGCTTATTGTAAAAAAAAACACAAAAAAAACAGAATGTACATTCTATGAAGAATGAAAGAAATGAATGTATTTCGTTTTAGATAGGGCATGGTGCCGATTTAAAAAGTAATTGTGTGACATAAACATTTTCAGTGTGTTTCAAATTTTAAAATAAAGAGATAACTTCATTAATATAGCGTTTGAAATGTCACCCTCGCTATCATTACAAACGTGATACAACCCTAACCAATGCAAAACTTGATGGCAAACAATATAATCATCCACTACATTTTGTACATGAACGCCGCAAAAAAATAAGTATCGAGCTAATGAATGCTGAATGATTTAATTGGGGCGAGTCATCAATACTCTAGTATGCGTATTCAGAGCAGAAAGTAGGATGGGTATGAAATGTTTGCATAAAACATGAGCTTGTTGTTTGTTACGACAATGATCATGGTAATCACATTTGTCAAATCTCGACTCGGTAGCAGCAGTAATTGATGATAGATACAATTGACAATTGAAGATAGAGTCAGAGATAGAGAGAGAGAGAGAGAGAGAGAGAGAGAGAGAGAGAGAGAGAGAGAAAGAGAGAGAGGAGAGTGACAGAGAGAGAGAGAGAGAGAGAGAGAGAGAGAGGAGAGTGAGATAGAGAGAGAGAGAGATAGAGAGAGAGAGAGAGAGAGAGAAGGGGCGGGGGTAAAAAGGAAAAAAAGGAAAGGGAGAAAGAAAGGGACGGTAATAGAGAAGAGTTGGAAATACCGTTATAAAGAAACGAAAAAGAAGGCAAAGTGGATGAATACAATAAACATTTTATGAAAGAGAGCTAGGAGGAGAAAGGAAGAGAAAGGGGAAAGGGGGAAAGTGAGAGAAAGAGAGAGAGAGGGAGGGGGGGGAAGCGAGGGTGAATAGACATGGCAGAGCAGCATGAGGCATCAATGGAGAAAATGGCTTTCGCCCTCTCCTTCCAACAAGAGGCGCGGACATCAACAAACATCTGTTGCCATGGCAATCGACGTGCCTTCAAACGGCATCAGGCGATCAGCAAAGTCCTATGACTGGAATAAACGCGTGTCCAAAAGACACATTCCACACGATACGCCTATGCAATGTCACGAATGTGTGACTATAATGGAATAAGTACTTAGCAGGTAATCGTCCTAAACCAGTTTTTGTGTTTTATGTCTTATTTCCATTGTGAATATATATTATAAATGTCTCCTCCCATATGATATTGAGACAGGAACTGTAGTTATCATCGTTCTCCTTTGTACATTCGTACTGTTGAGATTTTCCGTTCTGATAAAATAACATGTAATTGACATATTTGATTTCTTTCAAGATTTTGTCCAAAATATAATACCTTTTTCCCCTACTGTCTAATTGATTTTTTTTTAGCCGTGACTACATGATGCAATTCAATACAAGTTTGCATTGAAGAGTAGAGAGGATGAAAGGGCAGATAAATTGACGAGATAATATATGATAAGCAAATACGAAGACACACAATTATCCATGACAACTAATAATGAGAAGACAATCATTAGATTGGGTCTCATCTCCACGTCCAAATTGAGTCGACTTGAAAAGATCCAGTATTTGTCTTTTTAATCTTCTCTCGTCCCAATAAAGATGAGTTGGTAAGATCCACTATCACGTCTTTTCATCATCTTGTTCATGTTGTTCGTATCAAATCAAGTCGACTTCCGCGAATCCAGTAATTCCTATTCTCGCCATAATCAGGTCGAATTGACAGAACGGTGTTTTTCATCATCTTCTCATATCTTTGCCCAATTCAAGACAATTAGCTGATAGCTAGTATTTCACCTAATCAAATTCGTGTTCCAAATCGAGTCGAATTACCGACACCCAGTACCTCGTCTTCAGTCTTGCGCATTTCGCCTTTTCACCTTCTTGGCTTTTATCATGTTTTATTACCTCGTCTTCTCGTGCGCGCTTCTAAGCTACCAAACAAGGAGCGGTCTCAATTCAACGATGAGTCAGCGAAATACGAACTGCACTAACAATAGGCTCCGAACGTAACGTATGGCTTTTAAAACGTCTGTATTTTGTAGTGTAGACATCAGACTGATCATTCTAATGCGCATTATTATGGAAGTAGACCGGTTGACGACCACATTATTCATATATTTTGTTTGTATTCCTGCACAAAATCTGGGCCATGACTTTTCCGTGGTTTGCCCGACATAGCAATGTGGGAACTGCACGAATGTCTTCTTGATTGATAAAACATGAAAAGAGAACGTGCCAAGCTGATAGAAAATAAGTTAAGTTAATTATCCTGACGGAATTATTATTGCAATACGTTCATTATCTTTTTTTCCAGACTCCATGCTGACCTATGGGGAAAGGTGTATATATCCAGTGCAACAATATTCCTCAATGGTGCATACAGACTTAAAAGGCCTATATGAAGCGCCTTATCATCTTTGGGTAGAAACAGCTGTTACGAGCCATTTTGGCGCCCATGGATGACCAAGGGCGCGAATTGAATAAGGCATAACATTACATTTCATCAGCACTCATATCCAGTGTACCATTAGCTGACTTACATTAATGCAACTCACCCTATCACATAACATTGACTTCAACCTATCATGTATATTGCAGGTCAAAGCCTATGCATGATTCTGTACTGCACATAAGCCACGCTCAATGTCAATTGTAAGTAACTATACATGGAGTTCGTGGGTTCTTTGTGGTACAGATTTACGATCGACATCAATCGTTCGATCGATCGATCAGTCATACGATTAATTTATTGATCGTGAAATCAATCATAGCACTTTGTGGTATGGGTCCCATTCGATCGTGCGACATCACCATTACATACTCGTCAACTTTCAATACAACACGTAATACGATATAGACCGTTGATATGATATATTGCTAGACATAACAATATAAGGCAAAGCATCTTTGATAAGCCGTTTTCATTATTGACTGGGCCTGTACCATGAGTTTTAATTTGTAAATACATTAGACATGCATTATATAACGAAATATTAACATGGTTAAGGTACATACAACTTACTTTAGCAAATGATATACAGCAATTACTGTTCTGTGATTCAGTGAAGGGTTGCTAGGGAAAGCGTCCGTCTCCAACCGCATAGCGAGTTGACGGCCACGTGTGGTTACTCCACAATTAGGAAGTGCGTCCAGGCGTTTTGTTTACAACCACTCACAAGGCCTTTGTATTATACTCGTGACAATGGTGTGACGGGGTCGACCCATGCTCTGTGCAGTGTCAATATTGAGTCTGTCCCGAAAGACTATGTTGTTCTTCTTTGGATGAATCCTCACTTTGTTAAAGGGCATATACTGTACTGGGAAGGCAAAGAAGCCTTCAAAAAGTAATTGTTAGGAATCTTCTTGCCAATGGTCTTAAATTCATGTATTGTCCATTTTAGAAGCTTGCTGAAATTTATTTGCCCTCAAACGATCTACATTTTGAGTATTGAGTGATTAAATCACAAATCCTCAAAATGTTCGGCCCGAACATTTTGAGGATTTAATCATTAATCATCAATTACTCCAAATATGGATCATTTGAGGGCAAATAAATTTCAGCAAGCTTCTAAAATGGACAATATATGAATTTAAGACCATTGGCAATAAGATTGCTAACAATTACATTTCGAAGGCTTTTTTGCCTTCCCAGTTCAGTATATGCCCTTTAAGACAGAATGGTCCTATTTAGGATGTGTGTATTACTCACTATGAATATGTTATTTTGTTATGCAGGAAAATTAATGACTGGTGAAAAAATACACAGAAGGTTCGGTTTAACATTAACATTATGGCAATGTGTACCATCTCCACATTCCCCGTTTCCTCCTTCTCCCCTCATCCGCCCCCCTCCCTCTCTCTCACTCTCTCTCTCTCTCTCTCTCTCTCTCTCTCTCTCTCTCTCTCTCTCTTGCGGCTCGCTGGAAACTTGCTTACCGATGTGCATCGTTAATAATAGCGGTATATGGTATACGAACGGGGCTATTTTCGCTCTCATTCTTGCCATCTCCTTGCTCTCCTCTCCTTTCTTTTTATCAGCCCCCCCCCCTCCCCCCCCCCCTCTCTCTCTCTCTCTCTCTCTCTCTCTCTCGTCTGTTTGGCTTCCCCTCATAGCCCCCCACCCCCTTTCCCCTTCAACCACCATCTTCTAAAAACGACTCCTCCCCTTAATCATACCAAAACAAATCAGCCTTATACATTCTCGATCAAATACATCGCGCACACCTCAAATGCGTTAATGGTAGATTATGTTGATTGCTGGCTATTCCGAGGACAATATTGGCTTAGAGTGATAGGATGTTATCAAGTGGAAAAGACGAAGTTCCAATGTAATATCGAATGATTTATCTGGCGGATTTACCGTGCCCCAGTTTAAGTCCTATTTTACGGGCAAGGTACAGGAAATTGATAACACAGCGGTGTTTTAGCCTCGATCTGTTCGTGTCACTGTCCTTTCTATCGAGTAGCGATAATGGGAGGGGTGAGAGCGGGGGGGGGGGGAGAGAGAGAGAGAGAGGGAGAGAGAGAGAGGGGGAGGGAGGGAGGGAAGGGGAGAGAGAGAGGGGGGAGGAAGGGAGAGAGGGAGAGAGAGAGAGAGAGAGGGGAGGGAGAGAGGGGGGAGAGAGAGAGAGGGGGAGGGAGGGAGAGAGGGAGAGAGAGAGAGAGAGAGAGAGAGAGAGAGAGAGAAGGGGGAGACAGAGAACGATAAAGGGGGTGGGGCAAGAGAGATAGACGGGGAAGAGAGATAAAGCAAGAGAGAGATAGTTAAGAAGGTGTGAGAGAGAGGAAAGAGAGAGAGAGAGAGAGAAAAAAGGAGAAAATGAGAGGGGGGGGAGTGAGAGATTGATAAAAAAGGGAGAGTAAGACAAAAAGACATACAGACGTATACGTGGAGAGTTTCTTGTCCCTTATGTCAACTTGTTACTCTAATGATGCTGATCAAGGCATTTCTTTTTCTTTATAAACAAACTTCTCGTCTTTACCATCTTATCTACTAGATCTAAATCTATCTGTTTATTTTAAGGGTTTCTCTGTCTGTTTATCAACACCTGGTTACTTATTAGGCGAACAATTCTGACCTTGTAATCTGATTGCTAGCACGTGATCACAATTATCCAATTATCGGCGTGACCCCCTTGATCCGCATTTAGACGTATCTGCAACAATCCCAGATTTTAGCTCACCACATGATCAAAGTCCCTCGACTCTGTATACGCCTTCGTCGCATTTTTATCAGTAGTAGACGCTTGCCCCATATAGCAGCATCACGTCTAGCGCACACATAGTTAATACATTCGTAGCCTGGTTTCCAGGCTGTTGAACATTTCTGATCCCAATTGACAAATAGAGTCTAGTACTTTACGACTAGTCGCAGTACCATACCAGCTGTTACCCATTTATGATCCGAACAGAATATATATTTGTTTTTATCTAAGACTAGTCACTGTAACATTTTCATCTTTTTTTCAGTCCGTAAGGGGAGCACGATAGGAAATAAATCCTTTTCGTTGTGTATGCAAATTGTACGCACTCCTTTCGAACGACACGTCACTAATGGTAACCCCAAAGCTTGTCCGAGGTTAGTCCGAGGAGCTACAACTGATATTTTCAGAGTGCATTCCACCAATTGAAGATGAATGACTTGAAATATATGAATGTCACAACGAGTTACTTCACACTTAGAGATAAAGTTGTGAATCCAATAGGAAAACGGCTTTTTGAGAATGACTTTTCTACTGATGCCAGATCCCCTTATTGAATAGTTTGATTTAGGAGTGCCCAAACAGACTGGAGGCAAGACTAACCCATTCACGACTAGGCAAGCCAGACTGTATTGAAGCTTGGCTTTCATGCAGTTCAAATAACAAATCAGATGGTAATTAAAGTACGTAACATGCATTTCATGGTAAAAAAAAACCAAAACAACTTCGACAATGCAATCCAATTAGTATCCAACAAAAGAGAACCACATTGCTAACTATCATGACTAGATTATAATCATTTTTACGATTATACAGTAATGAGCATGATGATACTAGCGTCTGCAGTATTATCAGAAGCATTGCCGCCATAATATCAAAGGCATATAAACTGACTTCAACAGATTGAAAAGCTAGGCCGGAGGTGGACGTACACGGGCAGTTTTATATCCATGTTTTCATAAACATGATACGCAAAATGCCCTACTCTGAAAAAAGGAAGCAAGTGACAAATCACTCAAATCTGGGTTATTGGTATTCTTTGATTGTACCCAGCATATGGCTCAAATCTGGACAAGAAATTCATCTTGCTGAAAGATAATCAACTTAACATGTAATGTTGCCCTGATGCTAATACAAGGGAACAAAACATTTTGCTCTTTTAAAGGAAAAGTCTCGTTTGTTAGTTGCTCCCATTTGTCAGGGTAGGGCAGCAAAGTCGACTGGCCTTTAGATTGATGGGCATTTTCAATTCAAAAATACTTTTCATCCTCAATTCCCCCCCCCCCCCCCCCACCATCTGTGGCTTGGAGGGAGACAATGCGAGAATGAAAGGGTGACTAATAATGCCTCGGAGGGAGAAAATAAAATGAAAGAGTAAGTATTATATCCTACAAAGATTGAATCCTGCATAGTGATTGGTTCAAACAGCATCATGTGACCTAATATATTTCAACTATGATGTTGCCCTGACGTCAGACCTCTAAATATTTTTCACTAAACCAATATTCTGACGTCATTATTTAAAAAAACTGGATATCTTGCTATCGATATCCGTCGATCGATCTCTTAATTTTCATACTGAGCTTGCGCAGCCGCCGCAGTGAAAGGTCGTCGATCAGCTGTGCATGTAAACCCAAAAACAACAATGTCTGCGCCCAATGACGAGCCGAAATGAGCACTTGTGGTAAGTTGACATCTCATTTTCTCTCTTGTAATAATTGCAGGATATAAACCAAATATACCATGCACTATTTTCGAAGTACCTGGTGCAATAGTACTGTTCCTGCTACCGAGGAATCCATAATTTCACCGGAACTTCTCAATGCATGGTATATTGATTATTGGCTCGAAGGGAGAAAATAGAATGAAAAAGTAGCTAATGTTGTGAGTACTAGACTCTATTTTTAATGATTGAATTAGAAGTGTCCCAAAGTCTGAAAACCAGGCTAATATTAATGGGAAAAATGGAAGGACCGTCCGCAAATCGCCGCCTAAGTTGGTAGAAAATGCGCACATAGTGCGGTGCGCACGAATAGGAGAATAATGAGTAGAGCTCTATTCGCGACGGTGGTTATCACCTGTGTAGGTAACGATATTAAGATTACTTTTGGACAAGAAAAATTTTCGTTTATGTTACTGCTATGTAGTTTCATTTCCGGGCCCTCTATAAACAAAATGCCTCCTCTACCACAGCAATTATTCCACATTGAAAATTAATGTCAGTTTATGACATTCCTTTTTCTTTCTTTTTCGGGGGGTGGGTGGGGGAGGGAGTCATTTTTTTGTTTCTTTTTCCATTTTCCCTAATGCTAATGAATTAAGGAAAATGGGGAGAACCCACAGATAGATAACGCAATACCCCCCCTTCTCACAGTCACTACCACTAACAGCAACAACAACTAGGACCGGGTGGGCTGTATAAGGCTTCTATGAAACCATGGCAACAAAGAGGGTATGCGAGGTCTGATGCGGTGCCGAGGATATTGGTGTCATGTGCGTAATCAATCGCTTGCAATAGTGACGCTTTAACTGTGAAATTATGGGGTTGAATTCAAAATAGATGAATGGGGAAAAGCTGTCAAATTGGAGCAAGGACAACAATACCACGGAGGTAATCGATAATTATGTGTAAAAGGAAGAGTGGGGAGATGGTGTGTGAGTGTGAGAGAGAGAGAGAGAGAGAGAGAGAGAGAGAGAGAGAGAGAGAAAGAGAGAGAGAGAGATGATAGGAAAATGAGAGACAAGAACAGACAAAAAGAGAGAGAGGAAGAGAAGGGGGCGTGAAAAGACAAACCCAAACAAGTATTACAGGGAAGAGAAGAGAAAGAAAGAGAGAGAGAGAGACACACACACACACACACACACACACACACACACATATATATATATATATTTATATATATATATATATATATACACACACACATAAATAAACACATCGAGAATGGGAGAGGGGGGAGCTAGGGAGATGGAGTGTGTGAAGAGACATACAGAAAACAAGAAAGATAGATAGGATGACAGAGAGAAGGGGGAGACGAGAGAGGGAGAGAATGGGGGGGGGGCGGGGAGAGAGAGAAAGAGAGAGAGAGAGGGGGGGGGAGAGGGAGAGAGAGAGAGAGAGAGAGGGAGAGAGAGAGAGAGAGAGAGAGAGAGAGAGAGAGAAAGAACACGAGGCGTAGGGGAATGAACAAACCTGTGCACAGAAAAAAGGTAATTAACATTTCATAATCAAACAAAGAAAATGTAGGTAAAATGTCGGTCTCTCCTTTTCAGTGACGTAAAGAATTATCCTAACGAGTTCGGCGTGTTTGTTGTCTAAATATAAAATTCTATCAACATATTGCACGATCGTTATGTCTGTACATGGATGGATAGTAAATGGACGGGCGGGGAAAATGATATTGCCTGCGCTTATTAATCTAAATTTATATCAAACATATCTAAGCTAAAAGGTTGATGAACTGAATATGCTAATCACAAACCTATAAGAGCGGATGGCAACGGAAATACGTTACATTTTTAGAATGCATTAATTTAGCTACTCATGAATTAACTTCTGTTCATTGATAAAGTTATATCTAGGTTATATCTTTCTCGTTTGTTAGCGACGAGGAAAAGCAATAATACGGTTTTCGTAAAGGAAAAATCTTTAAAAAAAGTTTTAA
Source organism: Arbacia lixula (assembly GCA_963669155.1). Lineage (NCBI taxonomy): Eukaryota > Metazoa > Echinodermata > Echinoidea > Arbacioida > Arbaciidae > Arbacia > Arbacia lixula. The sequence goes on along the minus strand of OZ022594.1, from coordinate 3,999,509 downwards.
TCAATAATTAAATAATTTGTTACGTTAGTAAACTAACCAGTGGTATATCAGGGCATGTCAATACAAATGGTTAATTATTTTCGTGGTAAATGCATTTTTGTGCACTTATTACACAAGTGTCCCATACGACGGCGAACTTTCTTGCGTACAATAGACCGGTTTACTAACATATTCACATTTATGCATACCATTTTAACAAAGGTTGCCCCTGATAACCGGAAAGCTTGCCCGAGGTTTGTCCGACATAGCAACAAGTAATGTATGCAAAATGGATTCCAAGTACTGAAATACCATTGTAAGGTACAGGTTAACGGAATAACTCGTTACTAGGCACCGAGGGAAGAAACATCCATAAATTTGACTGCATTAGTAAACCGGTCTATTGGTTAACTCTTTATGTGCGATGTGTGTGTTTTGTCACCAATAATTCACACACAGAGCTCGTAGAGTCATTCTAATTGGCACGTAAAAGATTAAAGACAGTACTTGCGAGAAAGGGCATGAGATGTTTGATTCATTAGAAGGCAGCTGGTTTGGTTGACCGTTATTATTTAGGACTATCCTTCACTCAACTCTGGTGTATTTGCAATAGCAACGTGTTGGCCATGGAAACAGTGCATATCGAACAATAGTGCACGGTCAATTTCACCACCTCCCACGGGGATGCGAGAGAGAGCGGTATATATATACAGATAAGGCCTATTTCACCTTTATCCATATCTGCGCCCTGTGCTATACATAGGTGTGATTGATCGCAACTTGACTTGCGATTGGTATCCATTGTAATTTCTGTACAGTTTAGATAGGGGATTGGACTTGCGATCGTTCCTGATCAAACGTAACTCTTTATGAATAGGGGCTCTAATAAGGTAAGAGATTTATTAAGAGGCCTATCCTCCGTACTGTTACCAAAATGAATTTTATAAGCGAACATTGCAAATCAAGGCCTAATCGACCAAATTGGAGCTGGAGTATATAGTTTAGTTAAGATTGAAATAATCACAGATACCTACCTTTGATATGATTTATCCACTTGAAAAACACCACCACGAATCCATCTATTAGCCCTGGCTACGAAATCTCTAAAGGTGAAACCATGCAGACTTATATCCCTTCCACTGGTATAGCCTTAATGTAGTCGGGTAAAACTTTTCTCCGTTCGTTGCTACGGTGCGCGAAATGTGTGTGGACGTAGTTCAATTCGCGCGGACAGTGGCGTTAATTGTGTTGCCCGGTTGTACCAATCACATCAGTGCATTTCGCGACACATGGCATTGGAGAGGGGATGTTATGTACACACTGCATTGCGCCGAGTCTCAACATGCGGTACTATGTACACACGAGAAAGTGTGTGTAGAGGGGATTGTGGATCGGGGGGGGGGGGGGGGGGGGGGGGATTGGGGCATTGCATGCGCTACGTCACTTACATGTGGATAGCATCAGTATATTAGGTTGGCGCCCGACTCGTTGCACGGGGAAAAAACGCCACGGTCATTATGCCGTGTTTGCTTCGATTACTTTCATTTCTCAGGGTCGCTTCGTCTGTTTGTCTACCTGTCTGTCTGTGTAATTCCTACATCTCTACTTAACCTCTTCACATTCCTACCATATTATATTTCATGTTATGTCTATATTTTATGTTATTATATTATATTCTGTGTTTAATATCTTATGAATATATGAATATATATCATCATATTATACATCTCCCCTTCCCGTTCTATCGCTTTCACACTGAAACAAACACACACAGCACAAACAAACAAACACACTATCGTTAACAATTAACTGCCATCATCTAAACAATCAAACAACTTACAGAGTAATTCTATTTTACAAGCATATACTTTATGGCAAGGTGATTTAAGAAAGACTCTAATGGTGGTTCCCTACCTTTCTTCCCCTACCGCCCACTTCCAAAACTATTCCCTAAAATGTGCAGTAACGCGGTATTAAATCTGGACATGAGTTATTGCAGATTCTTGTAATCAAAGAACGTATCCGGGTTTTTTCAGAAGGGTATTTTAATTCAAGATTCTGTTTATTCGGCAAGTTAACAATTCTGTTTAAAGTCTTCCACCGCTTTATATGCACGCATGTTGTAGTCCTACAAGGAACCCACGACCGCCTGTGCATTCGCGGAGTGCTAGGTGTCGTCACAGCAAAACGGCAATTAGGCATTGTGAATATCCCCAAACGTAAGAAACTAAACACACATTAACTTGACATTTGAAAGAAATCCGATAAAATGTGTTTTATCTGCTAAACCACATTTATTTTATCACTAAAATAGAAATTGTCTTGCGTGGCGTACGATATCTAACATAGCATTTATCACCGAGAGTCGAGACAGCCAATGAAAATATGATATTGAATTAACATATTCATCTGATAATGAAGCATTTGCTACAGCTTACATGAGATCACTTTCTACTAGTGTAGTAATCTGCTTGATTACTAATTTTTGTTTGAACACTGAAGACAGATTCATGGCATGATATTGTGCTTCATTCCTCTTTTTGCACATCTCGACTAAACAAACATACCCTTGGATGATCATGGCCCTTTACCATGCCAACCATTGCTCAAGAGCCCCTTTTAGGGCACAAAAGAAATAATACACAGATCTTGCACAAAATTGCATACACAGAAATGATACACAGATAACGAAAAGGAGCCTTCATGTTTAATATTTCCCACTGAAAGAAAGCATGATAAAATACTATTCAAATATCACTTTAAAAAATAAGATACATGTATGCATATCAAATGTAAGCAACAAATTATGTTGGAACATGAAGGTTACATAGTGCAAAACATATACATGCACAAAATCAAAATGGCGGCCGACCTGTCTATAGTGGCCACCTGTCTATAGTGGTCATTTTTGCCGCTTCCCTTGAGCGGCCGTTATAGACAGGTTTTACTGAAGTACTTTTGTCACGAAATGTTTGTCATGTAGTAATTGATAAGGGCAAGCGAAAACAAGAAGGAAATACTAGCTTGGGCTTGGCTGAGCACGTTTTCAATGTTACATGTCTGATAGGATAATGTCTTATAGTAACGCATCCTGCAATTTTTTTTCAGGGAATATGCTGCTGAACAGTGTGAAATAAAGACTTTTCAACTGCAGCTTGATATATCGTTTAAAGGTTTTTTTTTTTTACCGTATTGTACTTATTCCTCGATTTAAATTTTTATGAATGCATTGCAGTTATTACATGTCACAACTGCGCAAGCATTATGGGGGGAGGATATTTCCACAAATTCTGAAAAACGTGCAAAAATTCACCAGAGAATAGATCATCGTCATTATGTGAGCAAATGCTATTCACGTCGTTCAAACAATACCATGAATACGTTAGTAACCCCAAGGCTTGTCCTGCTTGTCCAAAGCTTGTCCGAGGTTTGTCCGAGGATTTCGTTCCATATTCATTTACTATATCTACCACTGATTTCCGCATAGGTAAAGCTACCTAGATACTGTCTGGTTAGTCTAAAATGAGACCTATCTCGACACTGGGTTTTTGTAGAGAACGTTACCATGGTTACGCAGATAAGGAGACATGGGGCATGAATGTTTTAAAAAAATGTTAAGAATCACGAGTTGAGAATTTGCACGATTTCATTGACCGCCACATACCTGATTATTTGATTTACCAATCGTATAACGTGAACTGGTCGTATCTCTTCAAATCTAACAAATTCAAGAATTATTAATAATCTTCCCAGAGGGACGACTAAATTTCTGAAATGTAAAATCAGAAAACAATTACAAGAAATATGCATATAGATGCCGTATATATAATTCATATACACCTATGATATGTATGGCCAGTATATATATTTTTTCGATTAGATGCTACTTGTATTGCATTCATAATGACAATTACAAATTACTTGATATAATTCGGATTCTAGAGCTAGATGTATAATTTCATCTACGCGTACAGGTATGTTTGTTCCTTTTCAAATCATAATACAAACATTACTAAACGCACCTATCTATAGAGTAAGAACATGAATATGCTACTGTCGGTCAATTCCATATATATCATGCGGTATCTATGTTTAATTGTTCCAAACATTACAATAATCGACCATGTGTTTAAAAGTGGAGCCAGAACTTGAATTATAAGTGTTCAAATCCAGTTGTTTGAGACGCACGTTCAAGCGAATTGTAAACATGCTCGTAATAGAGTACCGAAGTGTGACGTCATTCGAGCATATTGTCAAGACAACTCGTTCTAAATTATGCGGGTATAGCAAACAGCGGTGATCACAGTAGGGACTCTAATATTGGGAGTGTCACACACTAACCCGCTAGACAATGTCGGATGGGTAAACCTCTTACTGGAATGATTTTGTTTAGAGCCAGTTGTCTTTACAACATGATCATATGACGATACCACTTTGGTACTTTATTACGCAACAGTGCTCGTTCTTTTTTGCACACGACACCCTCGTTGTTACGGCGAATGCAATACAAGCACACGATTGGAGTCATGAAGTCAGCTGGTCAAAAGACGTGTACGGTACTTGACCTCTCAGTTAGTTTGGTATTCATAGCCAGCGCTCTAACTCTTTTTTAATGTACCTTTGATCGTATTCATGTAAGAAGTCATGTAATTTATATATATATAAAACAGTTTCGCTGTTATGATTTCAAGAGCAATTCAGAGGCATCGTGATTTTGCTGAGTTACTAATATGGTATAGCTGCAGATTTTTTTCTCGTTATAGCTGCAGATTTGTTTCTGAACATGCTGAATGTGACAGAGAAGATGGAGACAAAAGTGCCCCACTTCATAAGCATTGTCTGCATGACATACACGGTGTACCTTATGACACTGGACAATGCTGGATGTTAGTTAAGATGCCCCCCCCCCCCCCCCCCCACCTTCTCGCTATCTCGCTTAGCAATAATGCAAACAACGTCTTGGTATCGTTGATGAGTTAGAGCTGTTTCTGTATTGTCAAACATTTGATGTTTACCAACTTTCCATCCCTATTGACGGCCTTTCATACAATGAAAATAAAGAAAGAAGGTCCTATAATTATGTTGTGTACGGAAGGGGAGGAAAGAAGATAGTATAGCAACTTGAACGTGAAATGATGAACAATCGGGTCATACATATACGTATGTTCCTCCCCCACCAGCCCATGTACACACATACACATGCTTACAATTACAAGAACAAAAATACTGCACACGAACAGACACGTATGTGAAATGTGAAATCTCAAAACACTCACCAAATACACACGCGCAATTATTTCAACTAAGAAATAAATGCACGCGTACTTACGTGTATAGACACAAGCCCTCCTCCACAGACACGGACACCCCCCCCCCCCCCTTCTACCACTCTCTCAAACGCAGTTCCATCCTAAATGCTTTCTATAAAAACGACCTCACATGATCACATGACTCTCTGTATCCCATACCAGTAGCAAAGTGGATGCTACATATATGAGTTAAAAATGTGCCATCATATATTATTATCACTATGGCAACGGGATGAAAGCCACCACTTTCCTTTTTGCTCTGCACACATTATCCGAGCAATTCTACTCACCATTATCGTTGGTTCCAGGTGTATCATTACTAGTCCATATCAATGGATATATCACGGCTATATATCACCAGTCAATATACTTCATGTCTCACGGCTTCACTTAAGCATATTCGTGTTAGACACTTTGCAGCGAGACGGGTAATAGCATGGAATGTGTGACATATGTGAACGAAACCCTGATAGAAAAGTTGCCTCGCATGAACGACTCCATTGTTCATGATAATGTTAACTGGGCTGACTATTCTTTGTTTTTGAGCACCACTCGTAAACAAGACAATTCCAGGAGCAGTGCAGTGTTTTATAACCTCGACTTACATATGAGGCGCGTGGTGATAGTGTTATCGTATCGATTGTTTATTGATTTATCTGATTCTTTTTCATGGCACAAATACCACCATCCCCACCGCCGACAATATCATCACCATCGCACCAGACATCAAGGGTTGACTATTGAACTTTTTGAACTGTTGATTTTTTTTTTACACATTTCCAGGAAAATAGTACAATAATCACATCAATTCAACGCCGTGGTAAGCCATGATACGCCGTTTCGTAATGTCTTTACAACTTTCCCCCAAACTCCGTAATAACGCGTTATGACCATGATGACAGTCACCTCTATCAAATGATTCAGTTGTTTTATTGGTAGAATGCACGCTGAATGTATTAGTTGTTGCTAGACGGATAAACCTTGGACCAGCGTTGGGATTTCGATTAGTAACGTATTGTCTGAAAGACGTGTACGCATAACCAATATGGTGTATAACCACCATGTTCACCGCCAACCTCACCCCCGGCCTTGCCCCCGCCGCTCTATAGAAGATATCTACCAAGTTCATTAAGTGTGAAATGAAGAGCACGTTGACAAGACAGTAAAATGCATGATCTTTCGCTACCATCACCATCTTACAACCCACTCCCCCTTCCCCGTTTCCCCATCCATCATCCATCATCCATCACTATGACAACCGTAATAACCACCATCACTACCGTCGTCATCATCACCAGCAGCATCACCCCACCTCGCACCTACGCTAAAACTAAGAGATATGTAGCTCTTAAGGTGTGAAGGTGACGGTTTGTAAAGCACGTAAACAGATAAATGTATTTAATTTTACTGCAAATACCCCCCCCCCTCACACCCCATCATTCATTATTATAACCCCGAAATTGCAAATACCACAGTCCTTGTAACCCCCCCCCCCCCCACCCCCTTCCACCTAGAAGTGAGATCAACCTAGCTCCTTAAGTGTGATGGTGTCACGTTTGAAGTACGAGCTGAAAAATGAAGAGTATGATTTGATATGCATAACTGCCTATACCACTCCCTCATCATCTATCATCACCAAAGCCGTCATTATCACCAACACCCTTCCCTCATCATCATCACCACAGCCGTCCTTAACCCTCACATCACCAGGCCTTAAACATGTTAAACATGTTAAAGAGCGAAATTGGCTTAATATAATTTATATTCATGTTCAAGGTAATGAGATCTCACTTCTAGCGGAGGGGGATTATGATGGATGTGGCAGTACTATCGGTAATCACGGTGGTTATAATGATTAAGTTAGGGGGGGGGGGAGGGGGGGGAGGGGGGGGGTGTTGGCTGCGAAAAAGTTAAAAGTGACGATCTTCCTACATCATGATTGTGCATGTAAGCGTTAATTCCGACTTGTCTTAATAAGCCGTTTTCGTAATGTATTCACAACTTTCACCCTAGCTGCGGAGTTAACGCGTATGACATTCACATAATTATATCTCGAAATTCAGTTTATACGAGTGGAACACGCTCTATTGTTGCTGCTCGCACCAGAGAGGTGTAAGGAATGGAGTCAGCACGAAGTGTAATTTATTCCTACAGCAGTCGTGTGCATTGATGTCACAATGGAATATTTTACGTGTTTGGCTCTTTGATCGAGGGAGATCCGCCGCCAAACAAGCATGACAAAATGTAGGATGCATTTTGAGGAATATATATTCTGTATGCGCAGAAGATTTCAGAACCACTACATGAACTGAAGTGCATGTGCAGTAGTATTACATGTTATAAAGATACGATTCTGTGAATTTCAGATTATATTGTTGCTTCGTTTTTGTGATAAAATGAGAATACTGTAGAAAACATGCCAGAGAAATGCCTCCATATCACACATTTCCGAATCATATTTCCTTAAAAATATCTTGTAAATCGTTTATTGAGTGTTTCATCTTTCATGGAAACAACCTCAATTTCGTGTGCGGAGGTGTCCGAAAAAGTTACGGACCAAATTCTTTCTATAATTTTTTCAAAGTTTCCCTTCGCTTACCCCAAAACTAATTCACAGTGTGTGTAAAAAGATCAGCAACGTGCTCCCAGCGAAGGCTGAACGGTTGGCATACTTCTCAAAACAGATTTTCTTTTGTTATTCAGAGGAAGGCACTACCTAATTAGAAATACAGCTAGTTGTTTAAAACACCTGAATGTCTTGGATTTTTATGAGGCGGCGGACCTCATAGATCAAAGGAAGTCAATCCGAGCGCAGTCCATCCATGATAGGTCCATGCCATTACTAACGCAATGATTGGAGACGTGCATCCAATTTGCATACATAACGAAAACGGTCTATTGCTGAAAGCGGACAGAGCCAATTGCACCTGCGCCCAAAGCGATTACAATGCCAGCTTGATCGATTGATCGCTAGCTAGTCCCACACATACGACCACACAGTCATCACTGTCATATTTCTGATTAGGTCGGAAGATCTCTATTATATTGCTTCCGCTAGGCACTCTTTACTGGAGACCGTAAATGCCAATATACCATTTTCGCTTTTTTTTTAAATTGGACAAATTTTTTGCACGTATTTCAAATAGAAGGTTATTATGGTAACGCCATAACTTGTCCGATGTTTAGTCCGAATAGCAATAACTGATATACTTATACAAAGTGCATTCCATACATTGAAAGTCGATCAGTAGAAACAGGTGAATCAAATATCAGAGCTGGGGGAATATGTGAATACGAAATCGGCTTAACCCTTTGAATACCAGACGAAATGCTGCTCTATGGGATTCGTATGCCTTACTCTTGTTCACAATGCATCAGTGGCGTAATAGATAGACCATGCGCGTTCTTTATCTGACAAAGGGTGATCGCTTCATACGTCCTTGCTCTGGGCCCCGTTGCATAAAACTTACAACTCTGCCATCTATGGTAACTACCATGGTAACATCACGTGATAGCCAATCTAATTTGGGGTTTTCATAGAAGGTGCCATTGGTAGCAAATTTACTACCAGTGGAAAGTTTTATGCAACAGGGCCCTAATGTATATACTGCATAATATTTGAAGTTCATTAAACGGTGTTTAAAGTGTATACTATGATCAAATGTACATTCCTTACGTTTCCGTAATGGTAGTGGTTGCGGTTACGGTAAAGAGCTAATGGATGTATATATATATTTTTTATCACGATGCTTGATTGTCAAGGCGTTATAATTAACGAAATCCTTCAATGATGAATCCCATTAATTTGTCTGAATTATGAATAGCTCTTAACCTAGTACAGACATTCATGCTGAATGCTTGTTTTTTAATGTTTTGTTTTTGTATAGGCTATGTTGATCTCATTTCCTTTCAACCTGTCGTCCTTGTTCTATTTTCTCTCCCCATCGTCACTACTATCTCTCGTCATATCTTCTCTCTCTCTCTCTCTCTCTCTCTCTGTCTCTCTCTCTGTCTGTCTGTCTGTCTGTCTCTCTCTCCCCCCTCTCTCTGTCTCTCTCCCCTCTCTCTCTCTCTCTCTGTCTCTCTCTCTCTCTCTCTGTGTCTCTCTCTTTCTGTATCCTCTTCTCTTTATTCCCCCTCCTCTCTCCCTGTGTCCCTTCTTATGTCTCTTTCTCTCTATCTCTTCCCCTACCCCTTCCCCACCCCTCTCTCCACCCTCCTTCTTTCTCGAACATTTCGACTGCAACCACGCCAACATGCCGGTGTTGCATAATCCTTGGGGCACGGCCTAGACGGCCTAAATAAAATCTGAATTTGTCGTAACACTCTTCACTGCAGAAAGACAAGAAGCCAACTGCAGTGTTAACAGATTTGTACGGTTTCGTTGTGTTATTATTCTATTTGGCGTGAAAGGACAGTATTCCGGAGAGTCAACACAATGTGCATACATCATCCAAGCAACCAGACAAAACATGGCGAATGTAAACACGCCTTGCGTAATCTGCGTTCCTTCGCAAGAAGTCACGCGTACAATGCGAGGGCATATTCACACGAAGTGTATTCATGGTATTCGAAGGGCCCATTCGCATTGGAACAACACATACTAAATGCCAGTTGCGCTCCTTGGGGGTGAAGGTGGATAATTCGAGCCATGGAAACGGGTCTCAGTTGGACATCTTAATAGCCAGTGCAAACCACGAAGTGAAGGCATAATGTACACGGTGTTATCAGTGACATGCTAGACGTGTGTACACCATGCTTACAATATAATTTATTGGGATACATGTAAAATATAAATTCATTTTATTCTTGCAAAGAATATAATTGTTCACGCCAGAAATCAAAAGAAAGATAGCACTGATAGAAAATCTGAGATTATGTGTCACGGTAGCACTGAACTGCAACAAACCATACACCATAATAATCGAGATGTTTAATTGAAGAAAAGTTTTGTTTTCATAATTACACAAATACCCCATTTTTCTACAAACGGGCTCACACGAACACACCCGGCCGAAATTACTTTACTTCTTTCACTGTTGTATTCTTTTTTTATGTCAAACTTCCCATTTTTTCAACATACACACATACACACATGTACACACGCACACCCACTTTCTCTTACACACTTACATGTCTAACAATGTCTAACTACAGTATTGGAATCCCAACTGCAAATAAAAGACGAACACATTTATTTTTACTACATAAACGTTTAATAAAGTTACAAGTGCATGTAGTCTCGGATACAAATGCATTACATGTTCAACAACAGACTTCCTCCAACTGTTGAAAAAAAAGTTTTTATTCTAGCTTTGATATCCATGGATTCCCTTGGACTGCAACAGCAGTTAAAATGAATGCATAGCGTTTTTAAAACACATTAGTTTGTTCCTTTAAAAATAAAAACTTGGGAGGATTTTGTCCAACGAACACATACGCTGAACCGTAACAGACAGTTGCACGTTCAACACTGCATCCATGTATTGCTCCGGTGTGACATTTGTCGATGGTAAAGAAATGGAATAAGTCTGAGCAGAGATTGAATATTACCGTGTTACCATGGTAACAATATGGAAAATACAATGTTGGTGTAAAAGACATTTGATTGGCAATGTGTTTTGTAGCTACCATGTACATGATTTAATACTGCGTAACGTCACATAACACATCCATTATCTCTGATGAAAGGGAAATACGAAGAGAAAGAGAGGGGGTAACAAAGAGGAAATGAGAAGAAGAAGAAGAAGAAGAAGAAGAAGAAGAAGAAGAAGAAGAAGAAGAAGAAGAAGAAGAAGAAGAAGAAGAAGAAGAAGAAGAAGAAGAAGAAGAAGAAGAAGAAGAAGAAGAAGAAGAAGAAGAAGAAGAAGAAGAAGAAGAAGAAGAAGAAGAAGAAGAAGAAGAAGAAGAAGGAGAAGAGGAAGAAGAAGAAGAAGGAGAAGAAGAAGAAAAAGAAGAAGAAGAAGAAGAAGAAGAAGAAGAAGAAGAAGAAGAAAAAGAAGAAGAAGAAGAAATACATAATTTAGGTTCTGATTTTTATTTTAACTTAACATTATTAAAATGATTTCACTAGTGTTTAATTTGTATTTGTATTTGTTCATACGTATATGCTACAGGCGAGAACATTTTAGAATACTGAAGAGTCCACATAATTCTAAATGAAATCAATGTCACGAACATGACAAAAGTATAACACTATATTTGATTCTATGAATTAATTGCAAGACTCCCTCTTCCCAGAATCTGGTAAGGGAAATCATTGAATTAGGGCTGCACCGCAATTGTTATCAAGTCATGTTAAGAATTGACTTGAGTGCATTAAATTGCAATATTAAATGAGATACATTACTAATTCCAAAAACAGAAATAACAATATTAAAGATAAGTACGCTTGAAGTCTCTAGATGAACATTGATATTTGTACTTTTACATTTCATGCAAAATAACAACTTCCATATACACTGTAGTGTGAAATTGTGCAAACATCCTTTTTTATAAATGAATCGTCATAAAGACTAAATATGGTCTTTAATCATTATGAGTACAGTACACCCACATCTTCAGTTTACAATGCTTAGTGCAACATCTTTTAATCGATATATATATATGACACTTCTCTTAGCTCTACATGAAACATTGTAATTACAAACGTGACGTAATCAACATAAATATATATATTGTTCATATGTATAATATCTTCATATATGTTCAAGGCATAGCCTATCATGACACGTTCAAATTAGTTCTTATTTACATACGTGCGCATTATTTGTTCCACATGTATTGTGTTCATTTGTACATGTATGACAAACGATGCTCGGCATGCAAACGCCTTATTACATGCACTTGATAAACAATGTGAAAATAGAAACGGACATTCAAGACGCGTGTAATAGACTTGTGAAAATGTACACCGGGATAGTCAAGATTCTTTCTGGTACACACCTTTGGAATACTCTGTAAGTTTCGGAACATATATACCTACAGACAATAATTGGTCAGCGGATTATGAGGAATGCATGCAAACACATATATTTGTTCACACAAAAACTAGGGCTACGTCTTATAAAGAGTTGCGATTGATCTGAATCGATCGCAAGTCCAATCCCATATCTCTAGTGTACGGACTTACGATTGAGATCAATATCAATGTTTTTAAAGACAGGGACCAGACCAGGGATCCGTGTTATAAAGAGATGCGAGTGATCAATCATTAGTCAAGTTGCGATCAATCGCAACTCCGTAAGGCATGGCCCAGTTGTCTTCGCACTTTGCTTGTAGCGGGTAGGTACAGAACGCATTTTACTATTACATTTGATCGAGTATAAATGACGAATGATCATGGTACTAGTATTGGCATACTTAAAACATGAAAGCCTCTGTACTCACACTGTGATGCAATTTCCCTGTGGTTTCTTTCAATTTAGCACAAACTAGGGCAAACTGACGTGAATGATTTGAGTATACGCAAACAACAACAGAGTGTAATGATGTGCAATTTGCGGAACTAGTTTTAACCTAATAGCTGGTGAAGTACAGGATGAAAAACAGCCACAACGCAAGAAGGTAAAACTGATGAGAGCGGAAGAGGGAGGAATAGAGAAGTAGGGCGAGGGTGAGGGAATGAAATAGAAAGAGGAAAGCAGGAATAGTAAAGGAGTGAAATTCTTATTGCACCCACTAGCATAATTTTACAATATCAACCGCGTTTTAAACGATTAAAAATTCAGCACCCAAACAGTGCATAGATTTAGATGGCAAAGACATACGAAATGACAAAGATTATATTTGCATTTTTTTAGAACTCTCCACATATTACTCTTCTTACGTGATCAATGAATATAATAACGCAAATACAGACAGACATTTTACAATCAGGCCTTTGTTTTGGCAAATACAGATTGAAATGGTCCCATTGAATATCATTCGGTGTTTGCTACACGTCATTTGATATGCAAAGATACGTAGGTCTACACAAACACGTGGTGCATTACTACATATGTTTTTTCTCACTCTTTTGATCATAATAGATGGAATATAACTTAGTCACACACAATATAATATATCATATTGCTGATACAATACAAAAATCATAATTTTCCAATCTAATTTACATATAATTATGCCACCTTATGGAGCTACAGTTTCACCGTGAACAAATTATTTACACACGTTTTTTGTTTCTCAACACAGTATATACTACAGCAGGAAAGCATGGGTTCAAATATTCACATTCAGATTCACACTCAACATCAACTTCCCTTGGATAATGTATCAACATACATAAGATAGTACATACTAGATCCCTGCAATGTAACATCAAATGAGACATATTACGTCATAAATTGCACAACATGTATCTTACATGTGTCAGTAAGAACACGGTAATTTGTACAGAGAAAAATGACGTATTCATGGCTATGATAGCAATGCAACGATTTTTACTGATAATTTAAAAATATGACTGGGATTGCCGTTTAGCAAATCCTCACAGCACTCGATATGTCTCGAAGAATATTGTCCGCAGTTCGCATTCTTACCTCAGCAACTCATCGATCTTTACATGGATGAGATTTGAGTGGGCATTTCTCCTGTTACATTGTGTCGTCACGTTTGACTGCTGCCCTCTACGGTTTTGTACCATATACTTCTAGTATACATTATAGAGAACTCTCACAGATAATAGTCTGATCTTGTTTTACTAAAAAAACAACACATCATTATTTTCAATTGCGATATCATTATTATACTTCTTTTGACTTGTTGGACCCGCAAAAGTCGTGCTGCTTGATATGTTAGTATATTTCTGCAGACGCAAAAACAGATTAGAAATGTACATCAGGATCGATGGAATCCGTCATTGTTTTTAGTGAAATACCAAGACTAGAAATTAAACATCGACAGCCAAGACTTTGTTCAAGTTTGATGGCAGTTTTCATTATATAACATGGGCTCTCATGCGATAAGTTGTATTGGATGATAGCAATTGGTAACGATTAATGAGTATTACTGTACTAAGATTGTACGTGTAACATTATGAAAGCCGGGTTATCAGTGTGTTAGGTCTATAAATGTGAATATTATGATATCAAGGGCTTAATGCACTCACTTAGCCAACACTACAACCGCGTCTTCCAGCAGCACCTTGTATCTTTAGTAATGACATTAACCCCATGATAACACTACTACTCCATGAAAATCCTGTGGCTTACAAAGTCCATAACTTGGAATAGCTTACATCTAACATACAATCTGAATAGATTCATTCAAACTCGGATCTGCTACACATATACATACATGGGCAGCATAGAAAGGTGAACATATACACAGAAGAGTTTGTACAATATACACAATTTTCGGTGGCAATATTTTGATACATGACGTCATATTCTAAACACGAGGCTGTTCAAATATCGTTCCACAGTGCTTGTGCTTGTCTCGCTATACTACTCACACTATAATGGTTGCATAAAAAGGCATAGATATCTGTATCTACAGAATGAGGTAAATTGGTGCGTGTATCTAAATAAATGGACAATTCAATAGTTCATGTACGAGTATATAGTAGCCTAGAAATCACACAAGTGCGCAGTCAGGAATGCAACGCGGAATAATCTAACCTTTTGAAATTAACGCAGATTTCTGAGGCCGGTGTATGGGAATTTAATGGAAATTTATGAAACATCATAAAAATGTCCATATTTAATGGAAAGTAAATTAAAATTCTAATTGACCGCCCACTTTAATTTCATCATAAACATTTCATAGCAATGAACTACATATATCTGGTACACGAATGTGCCAGTGCAAGTTTCTAGCGATAGCAATTTAGGGAATCAAATTTTGACTTAGAAATGTATAATTCATGCATTTATTGAGGGATACAATTACATGTGCAGAGTATCCTATAGGCGAAGACAAGTGCGTAATATAAATAGAACAAAACAAACTCCTCGAAGCAAGTTTTTAGATACATACTAATAGCCTAAGCAAGATTGACCAAAAGCCCATTTCAAACATTCAAATAACCATTGATTAATCACTTCTGAAGTTAACACAGATTTCATTACTGGCTTTTTCAGTTTAACTATTGGCAGAAAAGAAGAAAATAAGACGTTTCAGCTTAAATAATCATTGTTATTAACTTATTCTTAACATATTCTATCAAAGCAAGGAAATACACTGTATCATCGATGTTATAATTTCCAATTCATGTAGGCACTGTTGGAGACTATATTGTAGCGCATATCGACCACTTCGTCCGTAATAAATACTTGATCAATCAAACACACATTTAAATAGATGCATATAATGACAGGGTGCCCCTTGTGCAGGTCAATTTTTTTTTTTTTTTGTAAAAACCACGGAAAGCGGACGAAAATACTGTATCAGAAGTACCCTCACAGAAAAAACTGAAAACTCACTTTAAGCGAAATTATAGCGATCGCTAGATTTTGAGGAAGTTTTGGGCAGGTCGTCCGAAACCTATAGCCTAGAGACCGTAGACCGCTGTGCGCTATGTTCCGCACCAGTCTGTTCCACAGGGCATGCGTTCAATGGATGCAATGCTCGCATCGCGTGGTAACAGGGACAATACGATTATGAATGTAGACTATCGTCGGTGCGGTACGAACGTAAACAAGGATAGTTTTTCACTTTTCCTGAAAATGTTTGTGGGGCTATCACTGTGAGATTTCATACACATCATCGTTAGGGCATACTTCTGATTCATGCCAAGTTTCATTATTTTTGTACAATGGGACACCCTGTCTATAACGTGTACATTTACATAGAAATACAATACACGGCTCATGCAGGACAATACAAACACGAACTTAATCGTTATGGGAATGATTAAAACACTTGTAAAAATTATTTATCATTACAAAACGCAGCAAAGTTTTCACGACAGTAATGAAACAAATTCAACCCACACGTTAGTAAAACAGGTAAATAAATACTGAAAAAGTCGCATTACTTTGGCAAGCTTTGGAAATCTTATTTTACATGTGGAATGACACATGCTAAAATTAAGATATATATTATTTTCTTCAAAAAGAATTATACACAGTGCCAGTCTTTCTGTTTTTGACAGAAATGTCAAAAACGTATGGCACATACATTGAAAATAGACATGGAGGAAATAAGATTAAAACTGAAAGAAATGTACATACAGAAATATAAATTGTTAGGTTTTCTGTAAAAAGAAAAACATCAGATTTGCTTTCTTCTAGGTATACCTCAAGTCCATCGATAGTCTTTAAGCAAATTGATTGCTTAATGATTGTATAATGAATTCATTTTCTCCAGTTTTGTTGATTGTGCATTACATATCAACATGAATTGCAATCAAAGAGAATATCCATGATGTAATACAAATACAAAGATGAGAATGCAGTTAAAGATGGTGATCAGAGAGTGTTAGACTGTTAAAAAGACATTTTTTCTTCAAGAGAATTATGTGGCATTATGTGACATGTATCAAAATGGCAGGAGCTAAAAGGGACCATCGAGAACGGAGGTAGTTCGAGCTATTCTGAGCTAGAAGCACTGAACAAAAGAAAGTAGTACATTGAAACTGCATGTAACCAAACACACACACACATATCCTCTCTCTATACTCGTCACAAGGTGGCGCTGTTCACAATTACATGCAGTTGGTCAAAGATATAGCTTTGGCTTTCAGACGTTTTGTTGAATTAAACCTACACAAACATGTAGAAAAGTTAGATTTGCGAGATATTACATATGTAGAGGTAAGTCTTTATGTGTTAAACTGTGATCAAACATTATACAGTTACAGTTAATCATCAATATCAATCTAAATAGAATCATATGTATACAAAGTGACATTGTGGTCAATATATTCATACATGCTTGTACATGATCATTCATATGTTCATATACTCATATATGAAAATAACTATATGTTCATAATATGATATATTCATGTACTCATAGAGTCATGTTCATATATAGAAAGATACTGAGATCATTATATTTCTATGGGGCCTAGTAGCTTCCATATACATAAAAATATGGAATAGGAATACGACTTAGAAGAAAAACTTTGAGATCATTATATTTCTCTGTGGCCATATAGCTTACATGTACATAAACAGTTGGAATAGATGAAAGCAGAGAGCTATGTGGCACACTGTGCAATAGCTTGCATATGTTATGTATGTTAAGACACATAAAACAGGGCAGTGAGTAAATCCTTTACGAGCCAGGAAAACTAATGTCCTATGAGATTTGTGTTTTACTTGTGAACATATGCACCAATGGCACATAAAGAGTAATTAGAGAATTGACGAGGTGGCAGCTTACATCTTGAACTAGAGACTGTGGAATATATGCCATAGTTTTAACTCCTCCTCTACAACGCAAATTGTTGCTGTAAGGGATTTGTGTGTTTTACTTGTGATAAATAGACACACATGGTGCTAAACGAGTTATCAAGGTTCTGTATCAAATGTTCTTTAAATGTTTCCATGGTGAGAGTGTACTTAGAAATACTACTGAGAAAGAAATAAAATGTTCAGTACTCTTTCGGCGTATGTTCACTCTACATAGAGGACTTAGCCTATAAATGAAATCTAGAATGCAAGATTAGATCTAACGTGCTCTGGAGTAGAAAAACTTATATGTGATCATTGTGATAGAATGAAACCTGCTCTAGTAACTACCTGTCTATAAAGACCACACGTGTTGTCTCCCTTGACTAATGTTCCTCTCTGAAACCTGTATCAAAATAACCTGTACATAAAGACCACCTGCTCCTAGAAACCTCGTCTCTTGCCTCCCTCAAGCGGCCTTTATATACAGGTTTCACAGCACCATGCAAACTGGGATCTGATGGCTTACCACCTATATTACAATGCAATGATATCTAACCCCTTGGTGCTGTTGTTGATTGTTTGCAATGATATTCATGATATTCCAGTGCAGCTCTAAGTCAGATGTGCCACATTCCACGCATCTAGCGCTCCAACAGAATAACCCTAATACAGATGTTCGTATTGGGATTCACCATACCCCATCTTAAGAATGTAGCGACAGCTCAAACCTTGGTGCTGTTATGATTGTTGTACGATGCCGTTGATAAGTCGGTGCGGCTCGTCTCGGTGCGCAGCCCCCCGCCACCGCCCTCTTTCTGCGAGGAAGACGAGGCGGACGACTCCCCCTCCGAGCTCGGCTTATAGAGGACGCCGGCGAGGATGCAGAAGACGATGGAGATGACCTTGACGGCGACGAGGAGGATGAGCGTGTACTGGCTGAAGACGGTGTTGTCGTACTTCCAGCACTTGCGGCTGCCGTCGGCCTCCGACTCCCACAGCAGGCATGATTTGTCGATGAGGGCACCAAACACCACGGGGCCTGGTACACTTCCTGTAGAGAGAAATTGTGGAGGTTCAAAACTGAAAAAAGCTCTCTCTTTTTTTGCTGTCCATTTTTGCTGTCCCCTCAACCAGCTCCCGCCTAATGTTAACTTCCAAGAAAAGAAAAGGGGAACACGTACTTACAGTATCCTGATTCCTGTTTATATTTCCTTCATGTTCCCTCTCTCTCTATGCTCTCTTTAATAGCTGTCTTTTATCCATCTCTTTAATTCCCCCCCCCCCACCCCCGCACATAAAACAACAAAAAAAAAACCCAATCCTGATATGTTTCTAGGTAATTTTAACTCATGCCACATGTACTTTTTTTCACACCCAATACCCAAATCCTATAAAGCAGATGTCTATCTGCCACACATAAATGGTTAACGTCCAAGCCTAGAGAAGAAAGGTTCGAGCTACTCACCTAGCAACCTGAACATGAGGGATTGAAGACCAAGAGCGTACGTCCTCTGAGTTCGAGACACCACTCTGCAGATGGAAATTAAGATGGGATGTTGCATATTTTATTGCCTAGCCATTGAATATCACTTTGCTCACAAAATGGAAGACAGTATTGATAATACCACAACTGGCAAGATTGTTCGCAACATACATTGTTTCAAATTCAGCATACATGGAAACAGAAAGGAAATCAATCAAAAGCAAAACTTAAAATATAGAGCAACTTGACTGCCATGCAATCGATTAATATGCCTCCGCTTCTTAGATTCATTCTCAGAAAACTTGTATGTTAGGGGGCAATGTACCATTGAATTCCTCTGGGAAATGAAAATGATATTCTGCTTTTCCATGTTTAGCCATGAAGTGATACATCTCTGTACCATGTTTGGTTAGAGTCTCACCATCGGATTTGGATTTGGATTTGGGTTTATTATGAAAAATATTAATTTGGGGGCAACTTTTAGGTTTAAACAATGTCTTACAAGAGAAAGG